>JAGKPW010002538.1:667500-1052500 GCA_019926035.1 Melaleuca alternifolia | reverse complement strand
ATCAAGATTTTATGTGAGATCAAAATCGAGAGAATTTGGATTTTTCCCCTCATGATTGCCTCTCTTCCCACATTTTATGACTTTCCAAAGCGTACATTTGAGGATAGTGAGAACTAGTTCCCAAACTATGCTACATTTTGAACTTCAAAGTGGAGATCCCGAATGGAGCCAGCACTTTCACTTGTGAGAGAGAGACTCCACAGAGAAGAAGCTACAGATTGTTCATCCAAATGGAAAAATGTACTCGCTAATTCATTGATTTTTCTCGTTCAGTTAAGAATAGAGCAGGCCTAGATTGTTTTCCCTTTATCCCTCTTTAAAAAAAGAGAATCGGCACGGATGCTCGAAAGATTACCTTGCAGCAGCGTCATTGACAATCGGGAGATCATGTTGGTTTTGAGAGACAGAAAGCTCGCTCATCCATATAGAGGAAAATAAATAAAGAAATTAATGCAGATCAAGAAAATGGACGGAAGAAAAGGTTAGGACACTTCAGTCAAAAAGGAAAGCCGCAAAATTCTCACCGACTTCGTTCTTATCGGCAACTCAACACTGACCGAGACGAACGCCTACTCATTACATCATTTGGTCAGGCCTCTTGTGCTACTCTGTCAATTGAGCAGATAAAAATATGTCCACTCAAACAGCAGTAATGCCAGTTATCTCGCAAGAACGGTAATCTTGCAACCCTACACCAGCCCAGACTGAACAATCACATGCTTTGTACATTATCAGAACCAGTTTCATGCAGAAAATAGTAACATGTACCACTGGCCGGGGGTGTGGGATTAAATACAAAGAATAAACAAGTTAAGACTGCAGATAATTTGCATTTCCATAGCGACTATCTAAAGGCCATGTTCACCGTGGCGTATCTACACGTTTTTATTCAGGACTCGCTTCAGCTTCATATTCTATATAGAATAATCTCATTTAGTATTTCCAATCATCCGCACAAGACAACCCACTAGCAATAATCCTGCGAAGAAAATGAGGAGATTCTATCAAATGAGCTGCCCTATTAAATGTAGTCAAAGTGTTATTCGAACAGAGAGAGACACTCACTTTTCATATTTAGCCGCTATCGCTGGCGTGCTTGGTCCACTTCAAAGTCTTTCTGAGCAGAACTCAGATGAAAGCATGTGAAGTTTCATTTTATAAGGAAATACCAATTTTTATCGGCAAAACCCTTATAACTTCATTGAACTGATAATATAAGAAGAAACGCATTACCATCGTGGTGGTACTTTAAAAGCAGTAGAAGAACTTAGCTGAGATAACTATACTCGTGGCTTTTCAGCTCCAGATTTGCAGACAGGATGTGAAGGCAAGAACATAACTGGCAAGTAAACGTAAATACTAATCATTTCACGTTAATTGCGGCAGCCATATTCCTCAGCTTCTGCGAGATATCTGAAAAAGATGGCCTCTCTGATGGATCTGAGGCCCAACAACTCTCCATCAACGCTTTCCATTCAGGATCACACCATGCTGGAATTTGTGGACGTAAAGAGTTATTTACTATACCTCCTGCATAACAGAGGAAGCATAATGGCTGAGAACATGAAGGAATGGCATGAGTTTCAATAGAACAGGAACAACTCAACAACATGGAAGATCTGCTATAAATGAACACAACGTGTCATGAAGCAGATGGTTCCTTCTGTCCAGCAAAACAGGAATTCAGTCATGTACATGGCAACACCCAGCTTTTGACATCTTGCATCAAACATTAACATTCTTGCTGCCAAACCTCGACTCTTACGATTCCATGACATAGATGATCATGGACAAGGCCAAGAACTGCAAATAAATCACTTCCCAAAGTCCAGATTCCACTTGGATCCAGCAATTAGTAATGACCTGGACACTTATGGGCTTCACCTTATTCACTCAATATCAGTGTTATACGTCTCTTCATCTTTAAGGCTTACAGCAAATTGGACATTCTCCTTAAAATATTCAAATGTCACATTTACCAAATCGATATGCCATCAAATTAGGTGTCTTATACATTTCAATGTCCACCATACATCTAGAGAGAACCCTCCATCTTGATCTTTAAGAAGACGTACAGTTTTGCCATTCTATTTGGAAGATTTCTACTTTTTGTCACTGTACTTTCACTACTTTTTAAGTAAAGCTCTTGTAATTAATCAAACCCTTTTACTTATACATTATGTCTAATCAAGTCCTTTCGACATAATATCTGGCCAAATCCAGCTGATGTGACCTTTAGGGAATTCCGGAGTGAAACATAGATTGAATATTACCATATGGATATCCACCGTAAGCCATGTATAGTGAACAGATTACTTTTAATTCATTTTTAATGCTCCCACCAATTCACTATCCACGTGGTGTCACGTAAGCAAGATCTAATACAGGTTGCATTCAGCTAGATTTAGCCGGATATGGTATCAGAGGAATTTGATTAGACATTTTTTCTAAGATTAAGGGCTTGACTAGAAAAATTAAAAGCATAAAACTTGATTGGAAAAGTTGTAAAAACAGGAATGAACAATAGAATTTTCCATTTAATTTCACACGAGTCTTAAATAGTAACAAGACTACCACAACCCGACACTATAGAATTAATGATATTCATTAGACCATGATCAAGCTATCTCAATAACATCATATGCTGCAAAAGGGATAGCTTAATACGCCATTCAACTCAAACACTGCCGCAGAATCCATAATAGATAAAAGCCCTCCTAGAAATCCTTCTAATTCATAAATGAGTGTCTAAAAGATACTAATTAGCTCATTTCTATCGACACATTTTCCAACTTGGAATTCAAAAGGAGTGCTGTCTTGAACAGACATGAACCCTGCTTTGATTTCTAATATGATTATCAGCCAAGGCCCAGATAAACAAGAACCACTTTATTATACATTGAATGAGAAGAATAAAAACAAAAATCATCCCATCGGAGCTGGTTTTCTGCCAATAGCATATAACTACTCACACAACAAACCTCCCCAAACAGCAAATCACCACAAAGAAATATATCTTGCTCACTCTACTAAAATAATAATTTCTGTCTGCCCCCCATCTTCTATTCTCATTGTAGAGCTAATCATACACATAACAAACCAATTTGTACCCAAACAAACAATAATCACAGTTTGAATGTGCCTAAATCACAAAGAAACGGAAACTTTTTCCGTGACAGGAACACTTGTTCTGACATTGCAGATGGGAGAAAACATCAAAGAAACTAAACGAAAAAATATCTTCCAAAAACCATATATAACTTACCAATAATAGACGCACAGTGCATATCTGAATAAGGTTCTTCCCCAGTAAGCAATTCCCACATAACAATTCCAAAGGAGTAAACATCAATCTACAAGACAGCAGATAACAATTCTTACAATTAATCATGGAAATATAGAAAGGTCAAATATTCTTCCATCTTCAAAAATATCTCCATAAAAGAAATTACCTTCTCAGTTACCATATTACTTTTCCCACTGAGAAGCTCAGGTGCCATCCAGGGTAATGTGCCACGAACACCTCCTGATACCAAAGTGTGTTGCTTTACCTTTGACAATCCCAGATCACCAATCTGAAGAACAACCACACATGGAAGACACAGCCCAATGAAAATTAAAATTCTCTTCGGATTTTCACGGAAAAAAAAAATTTGATGTGCTGATCCCCATAAATGCCAAAAGTATTGGACCATATTATACCAAGGAAGATAACAATCAAACGGATAGTTGTGACAACTTGGTACAAGTAGCATGGACTTTCAAGGGAGTCATTATAGAAGTCTTCGTACCTTGCAGACAGGCCTTTGAGGATCTCTCATGTTTACCAGAAGATTTTCACATTTCAAATCAAAGTGTACAATGTTTTTTCCATGCAAATACTCCATCCCAAATGCTGCGTCCATAGCTATGATGAGTCTTTTGCGACGATCAATAGTCCTGTAACATCATATACACAATGGTCAGATGGCAAAACTTTGCTCTAAGAGCAGGAAAATTAGGGAAATCACATTTTGATCTGAATTATCAGAATTGAAAGGATTGAAAAAGCCTCAACCACCACAAATCTTACCTGTCTTTCTTCTGCAAAAATTGCTTCAAAGATCCATTGACCATAAACTCAGTCACAGTCGCCAAAGATCCATCTGGACCATCTCGTACTATTCCGTAGAAGGAAACAACATTTGGATGATGCAAGGAACTTAATATCAAGGCCTCCCTCCAAAAATCAGATATCTACAAGAGTGATTCACGAATTACCAATCTGTGGCACAAGTTTCAACCTTGAAAAGAGTGAAGACTCTAGTTGTGGAACTTCTACTTTTCCTGCAAGTTCTTTCCCTGACCTCTCTTTCACACAACTTTCTCAATATAAGTGTGGAACTACCCTACTGAAGTCCAATGATTTTGTGATAAATGAGACTTTGGCAACCCCTAAAAAGAGAAGATAGGATGACAGCTAAAACCAAAGGAAGTCTTATTTCAATCTCATCCTTTGGAGAGTAAATCACCCAACATCTCACAGAAAAAGTCTTTTGCTGACTTATTTTATTTAAAACAGCTAGCTTAACAAGTTCAAGAAAATAATAATAACAAAGCCTCAACCAAATAGATGGCATGCCAAAAATCAACTCCAAGTTAGGAAAACCATAGACTTTTCTATCATGGCTAAGTAATTCATCATGTGCCAGGGAACTTCAGCTTCATTAGCATTTGTATTCTCTACAGCCCATAGTACAGATGCCAATTTTTCAGATGGATGGATTTAGCACTATATATCTATAACTCATCATAACGCAATCCTCTTTTTTACAAAGGCAAGAATGATTATCGTTATTACCAAGCGTTCTCGTTCTGAAGGTCTTCCAGCAAAGCAGCTCGCTTTTATCCTTTTTATAGCAACATCAGAACCCTTCCACTTTCCATGGTACACTGCTCCATATGTTCCAGATCCTAAGACCCGGATTTCTTCCAGATCTTCATTTCTGATTGTCTGATTAAATATGGATTCCATTAGCTCCTAGCCATAAGACTATATGGCAACTAGCAATAGCAGTGAAACCGAGGCAATAGTGATGACTAATGGCATTTGAAATGTATATAAGGAGCAAAGGAAGACCTGCAATCCTCTGGCTATGGCTTCTTCCTCAGCCTTGGTTGGCTCTATTTTCAAATTACCATCGTTATCAGAATCCAACTCCGACTCTCCTTGGGTGTTCTACAGAGAACAGCAAAATCAGAAGATTGAAAAGACAAGGACGAAGAGAACTCCAGAGAAGACTATTTTAGCATAGAACCCACTCACCACCAAATCAGATTCATTGTCTTTTGCTTCCTCTACAACTTTCTTGTCTGCAAGACCTTTATTCTCTTTGGCTCCAGCATTTGCCTCCTCTCCTTCTAATGCTGCTCTATTCACAGAATCAATCAACTCAGGTAGGACACTCAAGCAGTTAACAGGCGTCTCTGATTTCTCTTTAGGAGAAAAGGAATCTTTGGTAGCCAATCCAACAATATTCCCACCATTTTCCACTGGGCTACTAGTTACCTCCACAGGTTTTGAGGCTAAAACTTTATCTCTCTCTTGCCAAGAACCAGCCTGGTCCTGCTCATTACTGGTCTCCCTAACTTCTGCCGTAGTTTTGCTCCTATCTTTCCTCGTGACATCGGTGATATGATTCACATTTCTTGATTCGGGAATGCTAAGCAAAGGGACCCTCGGTGCATGGCCAGTTTCCTCATAACATGCAGGCCTGTTCTCTTGAAGAGTATTTAAGTTCAATTTCGAACCATTTCCAGAAGAAAATTCAGGGACAGCATTCCCATCAAAAGCCAATGCATTTGGTGAGGATTCGGCAAAAACATTTTGATTGTCTGTTGCCCTAACAAGCCTTGGACTTTCCTCTGGTGTACGGAGTGACACTGGGCTAACAGCACTATTTATTAGCTGAGGGGTACCAGAGGTTTCATAAGGAGGAGCACCATACACGGGATTTTGAATATTTCTCCACATTCCATGTGCAGGCACGTGTCCATGTGAGACTGTGTACATGCTGTCAGGAGGCACATTTCCATATCTAACATAGTATTCTTCGGGAAGAGGAATGTGTAAGTGAGCAGCCACAGCCTGGTCAGGATACATCTCATTGCTCAGTTCAGGTCCAGCACACGGATGAGCATACTGTAGCGGCGAGTGACACCCCTCAGTTAAATTAGTGGGGCCAACGTGAAAGTTGGAGCTTGGTCCATCTGCAAGATAGTGATCATTCAACCTTACGGTTCCAGAGATGTGAGCTCTTGCATCTTCAACCCGCGGACTTAACTGATTCTGCAAGATCCAACCATCCTTATAGGGAACATGTGGATCAATCTGCTCTTTCTGGTAAATCCCATGGTGTAAATTACTGCCGGTGTTTAACAAGTGATTTTCCAAGTTCGACGGGCACTCAACACATGAGTTGTTGACAAGGGGAAGACCGCTCCCCACGTTAGGTTGCTCTATATGCAAGTGATTTCTGGCCATGGACATCCGACAATGCTCGCAATTACTGCCTCCGTCAAAACCATTAGCACCATTTAATATACCTCCCGGAAAACCAGCCTTGTCCCCTCCAGCAGCATGCAACAACACCAAATTGTCAGGAACGTGTCCTTGGTGGTCATAGGATGGCTGATGGACTACCTGAGGCCGCACATGCTCATCCGGCATTCTATCTATGCCTCTGTCTGGTATTTCTCCAAAGGGCATAGCAAATCGTGCAGAGGAAGGAGAAGATGGAAAGTCGGCTTTTGGGTCATGGCGCCCATGATGCCTTGGGGAATAGTAAACTGGACTCCACTGGGCATCCATTTCACCGTACCTCTGATTAACAGGTTGCTGATACTGTCCTGAACCCACATGTGGAACTGTTAGTTGATGCAAGTTAAATGGTATCACAGGCATGTCACTGTTTCTCTGGCTGTGGATGCTTCCTTCTAAACTTATTGGGTTGTAGAACTGTTCAGCTACGTAGACGTCATCAACAGCCCTCATCAGAGCAGATTCAGACTGCTGTTGCCTCCAAAAATCAGATGGGTCGTTCATATTGTTCAAGGCATCGACATACCTTCGCTCCTCAACTCCATCAATATAATGTGTCAAACCATCTTGCTCCAAATTCGAGAAGAGAAAAATCCTTAGTCTGCTCACCCCTTCCCCAGAACCTAACTTATCATACTCTTCCATCATATTAGTCACGTCGTCGTCATTAACAACCGAGACCAGCGCATCGAGATCCTCATCAGGTTGCTGATACTTCAGAACTGCCGCAGCTTCATAGAGCTCTATCATCTTATTCATCAACTCCTCATAAGTAATTTCCCTAGGCAGGCACACAATTCTGGTTTCCCCGCCGACGTACCGCAGTTTCCCATCCTGCGGGCGGGGCATTATGCTGCCCCCGAAGCTGCACAAGAACTTGAAACGCAGAGCCTCTTCATTGGAGCTCGAGTGCGAGCCATGGTCCGACGGTGGAGCCGCTGAAGGACTATCCATTGTCGAGTGAACAGCCCAATAATCGTCCCGCTGGCCGACGGCGTGCTCAGACCACGCGAGCACCCAACCCTTCTGTTGCACATGAGTAACGCCTCACACCATCAAGCCGGCTAGTTGAGCGGCTCCCGATCCAATCAAAGAACGCATTCTCGAGCGCGCCGAGGAGCATGTGAACTAAAATTACCACCAAAACAAAATCACGAATCAAAATCACCAAGACAGCAATCCACACAGAGCTATTGACGAAACAGTCAAAATCGAAACTTAGAATCAGCCTCGGATCAGCTCAATTTATCTCCTTTTTTTTCAGGTCGAAATTGCGAATCAGCTCAAATTCGAACTCTCACGAGAATTTCCCGAGCAAGACTCGATCGAAGTGTACCTGAGCGAGCTCTTCGAAAGCCTAACGGCGAACGACAAAAGACCCCGCCCCCTCAGAAAGTAACAGAAAAACCAGAACCGGAGAGAATCTGCTCCAAATAGCCAATCGACACTCTCTCTCTCTCTTTCGCTATCGAATCAAAATCTTCAAAGCAAAAGGAGGACAATAACTCCCGAGAAGAGAGAGCAAGGTGGTGACGATGAAGAAGAAGAAGAAGATAGAGAAACGGAGGAGCGCCACAGGGCACGGGCCGAGGTTGGACGGGAAAAAAAAAAAAGGCGAAGGCTTTGTTCTTTGATTTTTTTTTTTTTCTTTGGCGGGGCCAGGAAGCTGCAATGCCAGCTCGCCAGGTAGCGTCACACGTGGCGCTACCTGGTGTTTTCGCATAGAGAGAGAGAGTGAGCATCTTCGATCTATTATTCCATCTCCCTCCAACCAACGAATATGCGACGCTCCCGCACGCGCTCCTGCGTCCGCCCCCCGCGAGTGGGGTTGCTCTCCGGCGATCACGCGGGCGGCGGCCGCGGATGGGGCCCCAGCCCCTCGCGCGCTCGTTTTTTAGCTCGGGTTTCTCCCGAGTGTCGCGTGGAGCAACCACTCGCTTAACCTTTTTTGACCAGTCGCGTGTTAATTTTACCCGATTCCGTCGAATCGCATCAAAAGGTTAAAATTGTTTTTGTCTCTTTAGTTGATGCATCTTTAATTATTTTAACTAAGTTTTGAATTGCATTGCATGTTTGAATATTTACCCCGAATAATGAATGGATAGGAGGATAAAAAGATAAATTAAAAAAAGATTAACCATTGACTACGAAGCTACGTTATATTTGATACGAGGAAATAGAATGGAATTAGGAATATAGAATGGAATGAAATAATATTCTGATATCTATGCTTTAGACAGTGGGAATATAACAAAGTGTTGTCGGAATATGACTGAACAAACAAATTGCAAAATTAGAATATTGAGCAATCTGGCATATTCGTATAAAACTTTCTTAGGTTGTTTGTCTGCCTAGATACTCGTTTACAAAATTTAACTTCACAATTTTTCATCTTCATTTTTCTATTGAGATTTCGGGTGCCTTTGGTTTGATTTTGAGAGAACGTCTTTGAGAAAATGAAAAGGGCCTTTGTGTTAAAGAGATTTTTCAAAATGAAAATACTGTTTCATAAAATGTACTTTAAATAAAGGGATAAGTATACCAAAAGTCTTACAACTTGGCATGAAAGTACAAGTGAATCATAAAACTTGCAAAAAATGTAATTGAGTAATAAAACTTGTTAAGTTGATTCAGTCAAGTCCTTTCGTTAGTTTCCGTTTAATTTGACAAACGGAAAATGCTGATGTGTTATTTTTACGTCCACGTTAGCATTTTTCGTTTGTAAAATTTGACGAATCTAACGGAGCAATTTTATTTGAATCAATTGATAAGATTTATGACTCGATTACTCATTTACACTATTGTGCCAAAGTCGCAGAATTTTCGATGAATTTATCCCTTATATAAATGTTTGGATACAATTTCGATTTAAAATGATGTTTGAAAAAGTCACGCTTTACAAAACCCTTTCACTTTAATTTCTTAAAACTGACAACCAGTGAAAGGCTAGAGCTAACAAGACTAGAGATGGTTTTTGGGCCATGTTTTATTTCATAAAATGGGGTTTTGATTCTTTTACATTTTACCAAACCCTTTTAGGCACAACCCCGGTGACTATCGGCCCGGGTCACACGACCTCAAGTAAGGTCGGCGTCAGCTCTTTGGCCGTTAGATGGTGGTCAAGGCCTTCGCCGAAAAGATTAGGTTTTTTTTGAAGATATTTTCATAATTATGCAAGTATAGTGATGGTAAAATTGGAAGAAAAAAAATATCTTTTTACATTTTGAAAAATATAGCATTTCAAAAGTACTTTTGGACATACTTTCCAAAAATTTTGACAAATGCCATTTACATCTTGGACAAGAGATTTGGAGTTTCACAATTCATTCGATGCTAAACTAAACATACATTTTCAATAATCAATGCTGTTAATATCATATGTGGATGTTTAGGTTTAATGCATATAGATATGACAGCAATGAGAATTGCTATGAAAGAAGAGATGCAAGAGAGAGGATCAAGTGGTTGTGTGTCGCGACATTTCACATAAGTATATTTGTTCATGTTTTTATTCGAAAATGAATGTCCAAGGCAAGATTATAATTTAGAGAGTAAATTGAAAGAAAAAAAATCCAGTAATTACGTTAGATAAGGAAAGAAATCTCGATGCTATTATTATTATTATTATTTAATTAGTTTTTATTCCAAAATTACAAAATGATCCATTTTAGTTTCTTGGAACACATTTCCCAAGTAAAATAAATTTATTGCAAAAGTAAAGTTTGTTTCCTTGAAGAAGATAATAACCATGGCTGAGTAGTCCCCAATTTTTCAAGTTACCGATTATCGACATCTCAATCTGCAATTTATTCTCAAATAAAATGTACCGATTAAAGTTAAAGATCCATATTTTCTTCAAATTCACGAAGTAGATCATCAACTTAAAAAGTTAATAGAATGATGGAGAAAGAGTGAGACAAGATTGGTCCACGTTAATCATCACTTATCCATTTCAGATTCATCCAGACCCCTAAAATAATTAACCACCAATAAATATTGCAACAGGGAAAAACAAAAGGAAAATAGAAAACCGAAAAAGGAGCCAACGACTGGCAACGGAAGCACCCGGTTCGATACTGCGCCACCCGTTTGCGCCACCACTAACTGCAGTTCGAAATATCCGAACCGCCTCGTCTCCGTGCAAGATGGCGACCGCCGCCGCCATCGCCGCCGCCGCGACTCGCCGCTCCGTTTTCCTCGGCGTCGACGTCGGCACCGGCAGCGCCCGCGCCGGTTCGTTACTGAGCTCATCTTTCTGTTAGCAAAGTGCGTGATTATGCGGAGGAGCATCATTACCTGATTATCGATCCCGGAGAGTCTTTCAGCCTCTGCATTTGATGATTATTATTTGTTTCTCGGTCTCGCCTTTGAATGATTACCTTTGTATTGATTTTCCAAACGTGGAAGTTGACTTCCGGTTTGGGAGTAAGCAGGTGTTCGGCTACAGTTTCTTGTTCTGTCTGTATTGAAATTCCAGGCCATCTAATTGATCGAGCTATGCTTAATCTCTTGATTTGGCATTATACTGATGAATTGTATTGAGCCGTCTCAATTCCTTCCCCACGAAGCCGGAATTGCTTGTATCTGGATTAGCCAAGTTTTCTTTTGCTGAAGTTTTTTGAGCATCCTATTCTAATCCCGCAGTTGTTTCTTTCTTTCTTTCTTGTTTTTTTCCAGCTCACCATATGCTTCAAACATTATTTTTTTTTGTGTCGTAGTTCTTACAATGTCAGAATTAGAAACTGATAGAAGAAGTCTCGATGGTTAAGCTCAAGGTGCCCTTCCTGCATGGTGCCGTCGTTTCAAATTGAGAAGCTATCCTAAGAAATTTTAACGTGCAAGTGTATCTATGTTTTGCAAAAACATACAGAAGATTTGAATCTTACCTGTGCCAGAGACACTGTACTTTTTGGGATACTGGGAAGAATTGTTTAATTGTTAACGTGTTTATACAGGTCTTTTTGATGAGGAAGGAAAGCTACTAGGGTCTGCTAGCAGTCCAATACAAATATGGAAAGAGGGTGATTGTGTGGAGGTAATTAAGTGTCTGAAGTTTGCCTTTTCAACGGCTTGCTAATTTGCTAGTCATGGCTATGGAAATTGGCTGTGCAACATAAGCGGTTTAGTTCCTAGGAAGCTTCTCACCTTATTGAGCCACGTGATGAAACATTTAAAAAGAGCGGGAAAGAAAAATTTATCTTTTTTGACTGAAAATTAGTGACTGTTGAAACTTCTACTTGTTACCAGCAATCATCAACGGACATCTGGCATGCGATCTGCGCAGCTGTAAAAGCAGCATGCTCCCTTGCAAATATATCTGGCGAAGATGTCAGTGGGATTGGGTTCGCTGCTACTTGTTCTCTTGGTTTGTCTTTGCTAATCAACTACTCTCAAGCGTCCCGTAATTGAAAATTTGCTGCCATTGCTGCATGGAATATAGATTTTTTCTGATGGGATAGGAAAATTATTTGCAGTGGCAGTGGATGCCGATGGTTCACCAGTAACAGTTTCCTGGAGTGGCGATTCAAGAAGGAATATTATAGTCTGGATGGATCACAGAGCTATAAAGCAAGCTGAAAAGATCAATTCTAGTAACTCCCCCGTACTTCAATATTGCGGTGGAGCTGTTTTTCCAGAAATGCAACCACCTAAGGTATTTTTCTTAGCAATAATATGATGTTATGATTTTTAAAGACTACTCTCAAATTTTGTTACTCTATTCGAATTTACTGTTGATACTCTGCAGTATAGGCAGCCACGATGCCGGTGCCCCTGCTCCATATCGGAAATAATTATTCAAGATTGCTCTCAGAGCTTGAAAAAAGTCACTGCCAATTAGCTTTTTTTCCCTAAAGGAGAAAAATAAAAATAAAAAGAGACTTTGCTTATTTGAGCCAAAAATATCTTGTTTGAGTTTTTATTCTTTCAGTCAGGGACAAATTGGAATTTCTTGGATTTTTGGCGGCTTTGTTGTCCTTCTTATATCATGCCATGATGAGTTGTGGCTATTGGAAGTTTTAGATATCCTAGTCCAGCATTGCTGATCAAAAAAGGGGGAAGTAGTGGAAGTTGCAATGATGCAATTGAAGAGATCATACAAGGAGAATTTTAGTTGTGATAACATGCTCTCCACTGCCGTTGAATCTGTCTCTATAATTCCCTGTTGGGTTTGAGATAGCTAATGTGATTCCTGCAGATATTGCTGCATATGAAGAAAAAAAGAATCAAACATGAACTTGTTTTAATAAATACAGAACACCTTCCTGCTGTTTTCCCATATGTTCGTCAAGAACATTAGCTGATAGATAACTAATTCAAGTAAGGAGCTCTTTTGAATCAATAGTTCTCTTGGTTTCCTACAATACAATGTCCCAGTTAGTGGCAACTCCCATGTACTTTCTTCTTCGTTAAATTGTGCTTTGAATGCATATTTCTTTAACCTTGCAAACTTTTTTCCCTAGCTTCTGTGGGTGAAAGAAAATTTGCGAGAGTCCTGGTCACTGGTGTTTAGGTGGATGGACTTGAGTGACTGGTTGTCATACAGGTACTTGGATTGGCTAATCTCCTAGTACTACCATATTCAGCAAATTCTTATGTATTCTTTACCTGCCAGAGCAACTGGGGACGATACTCGGAGTTTGTGCACTACAGTATGCAAATGGACATATCTTGGTCACGCACACATGAAGCTGAGTGAAAAAAATTCTCGGGATATGGAAGCCTGTGGCTGGGATGATGACTTTTGGGAGCAGATTGGCCTGGCTGATCTTGTGGATGGTCACCATGCCAAGATTGGTTAGATAATTTTTTCTGTTTACAGTTTCATGGATGAACTGGAGTAGATTTTTGAAATATTTCTGATCTTCCAAGAAATGCATTGGTTCCATGTTGATGGTTGAGTGATCAAAGGGATTCTCCTTATACCAAAGTTAGAATATTGTCATTTTGCTCGGATCTCAGTTGAGCCTATTGCATTTTTTACTGGACTTAGGCTATTTTTAGTCTGTCTTCTTTATTTACTAGAATGTTCAATTCCTTTATCATTTGTCTTCTCCCCCGTTCTTCTTCTCCCCAAATTTGAAACAAATCCAAGGGCAGGTCCCAGAGATATTTCTTTTGCTTGTTATTATGAAATCAAGCTAGCCATTGCTCAAGGAGCTGTTTTCTACTTCACTTAAGCTCAGCATTGTGGTTTGATACAACTATTAGAAAGTGACGAGAGAAAGGTGATAATGAATAGATTGATTATAGATATAATTGGATAAGGCACAATCCATGCCACTTGTGTGGCTTCTTTTTTGTTGTGAAAGGTGTCGCTCATATTACAGACATAAGCCAAAATTTATTCTGTGCTGTGCAGTGGTAGTGCTCAAATTTCAGTGAGCAGAAGCAAAAAATTATAGACTCTCCCATCTCTTTCCATTTTTGTGCATTGGCTGCGGGAACTGGGTGGGAGACATCATTAGGTTTCTTTACTAGTATTATTATATGTTCTACTTGGTTATTCAATAGTATCGTTCTGCTTGATCACCCTTCAGGGAGTTATATGTATCACAAATATTTTTCCACATTGCTATAGGAGTTCACTTATGCTAGCATTGAGCTTTATCATTGTAATTAGTAATGCAAGACTGTTTCATGTCCACAGGAAGAAGTGTAGCTTTCCCTGGACACCCTCTAGGGTCTGGTCTAACTCCAGTTGCTGCAAAGGTAAGAAATTTTGTACCGAAGAAACTGTATTGAGTTCAAGTGGTGCTCACTTGAGGTCCATTAGCAAAGCAAGCATATTTATCTAAAATCAAGATCAGGGCACTCTACTTTTTAGTGAAATTTTGAGGAAACATTTATTGGCAATATTTATCTTGTTCTTTTCTTATTTTTCTGACCACTATCCTTTATGTCTAGGAACTAGGTCTCATAGCAGGAACTCCTGTAGGAACTTCGCTGATTGATGCTCATGCTGGTGGTGTTGGGGTTATAGAAAGTGTTCCAGAGTCGGACACTGAAGATAAAGGTTATTATGTGATGTTAGTGTAGTTTGCTTTGCTTTTCCTGTTGTTTTTAGCTGAGGTCAATGATCTTGTCTTCAAAATGAAAAATTCAGATAATGATAAGGAGGCCATATGCCATCGGATGGTGCTTGTCTGTGGTACTTCCACTTGTCATATGGCTGTAGCACAGAGCAAGCTGTTCATTCCAGGAGTCTGGGGACCATTTTGGTCAGGTATACTTTTAACCTTTTCCGGTTGTTTCCCAACTTTTAGCTTTCTCAGTCACACTTGGAGCGTAATGAATCTCTTGACAATTGTAGCTGTTGAGACTTGTTAACCCCGCAGTTTGTGGACTGTTGATATGTCTAGGAGGCAAAAGTTTAAGCATCCAGCTCTAGTAGTCAATTTAGTTTGTCCCAATCTTCTTAACCTTGTCAATTGATTCCTTCTTTTTGACCTTCTTTATTTTGCTGTGGTTTCTCTTTGCAATTTCAAAGTATATGTGCCTAAAACTACTGTCCTTCGATTTAAAATTTTCTTAGCTGCATGCTGGGAGATCTGACCTTTTTTTAGACTGAGAGACTTGATCTCATTAACCTCTTACTATAGAAGTGTTTATTTAATCCACAAGTAGTTAGACGTAAAAAGGCCATTTCTTGGATTGTTTCTTTTACTTTAGGAACAGTAGATTCTTACATGGAGGATCCTTTTATGTCTTGAATTTTGCAGCAATGGTGCCAGAATATTGGCTCACAGAGGGTGGCCAAAGTGCTACTGGGGCGTTATTAGATCATGTGATTGAAAATCATGTAGCTTCTCCACTGCTTGCAAATCGTGCTGCTTCACAAAGTAAGATATCAATTGTCAAACTAAGCCAACAGTTTTGGTGTTGGAAATATGTCCGATTTTCTGCTGTGATTATGCAGTCTTGGGTCGTCCTATCTCTTATTTTTGTTGGTTATTTTTCCAGGTGTATCAGTATTTGAGCTACTGAACAAGATATTAGAATCTCTTAACCATGAACTCAACACTCCTTTTCTCGCTGCTTTGACTGAGAACATTCATGTCCTTCCAGACTTTCACGGAAACAGGTACTAAGGTTGTTTATTGCAGTTTGATACTCTGGATATAGTGTGTCAATGCTATTGGAATTCATACTCTTAGAATTTTCATGGTTCAGGTCACCCCTTGCAGATCCACAAGCAAAAGGAGTGATTTGTGGATTAACCCTTGATTCAAGTGAGAAGCAGTTGGCTCTTCTATACCTAGCTACTGTCCAAAGTCTTGCATATGGTACTCGCCACATAGTGGAGCATAGCAATGCCCATGGCCATAAAGTGAGCATCTATGATTCTTTACGCTTCTTTGGAGCAGAATAACTAGAAGGTTAAAATAACATGTTCAGCATATTGCTATTCTTTTTGCAGATTGATACAGTGCTGGCATGTGGGGGCCTGGCTAAGAATCCGTTGTTCCTTCAAGAACATGCAGACATCATAGGTATATCTCTCCTTTTGTAGCCTATGTCTGGAAAGGAGGAATATGAAGGGAACAGAGTGAAGGGCAAGAAAATAACCTTATCTTGTTTGAGAAACCTACTGAAAGCAAAAGTGATGGCTTAGAGAGAAATTTTTTTACCTTGGGCCTTTCCATTCTCTTTGAAAGTGGAGAGGAAAAGGCAATTCAATATTGCATCTCTTGCTTTTTTTTCAATTCAAAATGTTATGTTTTTTTTTAACAACTTTCTTCTCATTTTCTTTCCACCCATTTATCTTCCATCCAAACTGAATTAAGAATTATGACTACAATTCTATTCCTTCCTTTTCACTGGTTTTACTTTCTTTTTGTCATCACTCTTTTCCCGAACACAGTATTAGTGTCATCTGTTGGAGGATAGTTCTTCCTACCCTTCTAGTGCTGTTTGAGTTCCTCTTTTTAGCATCTGTCCGATTTAATATTTCAACTGTCAGATCTGCTTGACGTTAAATTATGTTGTTTGAATGTGATTAAGCTGTCCTACACTCTACCCTTATTTTATATGACGACTGTCGTGGTAGGCTTGTGTAAACAATGTAATTTCTGACTTCTTGTTCTTTTGTGCCTGCTTGGCCTAGCAACATATATAGAATAACTAGAACATTAGGATAGGGAGATTCATTTTACCAGCAGAGACAGTGAAAGAACATTGTTTATTATCCCTCTGTGTTTGCACTGCTGTTGGGAGTACACTGAAATGAAGATTGAGGTCGGTTTTCTGAGATCAATGTCCCACCCACCTGTACCTACATTAAAAAATGAAAGTGCATGCTCAAAGTTTCCTGCTATGCCTTTGACCAAGATGTACTCTGTACTTGACTGGTGCAGGTTGCCCAATTATTCTTCCAAGAGAAAGTGAGTCTGTTCTATTAGGTGCTGCAATCCTTGGGGCAGTCGCTGCAAAGAAATATTCTAGTCTTAGAGAGGCCATGAAAGCACTGAATGCTGCTGGTCTGGTAAGCACGACATGCTATTTTCACTTTACTTGTTATTTCATGAATTATGATGCTACCTTGAGATTGATAAAGGAACCGAGAAAAGTTTAACAGCATGGTAGAATGATTTCCAGTTTGGTATTGGTGGGAAAATTCCACTGTTTCATGTCTGTATATGCATGATGTGCCTAAGGAGGGAGAAATGAGGTTTCCTATGTTCAAAGTTTTGAAAAGACAGAAAGAAAAGTTGAGCATGAATGGCAGCATCTTGGTTGCTTCAAACGCAAGCTTCAGCATGCACATTCTAATTTAAACTTAGTGATTTGAGAATGAGACATGCTTTTCAAAAACTTGAGAAAGTAGACTAATTGCATAACAAGTTTAGTGAAATTTCTTGAATTAGGACCTGACATGTTTTGACTTTCTGAAAAAAAATGCCATTATTTTCTAATTACTGCGTGTGAATCTGTCTATTTGATGTGGCTCAGGTCATACATCCATCAACTGACCCGAGGATAAAGAAGTACCATGATGCCAAGTACCGTATATTCCGTGAGCTTTATGAGCAGCAGCTGACTCAACGTTCAATCATGGCTGATGCTTTGGCCTAGATGTGATGATGCCAATTTTGAACTTAAGAGCTCTTTTCAACGGGGGTTCACTCGGTACATGAAGCGTAGTTTTTTCCCTCTCTATTGTACTTCTCACTCTCTCTCTCTCTCTCTCTAGTTGTCAGAATGTATATATAGTACATATACATTTTGGATTCCCTTCTTCGTGGAGTAAATTGATTTCTTTGCATGGTAGAAAGAGATTATTTCAGTAAAAACTGGATGAAAGGCTGCTTTTATGAGCACTTTTTGCCACGGGCATGGAGGAGAGACACCGGCAATTTCTCTGCTTAGAAGATGAAGTTGATGAATCAGCTTAGAGAAAATAGAGTTCCCTTTGATCGAATACCATTGTGGAACTTCTGGTGCTTCTCCAGCCGACAGGTTCATGTTGAAGAAGCAAGACCCATTTGCTTCATCAAACATTTCTACGTTTTCAAATAAGGTTAGCACTTTAACCTTATTAGTCTGCAAAAGACGGGTATGGATTTAGGTGTATCATCGGTTTTGGGCTTCTTCATTCGCACTTGGCAGGACTGCTTTGACAGGTTCGCCTGATGGATGGTTAATACTTCATTAGCACTTTAAACTAAACATTCCAGCAGTGATGAGGTATTGTCAACACGTTCCAATCTTTTCTTTCTTTTGAGCAAATATAAGGTTAACACATCGAAATTAATAAAGAAACATATGGAAATTGGTGACATACTATTGATTAAGGATAACATTTCTATTTCACGGTCTGTAATGGGCAAGAGCTAACCCCACAGGTACTATTCCTACTGAATTATGTGTGATTCTTCCATGAGATCGTTGTTCGCAGCTCGGTTACGGAGGATATATTACGATGATTAGACTGACCATATGTCATTCTTTTTTGGCACAGCAAACCTAATTGATCTTCACCATCCGTCCGACAAAACCTTTATCGTTTTGCTTTCTTACAACTTGAATTCGCTTTCTTTATGTCGGAATACATAAAACAAATTTCTCGACCAGAAAATCAAGTGCTACTAATTCCATATCTTGATCTGGAGTGCTGACAATTCCATAACGAATGAAATATAGGCTGGGCTTGTTTGTGTGGGGGCACTCGACTGATGATTAGCAAAGAGCATGAAACAAAGCGCATTGGCAATTCCGATTTTCTATTTCTTTTTTTGGTAAATAGACCCGTGAAAACAAGTACGTCAGGTAGAGTTGAAAATGGTTCGACCCATAATCCATTTGGATCCATATCAAATCCAATGCAAACCTAATGACTTATACTCGACCCAACCCATACTTCAACCATACTAGAGTCAATTTGTGTTGCCAAAATATTTCAATATTTATCCTAATTATGAAAAATCATATCCCAAATTGAGGTGAGAGTGCACGGTGAATGAGTGTTAGATCAAATGAAGGCGAGAGATAATGGAAAGAGAGTCACAGAGATAGATTAAGTTACAAACCCATTTACGACTTATCTGACATTTTAATTCTATTTAAACCTAATTACGAAATTTTAAAAAATCCATGTAAAATATTTAAATTCCTATCTAGGAGAGAGTTAAAGTAATTTATATCAGATTATCGTTGACTTATGCCCATTGTTCGCATGGTGGCATGTGGGGGAATGTCCACCGTTAATGACGCGCTAATCATCAAAGGGGACTAATTCAAATAAAATCCAAAACTGAATTAACTAACTCCACCCGAGCAAGAGCCCAATACTTTGTCATTTCAGTCTAATTTAGGGTTTTGACTCTTGGTTGGGCCAGAATTGGTAGTTCAGGTGGGCAATTAGGCCAAGCCCAAATAGAATTTGGCGCGGCCCATCCCGACCTTCTTCCCCCTTTCAAATTTCCCACCGCCACTTCTATCCTCACCACCAAACTCACCCGACTCCTCTCTCTGTCACCAGCCGGCAGCCACCATGAGACTTGCACACGCCTCTTTCCTCCGCCACCACCAGCACCACCGTCTCCTCCGCCACCAACTCCCTCTCCTACTCTTTCTCCGCCACCACCAGACCTCCGCCTCCGCCTCCGCCGCCTCCTCCTCCCCTCCCCTCCGGATCCCTCTCGCCTACCCCACCTTCCTCATCTGGTCCTCCAACACCTCCCTTGGCAAAACTCTGGTCTCCACCGGCCTGGCCTTCGCCTCTCTCTTCTCCCCCGCCACAGGGCCGTCCAAGTTCCTCTACCTCAAGCCTGTTCAGACCGGCTTCCCTTCCGATTCCGACTCCCTCTTCCTCTTCAACAAGCTCACCTCCCTCTCTCTCCTCCACAAACCCCGCTTCCCCGTCCTCGCCTGGCACCGCGTGGTCAAGGCCTCCGCCTCGGCCTCCGCCGCGCTCTCCCTCTCCAAGGCTCCTCGAGATGGGGGGGATTTGGATTTCGGGATGGTTGATTTGGGGATTTGCGAGGAGAGGAGGTTGGAGGGCGAGAGGAGTGGGGATGGGGCGGTCTCGGAGTTGGTGAGCGAGACGGTCTTTGCTTGGAAGGAGGCGGTCTCGCCTCATTTGGCGGCGGGAAGAGAGAGCGGGGTGGTGGAGGATAGTGCGGTGTTGGAGATGGTAGAGAAAGGGTTGAGAGTCGGCCAGGGAGATGGGAAGGAGGAGATGCTTTGCGTGGTCGAGACTGCTGGTGGAGTTGCCAGCCCCGGACCTTCTGGCTCTCTTCAGTGCGACTTGTACAGGTACGTTCACTTTCTCTCTGTTCTTTTTATCTGAGAAGCATGTCATCGTGCGTGTTTGTTCTGATAGGGGGGTGCATATTGGATTATCCATTCGCGGGTTTCTTGCGCATTTAAAGTTGACCGGGATCTTTTTTTCTGCGTCTTCTCGTTTTGTTTATTGCTGTCCTGCCTAAAAAGAAGAAAAAAGTCAACTCTTTCTAAAGATATTCTTCACGTTTTACTTCTTTGGCTTCCGTATCCAGTAGAATGAGATATTACAATTTTCAAGGATTCAATTGCCGCCTTTTTGCCGTGGGGCGCCCTTGAAAATGTTGCACATCTCATTTGCGAGACTGTGAACCCACTAATTAATTTTTCTTGATGTGGTAATCAGGGTCTTCTGGTTTAAGACACAACTCGAATTTGGTTAATGATGTTCTCTTCCTAATTATATGATCACCAGTTAATGATGCCAAGGGTTCCTAAGCAACGGCATTTATCCGAGGGAAAGTCCACCACTTTTTTCTTTTTTTTTTTGTACTCATGGGGGATAGATGCTCAAACCAATTTACGTGTTATTATATGCTAAATTATTGTGATTGTTCCAAATAATTTTTTTAATCTTCATTCCCAAATCCAAGACTCTTCCAAATACTTTATTATCTCTCCTAATCGATTATGTATCCGTCACTGATATTCTTACAGTAATGAACCATCTCTTTAGTAAAATTGTTGTGAGACAGCTGTATACTGCATTGTTCCATGGCACCATGCCCTTGATAATGAATTGGTATTTCTCTCTCTCATTTATCTTCCTGAATGAGTTTTTCACTTCTTTTGTGCAAAATTTGTATAGGCCTTTCAGGTTACCTGCTGTTCTTGTCGGAGATGGACGACTCGGTGGAATTTCAGCAACAATTTCAGCTTATGAAAGCTTAAGAATTCGAGGATATGATGTGGTTGCTGTTGTATTTGAAGATCATGGGCTTCTAAATGAGGAGCCACTAATAGCCTATTTTCGGAATAGGTACTTGCAGTTGTTGCTATTAGCTATGCCAGAGGATTCTAATTTCATTAGTGTTAATATATGTGCTACATCCTTAAAATCTTTGCAATGGGAGTGTGAATCATGCTTTAAGTTGTGCAATTGGCCCACCGCATGAAATGATTTTTCTGCTTAATTCTCTTTATGAATGCCATAGGGTCCCAGTGCTTGTGCTGCCACATGTTCCAGAGGATCTCTCAAATGACTTGATGGAATGGTTTACCGATTCTCGAAGCATATTTGATAAGCTGAAGAACATAATGAAGTCATCTTATCTGGAACGAATGCAGACATTGCATGATATGCCGAAGAAGGCAAGAGATATATTCTGGTGGCCTTTCACTCAGCATAAACTTGTATCAGAAGATGGCATTACCGTGATTGATTCACGGTATGGTGAAAACTTTGCAGTTTTCAAGGTTTGTCTCGATAATTTCTTGTGTTCTGATTATAATATTACACTCCTGCCACACGCGCACGCGCGCGCGCACCCATTAATACTGCTACTCAATTACCTACACCTTTATGAAGGATTGCAAAAAGTGACTTCATTTTCTTGTTGTAGGATCAGGATGATAAATCATTGAACCAAATGTTTGATGCTTGCGCAAGTTGGTGGACCCAAGGACCTAATGCTCCTTTACAGGTCATCCTTACTACCTGGTTATTCATGTTTGTGGTTATTAGTTGTACTTTGAATAGATTCCAGGGAAATTTGTCAACAATTCCAGTGCTTATTTCTGCATGATGGAATTTCAAACCAGTATGCTTATTAGTGAATGGGTCTTGTTAATGAGTGTCCCAAGGGCACTAGTTAATTCTACTAAAAGTGGAAACAACAATTTCTAATACAATTGGACAATAGAAGAATTACCCATTATAATAAGATCGGTTACTTCAAATGGTGACTTTCAAATTTCCAAAGCACGTTCAATTACAGTTATGAGGTGCCCAAGAGACACTGTTAAACGTTTTCCTCAGTGAATTGCTTCCTGAATTACTCTTACATTTGATGGTAATTGGCTTCTGTGATTTGTTCTGTGTTGTTATGTTAAACATGATGAAAACTTTGTTAACTCTCTTGAAATCAATATATAACAAGTTGGATATATGAACTGTTATTTATCAGCATATTTTCTCTTGAGATTTCAGTCATGTATTCCTGAGGATACTTGACCTCCCTCTGTTATTCCAGGGATCTTCTCATTAATCACACTGTTTGCATTTACAATGGGAATTTCTAAATCAACAATGTCTTGTTATTTGCTTGCCCTCCTAAACAAACAATTGCTGAATTTGAGTGCCAGCAGTTGGAAGTAAATAGCCCCTTGTTACCTCCTGAATTTGAGTCCCTCCCCCCAATTTTTTTTTTCTCTTCTCCTAAACAAGGATTAATTTCATTAGTTGCTAGACAACACTTATGAATCCCCTGTTATCTACATTCGTCTGAGCAGTCTTTCTTCTTACATGTAAGTACCAAGTAAAGAATGACCATTTAATTAATGGTTAATAATCCTTGAAGTAGAGGAGGTAGATAAGAAATGAAGCCCTAGATTTAGTACCTAATAAGTCCCATATTATCAGATTATCTTTTTTTGTGCATTCTGGTTTCTCTGTCTTTTTTCCTTTTTTCCTTTTCGGACCTAAGTGTGAATATGGTTCATTCTTACTAGTCAAAGTTTCCTATATTTTCTATGGAAAATTGGCATATGAAGCAATGGAGTGGAAAGGTTTTCTATTAAATGATATCAATCTAAGCCGAGAAGGTGAATGTAGTACCACAATTGTGCCGCGCCTCTTGGTTCACTAGACAATATTATGTAATGGTTGTAAGATATATCAATATCAGAGAAAACAGACTCTATCAACTCGCTTGATTCTCTTGCTTTCTTGGGGAGGTGTTTTTCATTTGTAGTGTTTCTTGTATATTGTGATAGATCTCCTGAATTTTCTTTATAATGTGGATATGTTTAGGTGTTTACAGACTGAGCTGGCAAGGGACATGGGTTATGCTGCTGCAAGATATGGGCATGTGATGTTCCCGGAAAATGTTTACGAGCCAGCCTTAGAATGTGCAGAACTTTTGTTGGGTGGTGTTGGAGAAGGTCAGAAGATATTCTTGCACCATCTTAGCAGTTGAATGTAACGTTTGTTCGCAATACTATTAAGATTTGACTTTGGCATCTCTTCTGGTTCTCTCTTGTTTTTCTTTTGGGTGTCTTAGTTACCGATTATATAGAAGTTCAATTGAATCAGGTTGTATCTAAATGTTTATTAAGCTCTTTTTTGAAGTTTGATTGGCATTTTCGAGTTTAGTATAGGTTTTTGAACTAGGACCGAACAACTAGTGTGCTTTAAGGTTGAGGCTTTTGCTTATTCTACATGATTATATGATTATACAACCTAGACTCCTAGTGCACTCCTTGATTGTTGAGGTGAAAGCCTTCATCATTTACACACGGGCAACTAATGGACTTATAGTGCTCAATTTATCTGTAACTGGCACTGCATCTACCTTTTCAGGGTGGGCTTCTCGAGTATATTTTTCAGACAATGGATCTACTGCTATTGAGATTGCTCTCAAGATGGCTTTCCGCAAGTTTTCTGTTGATATAGGAATTCTTTCAGAAACTTCAATTGGCGATGCTTCTGAAAAACAGCCAGAGCTTTTGGTAAGTTTCATTCTTTTCTGTCAGGTTTCTAATAAAAGGGTTTTAGTTGGCTTGTTTACTTGTTTTCTGGTCTAATGTACTCTGCGTGCATGCTTCATTATCTAATAGTCACTATTGATGAAGGTTTTTGGTCTTTGTTTACTCTTGGCTTCGGTTTGTTTTCTACTCGTTAATTCGATTGATCAATTTTAGTTGTTTTTCTAGGCAGAGATCTATATAACTTTGCATGTTTATTTGATGGGAATTATTGATATTATATTCCTGATGTATTTTTAACAGAACACGGTATTTTTGGTATGATAACATGAGGTTTTTTAACTCTAGAAGGGCCTATAGTCTGTGTCATTCTAATCCAATCTCATTCCACTCCACGAACCTAACAACCCATGTGATTTTCATCATTGTAATATTGTCAGATAAGTGTCTGCCGTATGGTTTCAAATTAAATGTCTACTGCAGGTTCTAGCTCTCAAGGGCTCTTATCATGGAGATACTCTAGGTGCTATGGAAGCACAATCACCATCATCCTATACTGGCTTTATTCAGCAACCATGGTATGGCATTTGTTCATGAACTTATTGAAAGAATCTCTTCTTTCTTCTGCCTTGAAAAAAATTTATTCAGTCTATAGCTGTTGACTTTTTCAGATATATTTTGGAAAATACTTTTCCCTGTATTTTGACTGGTCACTGTACTAGGGATGAAACAATGGGTGTGTAATTGTATGACTCTTTTTTTTTTTTTGTTGCTATTTCTGTCCTGTGTTTCTTCGTCGGGAAAGGGAGCTCTGGCTTAATTTCTAGAAATTCATTGGCCTTAGTGGGACCAGGCTAGGCCTTAGGCATAGCTCTTTCTGCCTGTCATACGTCTTGTTTGGCATAGCTTAAAAAGCCTAATGACAGATAGACAGCCAGGTCAATTCTCGATTTTCATTTATATAGTTTGTAATATGCTGATGAATGTAATGTGCTGTCTGCTTGTTTATGCTACTTGTTTGTCAGTCAGAGTCTTAACACTTTGAAGCTTACATCAAGGCATTTGGTACTGGGTGGTTAGGATCTCTAGAGAATAGAAGAGGAGTGAGGTGTTTTTGGAACTTGATCAATTTAAAATCATCCTAATGGAGGCTATATTACATACATTTAGAATGGCTTAGTCTTGATGTAATGTTGATTCCATCCATGTAAGAGTTTCTCTAATCACTTGGACTTGCTGCTCTTGGCGATTCATGCATTTTGTTTTTTCTCCACTGGCAAAGGCGCAGTTTTCCTGGTTTGTGCCTTTTGTATAGCCACAAGTAAAAACAGACTACAGCAAGTTATGAGTTCTTGTTTACTTAAAAAGGAAGTTCACTAATTTTGACAGGTACACTGGGAGAGGTCTTTTTCTGGATCCTCCTACAGTTTTTTTGCACAGAAGTGTTTGGAAGCTTTCCTTACCAGCGATGATACATAATAAAATCTTTGAATTTGACAAAATGAGTACGTTATCTTCTAATACATGCACCAAGAAAGGTTATGTCTTTTGGCTCTGCTTTCTGTCATTAGGCCATAATCAAGTCGTGTCTCCAATTTGTGCAGTGTTCAGTTCTCGTGATGAGATTTTCTGCAAGAGCAGGGATGAGTCGGATCTTTCTGGCATATACTCAACATACATATCTCAACATCTATCTGGATCAAGGGGATCTAAGCACATTGGGGCACTTATTATAGAACCAGGCAAGAAAACTCTCCCCACTGTCCAATGCATCTTACTTTGGTAGTTTTTGTTCCTCAGGTCCGGGATAGTGTCGATTGCTAGTTTCCATAACATCATCAGCTCTCTCTCTCTCTCTCACTCTCTCACTCTCTCACTCTCTCTCTCTCGGTTTTACCTCAGGATGCAGATAAAGTTAGTGTCACAGCATTTAAGATGAGGTTATCCATATAGTGCTCTCTTTCTGTTCTGGTTTTACCTCAGGATGCACATAAAGTTAGTTTCACAACATTTAAGATGAGGTATACATATAGTGCTAAACACCATAAGTTTTGGGCTAATAAGGGGATTCCTTCTACTCTAATGGGCCTTTTTGTTCCCAAGAGGCTATAATGTTTGTTTGCTGATTGTGGACTGAGTTTCAGTGCCTTGATTTGTAAAACTATTTTCCCTGAGCCAGAATGATCTAATCTTGCATTCTTGTTTTCCCAGTCATGCTGCAATATAGGTATAGCTCAATTGTTTTAGTTGAACAGGCCACAGCATAAAATTGTGCGTTATATGCTGTTCGTAAAATTTGGATATCACTAATTGTTGCAAATCAATTTTTCAGTCATACAAGGAGCTGGAGGAATGCTCATGGTCGATCCACTTTTTCAACGTGTACTTGTTAATGAGTGCCGAAGGCGAAAGATTCCTGTAATATTTGATGAAGTCTTCACTGGTTTCTGGCGTTTGGGAACAGAGGTTGGTTGACTACAAATGTTTTACCTTTTCATTTGCTTGTTCAGTGATTTTTCTAGCTGGAATGGGATGTGATTTACTTGTTTTCCCAGTCTGCTGCAGAACTGCTTGGATGTGTGCCAGATATAGCGTGCTTTGCGAAACTGATGACTGGTGGGATGATACCCTTGTCTGTCACACTGGCAACAAAAGCCGTGTTTACTGCTTTTCTTGGGGAATCGAAGGTATCTTCTTGTGGCTAACATGATAGAAATAACATGAGTTATGATAAGGCGTTGACTGCTTCCTGATTGATGCATTTTGACTGCTCGCATTTTTTCTATGATTCATGGTACCACTTGAAATGCTCTATCAGCGGGACAGGCAAATGTGGGGGGTGATGTTATTCCAAGTTTTGTCCTTAATTACGATTGATAGAGCATACTTAGTAGAATGCACAGTAACTGATGCTCTATGGTTTTATTTATGTTTTAAATCTGTTTGTTGGGTTTGATGGCTGCAATTGGTTCACTTACTGAACCTTTGCAGCAACTGGTTCACTTACTGAACCTTTGCAGCAACTGGTACAGATGTTTCTCTCTTACAAATGCTGTCAGCACTTCAACTTGCAGAATAGCTTTGCTAGTTTCTTTTACTTATGCATTCTTAATATGAGTCATTTATCAGCTCTAGTGTCGCTTTAAGCTTTTAACGTAATGTCAGTTTTTGTTATGTATTTAAGTTATATTTTGCTAAATTCCTGGATTCACTCTTATCTTTTAAAGTGAAATTTCACATGCCACATATGTCGTGACTTTTCTATAGCAAGCATTACACTTTTAAAGCATCATTCTGTCAATAGAAGATAGTTACACACCCCTTTAATTTCACGTCTATTTTTTATCCGAATTTAATAGTGGAATGCATGCTAGTTAGGTTGAATTTAAAGGCAATGTTAATGTCTTCTGTGGGATGTTTGCACATTTAACTGTGTGGTTAGATACTGGCAAGTCACCTTGCACGTTTTGCCTTTTGAAAGAAAAATGCCATACATATATCCATTGTGGGAGTCGAATGCTTGAGTTTTCTTGTTACAGCTCATGGCGCTATTGCATGGACACTCGTACTCTGCACATGCTATGGGGTGCACAGCAGCCACTAAATCCATCAAGTGGTTCAAAGATCCTCAGATGAACGACAATGTCATTCCTCAAGAGAAGGTGCTTAAAGAGGTAAAAGAAATTCCTACTTTAACTTCTTCGAAGTACGACTTTAATTAGCCAGGACTGTAGTACTTTGGTTTGAGCTGTGTCATTGTGATTTTCATATGACTTCCTTTTGAGTAGCTTCTCTCTTGTGCAAAGATACACAGAGTAAGATATTCCCCTTTCCTCAGATAATATAGCAGTGTGGGGCAAGTAAACATCTTGACAAGCACATACTGACAACTTTCTGTTCGCTTGGATAGTTAATTATGGGGTCAGGGTTACTAACAGCTTAATTTTCTTTTCAATCCGTTCCTGTCATATGCTTATCTTTGCAAATAATCGAATAATACACAATTTCTGAGCTTTTGCAGTTGTGGGATTTTGAGTTAGTTATGCAAATTTCATCTCACCCGGCAGTCCAAAGAGTTATTTCCTTGGGCACTCTCTTTGCTCTGGAACTCCAAGCTGAAGGCTCCAATGCTGGGTATTCTCCTTAATCTACGATACAGAAGCAATCTCACAGTGTCACTTCCAACTCAACACACACTGTCGAAGTCCTTGCTCACCCTTTAGATGAGGAAGACACATAATGAAGTTTCATTTGGGATGTTTGAATAGGCACTTTCTACAAATGATGCCATCCTTGTCAATGTTAGATAATTCGGTAAAATCACAAAGGCAAATCACTTTTCCTGCTTATAATTATAGAAAATTACTGGTTTGCTGGGAGTTAGATCTCTGTTATCTCAAGGCGGACGTTAGCCATGTAAAATTGAGGTTCTTTGTTTATGACATCATCTTGATGATCCTGTCTTCTCAGAGATTATCCTAGGGAGTACTCTTCTGTTTCTCAAGAATCCACTGCAGATTTGCATCTGCCATATATGTTGCACATGTCAATTCAGCGTTGTCCGGCCAGTGCTTGCCTTTTCCTGTGTCATGTCAGAAATACATCTATTAAACCAATGGAGACTCTTGCAGGTATGCTTCATTATACGCAAGGGGTCTTCTCCAGATGCTGCGCGAGGACGGCATGTACATGAGGCCGCTGGGCAATGTCATCTATCTCATGTGTGGTCCCTGCACTTCTCCTGAGATATGTTCCCAGCTGCTAGTCAAACTCCAGAAAAACCTGGAAGAATTCTACCGAATCCACAGAAAAGTAGAAACGAGCGCCGCCATGAGCGCGAAGTAGTCTTCTTGCCCAGACTCACATTTGCTCCTCGGTGCGAAACTTTCAACATTCCAATCTCTCATTGGGCACCTAACGGAGTACCCTGGTCCAGCCTTCATTCCGAATGGAGCACTTTCTTGTTCTACAAATCGACTTGCTCGAGAATAAATCTCTGTAGTATCCCCGAGTTCCGCCATTTGAGTACTCGGTGAACTGAACGTCCTAGTAATTTCTAGCTGTTCTTAATTAGAACAGCAGCGTTTTGTGTCCTTTTATCTCGAGTATTAGCATAAACATTCGCTGTCCTATGTTCGGAACGAGACCAGTTAAATTAGACGCAGGGGCCACAAGATGTCCACCAAGCACGAGGGGGACACCCAGCAGCCGGCCAAAACCAAAGTGACGTCTCCCTCTACTGGTGCACTTGACGTCCCATTCGATCCGCGAAAACTAAAAGTTAGAAAAAAGCAAAAAGAGCATTTTCTGGGGAAAAAGGGGGGCCACCAATGGCGCTCCGGTGACGTGGCGTCCGGACAATCGGTTGACGGTCAGGATGGCACTACCTCGGACCTGCGGACGATCCTAGGCGCTCGAGAGGGCAAAGCATGAATCCAACTCTCATCCGGATCGGGCCAGAAAGAAAGGAGCTCCCGTTCCCCTAGGGAATCATCAGCTGGTCCGCCGACCACAGTACGCCCGCAACACCACGTGCCTGGAAAAAAAAAAAACCTAAGACCATGGGTTATTGGCCCATGAATAAAAAGAAAAGGAAAGAGACGTGATTGTCGTCGAAGTATTAGAAGCTCGTTTTAACCGAGTGCAGAAAACTATTCTACTAATCATAAGTGAAACGTAGAGATGAACGGCTGTCAATGAAAAGATTAGGCTCAATCTCAATCCTAGTACTTTCTACAAATTCTATGTTCGCAAATATTCAAAATAATATTGTGCAATAATAATATTTCATTGAGATTGACGCTAAAATGATCGCTTTTTTAACAATGATTGATATTGAAATGATCGCTTTTTATAATTATTACATTGAAGTGATTATTTTAAATAATAATTGGTACATAAGCAATACTCATTTACAATTGTTGGCGCTCAAATAAGCACTTGTCTATTGATTTTTACGACGTTGTTGAGGGGTTACCTGTTGACTAGGCACGTCGACGAACCATATAGAACCGAGAAAGTAATGAACCATGGCTATAGCGAATTTCTGACAATTTATATGGGAGTTGATAATCAAGTGGCATTTTTTTTTTAAAAGTTGCAACTTAAATGATTGGGAAAAAAAAATCTTTCATATTGAAATGAACGTCGTATGAACTGAGTGAAAGGAAAGAGGGCCGATGCTCTCCAGTCGGTCAACAACCAATCGGGATAAGGACAGTGGCTGCGGTTGCGGACTATGATAGACCCGTGCAACACCTGATCACTGCCACCCTACCCAGCTACGAGTCGTCAGAGTGGACTTTGGATATTTATGGCGCAGGGAGAGAGAGAGAGGGAGAGAGTCCAAAGAGAGACCAAGCAGAGACTCGCCTCCCGCAGACAGTCCACACAATCTCCCAATCGATTCTTCCCACTGTGTCGATTTTCTCGGGAAAGTGTTCGGATTTTCTCTCGCTCTACCACCCAGCGCCTCCATCACCGCTCCCAGGTTCTCTCTCTCTCTCTGCTGTGTAGTCCGATGTGATGTGATGTTCTGTCCGTCCCCTTTTGTGTTTTATCTTATTTTGTTTGTCGCGATTCGGCTTTCGATGACCCGAACGGAGCTCGTGTGTTATCCTGCCGTCGGGCGGGTTGATTGCGGGACTCTCGCTTCGATTTTGAAGTGTTTCGGTTCTAATCCTCTCTTGCCTACTGTAGGCTGAGCAGCAGCCGGCTGAGGTGAGTTGAGATCTGGAATCCCGTTAACAGTGGTGAGATTTGGGGCTTCTGATTGTGTTTTTTTTTTCCCCCTCTCCTGCTGTTGTGTGTGCGAGTGCTGGGGATGGAAGGCGAGGCTTGTAGCTTGTCCCTTTTTGAGAGTCTGACGCGAGTGGCGTGCGGGTCGGATTGTTTCTTTAGATCCACTTTTGGGGACGGCGCCTGTGTGTTGCTCGGGGCCCGTGGATTTGAATCGAGGGAGCTGATAGGAGTTGATTTTGTGTTCTCCAGATCTGTTGCGAATGGATAGACAGACTAGGTATATGGAGAGGAACAATTCAATGAATAATAGAGGGAAGAGGAGCTTGGAGGGTGAAGATGAGCAGCAGGAGAGGAAGCGGCCTGCTCTCGCAAGGTAAGGCGGTTTCAACCCCCCCATAACACCTGCTTCCTCCCCTCATTGGTAGCTCTTCCGTGAGGTGTGGTTGTCTTTCATTCAGCATGTCCGTCTTCTTGTGCAAGATTGTATTTTGAGAAGGTCTCGTGCTTCCGCACTGAATTAAGTCAACGGTTGTGAAGCAAACTGAGATAGTTTTATATATATATATATATATATATATATATATATATATATATTCACACCCTGAGATAGTTTTATATATATATATATATATATATATATATTTGGTATCAAGTCGAAATGAACCATGGCTCTTTACTTCTTGAAATGATTTTCGTTCAGCAGGCTGAAGCATTAAGGGTCTTCCCCACTTTAAGTGGCATGTTGAGCCTATCCTAATATGTTCTAGTCCTCCTCCTCCTCTGTGAATGAAGTTATTTTACATTATTTCAACTAGTGTAATCCTGCGAAATCCACAAATTTCATTTTAATTTTGGCAACCTTTGCCGAACAAAATGTTTGGCTGTACTCATCCTTGAAAAGGCTATACATTATGAAGCTTTTGGAAATTCTATTGCAAACTTTGAAGGAAGGATATGGCGGTGGCATAATAAATAGATTTGAGCAAGTACATGACATCATGTTTCAGAAACTTGTGTCCTCAGTTTTAACTTGTTTGAGACTGTTCTTTTGAAGGCCTTTATTGATTCTTTCTGTCGTGAGTATCTTCACATTGGTCTTTTAACTATTTGACTGTTTCCATCTGCTTTAAGAATAAATTACAGCTTCTCTCCCGCATCAGCTTTGCTCTCATGGTTTCCTTCATCATCAATTTACTTTGTTCTTTCTTTGGGGATTTCCATCTGCATTGCTTCTTTCTAGGGCAGATCTTCCCTGTATTACCTTTTTTTTTGAATCACTATTGTGTTTTATCTGAAGCATCTCCTGACATTTATTTGCATCTTTTTGTTCTCTCAACTTGAGTTGCATGATTCACATTGCTTTTATCTCCAGAATGTCATTCCTACGTACATAATCCTCGAATCGCTCTAAGGCTGCAAATTTTGTATTTTGGCACCTCAGTCAAAGTTATCTAATAGTCTGCAAATTTACTGGAGGGTGATTATGTTGGTTGAACATTTGTTTGTATCTTGTAATTGCAAGTTTCTTATACAACTTCAAATTGTGCAGTGTAATTGTAGAAGCTCTCAAGGTTGACAGTTTACAGAAGCTGTGTTCATCATTGGAACCTATCCTTCGTAGAGTTGTAAGATACAGCGCTCTATTTGGTTTTTGCATTTAAATGTTTTGTTATGTATTTGGTTTTTAATCATACAATTGATCACATCGTCGAAGAATTATGATCTTGTCTCTAGTAAATAGAGTGCCTTTGTTGCATTTTGATGAAAGGATACAGTTGTTTCTTCTTCTTAACTGGAAATAGTTTTTCTATTTCAAGGCAATACTTACTGTAAGTTGACATTCTATTTACATGGAGTAGATGGTCGATTGGATTTACAACAATTTTTATAGTCCGTAGTCACTATTTCAATATGGTTTCTAACAGCCTTTTTTTGGGGCTTTTATTTTGTTTATTTTATTTTGTTTGAAATACAATATGATTTATTAGAAAAATACTGCGCTTCTCCTTGACATTATAGATCATGTATCACTTTACTGTGACCTGGCATCTCCTTCTCATGTAATTGATTCTGAGCAGGTCAGCGAGGAAGTTGAACGAGCACTGGCTAAGTTGGGGCCTCCTAGGCTAAATGGAAGGTGTGGCCTTTTGTCATTAAATTGGTTTGATTATCTTCTTTATGTAAAATACTGTTGCCTTGTTCTCTCTCTCTCTCTCTCTCTCTCTCTCTCTCTCTCTCTCTCTCTCTCTCTTGCGCGCGGGCGCGGGCGCATTTATGCAAACAAACAGAAGATTGTTTTAGTCCAGGGATCACTACATTAATTTGAAATAATTTGATATCAGAGCATCGCCCAGGCGAATCGAAGGTCCAGATGGAAGAAACTTGCAGCTGCAGTTTAGATCACGGTTGTCTCTTCCACTGTTCACAGGAGGGAAAGTTGAGGGGGAGCAGGGTGCTGCAATTCATGTTGTTTTAGTTGATGCAAATACTGGCCATGTTGTCACCTCTGGGCCAGAATCCTCGGTGAAACTGGATGTTGTTGTTCTTGAAGGTGATTTTAACAATGAAGACGATGAGGGGTGGACCCAAGAAGAATTTGAAAGCCATGTTGTTAAAGAGCGTGAAGGGAAGCGGCCACTGTTGACTGGGGACTTGCAAATTACACTCAAGGAAGGTGTAGGAACCATTGGGGAATTGACATTTACGGATAACTCCAGCTGGATAAGGAGTAGAAAATTCAGGTTAGGCTTGAAGGTTGCCCCTGGATTTGGTGAAGGCATTCGCATTCGTGAGGCTAAGACAGAAGCTTTTACTGTTAAGGACCACAGAGGAGAATGTAATAACTCTCCATTATTTATTTTTCAATGTTTTTTGTTCATACAGTTTCTGATTACCATGTTGCTTCGGATCTATACAGTGTACAAAAAGCATTATCCACCTGCTTTACATGACGAAGTATGGAGATTGGAAAAGATGGCAAGGATGGTTCATTTCACAAGAGGCTAAGTCAACAAGGAATATTTACAGTTGAAGACTTCCTCCGCCTTGTCGTTCGGGATCCTCCGAAATTGCGGAATGTAAGTTTATAATTTGATAGGAATTACATTTTAACTTGTTACTAAAACATTATTCTGGTTTCATGTAGATCCTGGGCAGTGGTATGTCAAATAAGATGTGGGATGCTCTTTTGGAGCATGCGAAGACTTGTGTCCTTAGTGGAAAGCTCTATGTTTACTATGCTGAAGATAACAGAAATGTTGGAGTAGTTTTTAACAACATCTACGAACTGAATGGTTTCATCACTGGGGACCAGTATCAGACTGCTGGTTCTCTTTCTGACAATCAGAAGGTTTGTGTATTTGTAAATTTAGCATTTGCCGTTGTCATATGCAGTTATGCTTATCATCTGTCAGGCTCGTGTGCCCATAAACCTTCTATCGGATGGTACAAGCCTGTTGGGCTTTGTATGGTCCATCCTTTTATATGGTAGATAGATATGTATGCATCCTTTTCGATGTAAACATATTCACCAAATTGGTGAAAAAGCATATCTTTCCTTGTCAAATGCCATTGGCAATATTGTGAATTTGGTATGTGATGCTTATTCATCTGCCAAATTGGGGCTTACTCTTCATCAGCTCAGAGGCTTTCACCTTACCATTCTCTTTCAACCACTTTTTAATTTTAAAATTACAATTAGATAGCAGTCTTTCTTCAATCTGGGAGATCATATTTCCTCTATGGCTTATTTGACTGGACTGTCAATTCTTGTTGGGTGTAGAACTGTTATCTTTCTTAATAACTTACCTCTTTATTCCTTATCTTTCTATTTCCTGTTTCTTTAACACTCCCTTTTGCTAGTATCTTGTTTTCTTTTACACTAATAATCTCTTAAAAGAATCGTGTTGGCTTATCAAATTAGTGAAATTGCACAATCTCTTGCAGGTTTATGTAGATACTTTGGTGAAGAAGGCCTATGACAATTGGAATCAAGTTATAGAGTATGATGGCAAGTCTTTATTAAGTATCAAGCAAGTAAGGAGGTCTTCTAGAAATGATCCACAGATGGCGGCGCTAGAATACCCTAATGCTTTAGATCCTCAGCTGCAGTTACCACGAATGCCTGTTTCATTTACATCCGAACAGCCTTCAGCAGATTCAGGTTTAGCTGGTGGAGGTAATGCTTGCTGCATGCTAGCGGGGGCTCTAAATATCTGTCCCATGAGGCCTTTCTATGTGATGAGTATAATTCTAGCTTGCTTTGCTTCTCATTCTTTCTGGGTAGAAAATTAATGAACGTGATTTAAAGCACAGACTTGTCCTCATCTACAATTTCTCCAGAATACGTGTTTAACTTGAAATTTTGAGTATTCAAGTGGTCGATGAAATAGTGAAAGCTCTGAGTGTCGATATTTTTTCAAGTGGAATTTTGATAATGCTGCCAGCTGTTCGTTTGGTTAGTCTTACATCCAACAGGGAAAAGTGAAACTGCGATCTCTGTTTGTTTCAGCTTCCATGTTTTGTTTCCCTCTGTTGGATTGAAAGTTCCTAGAAAAAATGGAGTTCTAGACTTTGTGAGGCGGTGTAATATGCAGCATTCCGAAACTATTGAATGTAAAGGCCCTCCAAGAAGTGTAATCAATATCTCATTAAACAATAAGTGAAGTATGTCTTAAGTTTAAGTCATTCTCAATGCATAATTTAATTAAGAGAAAGATATATAGTACACAACAAAAGCTATGAGCTGCTATCTGCTATTCCTGCTTAATCATTCCTTGAGAAATTCCATGCAAATGGCAATGTTTACAACTTTCATGATAGTGCTATTGATAAGCTAGTTAGGATGTTTGGAATATCAGGTGATTAGGGCCACATTGTTTTTGCTTCTTTTATCTTCAAGTGAATCTGTTTTATTTATTTATTTATTTATTAATGTCTTCAAGTGAATATGACCTTTCAATGTGAGGGTCCAGTAGTATAACAATAAGATTGTCATTTTCAGATCCGTAGCAGTAATAACTTTCTGATTTGAATGTAAACTTGATGTGATAAGATCTTAGGTGTTGTGCCGAAGATGTTATTTATCCTCTTAAAGCTCCACAAGCACAGCATTCATGTTTCTGCAATACAGTACTTTCATTCTCATGATGCTAATAACTGATCACGCATCTATCAGTGATTTAGTGTTTCCATAGATAGTGCATTTCATTGAGAAATGCCTTTAATGAATGAAGCCTATATCCTATGCATACTCTTCTTCACGTATATACAATAATCTAGAATACAAGTTTTTTCCCCTTCCCTTTCAGATTGTAAAGATCTCCCTCTTTACCCTCCCAGCCTGACTCATTCCAGCTCACCCACCTCCATGGCGACACACTTTCACTGAGAATCACCCGCACACAAACACAACTATATCCAATGATTTTGTATGGAATTGGAATTCTACTATGGCAGGCAGCTTGGAACTATACTTATGTAGTATTTACCTTGTGGGTTGTTGTGTTCTGTCCCTTTCAGTATATGATGGTGACATGGCGGCGAGATACTCAACCCAGTCCCAGCTTGCAAATGCTAATATTCGGTCTCAGTTTCCTAGTACTTCATACATGGGACAAGACCAGTTGGCTAGCAACCAAGCACAAGGTTCAAGAAATGACAACAGTGTTGACTTGGCCCTTCGTCCGCCTCTATCAGCTGGTTTTCAGGCAACTGGTTCATTGATTCAGACGCCTAGCTTGAATCCATTTGACGATTGGTCAAGCAACCGGGACAAGGGAGACATTGAGTTTTTGACAGAAGATGAGATTCGCATGCGAAGTCATGAGATGCTGGAGAATGAGGACATGCAGCATTTACTTCGACTCTTTAGCATGGGAGGTCATGCCTCCATCAGTGTTCCTGAAGATGGTTATGGGTTCCCTACCTATGTGCCGTCACCGCAGCCATTTGATGAGGACCGGTCCCGTCCAGGCAAAGCGGTTGTTGGTTGGCTGAAAATTAAGGCAGCGATGAGATGGGGCTTTTTCATAAGGAAGAAAGCTGCTGAGAGGCGGGCACAAATTGTTGAGCTGGATGAATAAAAATGGAAAAAGGGTCCCTGAGATGGTCTATGCTCTAAATATTGGGCCTTGACTCGTGTTGCTTTGGGTGCTAGGAATCATGGCAGCTCTTTGCTGACGCCAACACAATTGTAGTGTTTTGCGGCTCCTCTTGTGTGGGTTGGTCAGGGACCTCCGCTAATTCTCCATCTTTGATGTGGAATTCTCTTGTACAGTTGTCTGTACAGTAAGTTTCATCTAGCACTTGAAGTCTTATTTATTGATGTAGTATGTGTTTTGGTAAGGGATTGCTTAATGTACTTCTAATTGTTGGGCCAGATTCACAAATGTCTTTTGATTTTAGGCATTTGGCCGTGCCATGTTTAATTGTTAGGTATGTCCTCGTGTGATAATGACCAATGAGAACAGGTCTTCCATTTTACTCAGTGTATGTAGTATGTTCTGTCGTCTCCTCCATTTTGCTGCCCCCTTATACGGTCTTGTCTGGATTGGGGGGGTCAGGTTCGTGAACTTTCGTGCTACTTCACTTGGTCCTAAAAAAGTTTCTTTTTTCTTTTGAAATATTCTTATTCATTCTTGTGCTGATGAAGCCTCTGGAAGGTGAGAAATCGAAGATTCCCATGTTTTGCCCTTTTTGGCCATGAGTATAGGCAGACAATGCCATCACATGTTACTTTCTGCACATTCTAACTCTTGATTCTGATCAAGTGCTCTTCCCATTTTCTTTGCCTTGGTCGGCCACGATGCTCATTGCAGTCATGGTGCTTGAAGGTTCTGTGTGACTGCCGAAACTTTTATGCGTGGGCATGAACATGTGACTTCTCAGCCGACACGAATCTAATGATGGAATGGTCTAAAATCTTACCTTACCCCACCAAAATTGGCCAAGAACGCTTTTTGCCGGCAACCTGAAAATTAAGGCATTGAAAAAGGGAATAGAGTTGAATGAAGGACTCGGAAATTTGGAGTCTGTCACCTGCCAAGTTTTTATATGATTCGTTTCGATAGGGTGGATACCGAGCACGGAGAGGCAGCCCAACAACAAAAGCAATTGCTTAGAACCGCAGAGAGTAGTGGGAGCCAAGTCGATTTCCTTTCCGAACATATGCGGCGGTGATTGGCCTGCCTCCCTCATGCTATGTTTATGTCTTACCCATTGTCTCTTGTCATTACGGCCCGGCGTTCCTTCCGACCCCGACTTTAATTGTTCATACTTTCGGGCGTGGGCAAGTCTGAATGGCCAGAGCCGGCGGGGATCAAAGCGGAGGACGCTGCAAGAACTGTGAAGATGGAGAACCCACAGCTGACCGTCGACGCACGAGGCTATCGCCTCTTGGAAGTCAACCGCCACAGGGTTTACATTTGGGTCAACGATGGAGGGATTGCGGTCGAGGTCCCTAGGGTTGGATAACTTCAATCAAAAGACCTCACAATCACATCACATCCTAGTTAGAATGCTCATGCGGGGGTCGAATCCTAATTCCTATGTGAAATAGATTCGTAAGGTGAATGTCTATGGAGAGAGGGAAATTTGTTCTCAAATACATGCTCGAGTGAATAGGCGATTTTCTTGGCCTGAGCACAGCGAGGATCGCCGAGCCCTCCCTTAAATCCTACAAGGTTCTTTGAATCTTTATCGAATCGATCCCTACTCCCTCCCACTCCCTCTCCCTCTCCCTTGTCATTTCATTTAGTATAAAAATTTATAATTAGTGACGTTATACCGAATAGGCATTTCATCGACGTCACATGTCAATTTTTACCATGTTATCAATTTCATGTCATTGTTTTTAGGTGTTAGCATCCGGTTAGTAATAGGAAAAATATGATTGCACCAATCAAGATATAGAGAACTTGATTGTGTACAAAAAGAAAGAAAGAAAAAATTCCATGGCCCAATCGTACGAATAGTAAACCAAGAGGAATGTTACATGAGGAAAAAAGGTACCGTCAAATGTAATAAAGAATGTATGAATTCAATGAAAGAATTGTTCTATCTTCAAAAGTCTAGCGCTCCCCTTCAAGAGAGGCTGCATTCTGGAGGGACGCCTTGAGGGAACCTCTTGGAGTCGGAGCAGTAATTGTAGATCATGTAATTCTGCTGCACCCATTTCAGCCTCTCTTGGCTCGTCGTGCCCAGCTCCTGCGAGAGCCAAGAATTGCCATCGCCCGCGACGGTGCTGGACCCGCAGGACGACGACCCTGATGACCAAACGCAGGCATCAGCATTGAAGTTCCGGTACGAAGCCGTGAATGGAGCTTGCGACCAGTCCGTCTTTACCAGCCCGCCTCTGGTTGCCCAGTCGTCCGCGTTCCACAGGCTCGAGTAAATCCTCATCGGTTGGCTCTTGGGAAATGGGACGCCGCTTGATTCCGCGTTCTTGAATTCTCTGATTGGAGTGCCGTCGACTGAGAATCTGTAGAGCACGCGCACAAAAAGTGTGTGAATATATGCCGCAGAGAATGTGTGTCAGACTGCATTTTGGGATTGTCCCGTTTCTTACATGATGCGCTGCGGATTCCAGAGGATGGAGTAGGTGTGGAAATCAGCAGTCGGGTCGAACCAGAGATAGAACTGCTGTTCCCTATTTCCCTTGCCTTGGCTGAACACATTGGTGTGCAGAATGTATGGATCGCCGCTCAGGTTTCCCAAGAACTCAAAGTCTATCTCGTCCCACGTTGACCCTTTTGAGGATAGCTGCAATGCACATCCGCATAATCAGCGAGAGACTACGAGCAGCTATTTAAATATAGAGGCAAAGCTTGAGCTTTTTTTTTTTTGTTGGGATGGCAGTGGATACTTACATAGTATGCAGTGACAGTGCCAGCGGAATTTCCAGGGACTAGCTTGAGTTGCATGTCGATTTTGCCGAAAAGATATTCGTTCTTGGATTGGAAGCCAGAGCCCGAAGCCTTGTCAAGAGAGAGAGTGAGGAGATCTCCATTGTTGATTATCCGAGCTCTGCCATCCCCCCAGGTTATGTCAAACTCTTGGTTGAGGTTGCCAGCAAATGCAACCATCAAACTTTTGAGCAGAATGCAAGTGAAGAGAACTGCAAAGGTAGCAGAAGCCATGACAACAAGCTAGTGCTCAAGAACAAACGAACTGAGACCGAAGGAGACGAGTGAAAAAGAGAGGATGAATTCAACTGAATGGGATGATGGGTGTTTGCGATGAGAAGCGTTCCGAAGCAATGGCTACTTATACTGGGGAGGGTTAAGCAGATGAAGGTTCGTTGATTGCTCGGGCGAAGCCAAAGGAAGGTCGTAGGAAGGTTGAGGTTAGCTCAGCTGTACCCAGTTGTTGCATGCAAAAGGTGCATTTTTTTTTTAATATCACGTACATTTAGAGCTGTCAAAGCTCAGCCTCTAACCAAAGACACAATGCTTGTGATGATCTCTCTATTGTGCTACTGCACAACGCGCTATGGCTTTAATAACTTTCAAGAAAACAATAATAACATCTTCACTGTCATAACTTCAAAACAGGTAGCAACGGGCAGGTAATTATCAGCAGCTGGCGGCCTTAAACAGCAACAGGACAGAACGAAAACATTAGGGGGAGGTCTCACCAAACGGGATCATTAAACTATTTTTGATATATCTCCGTGCCAAATCGATTTGAAGACTATAGTTCTACAGCATTTATTGATCTATTTCTATAATATATATATATATATATATATATATATATATTCTACAGCATTTATTGATCTATTTCTATATATATCTGAGTAGTGGCGAGACAGCGATAGCGACAGTTCCAGGGAAATTATTGAAGTGCTTTGCTGTCTCTCCAGCTTTACCTCAGTTCAATTTAAGGAGGGTAGCAGCTTTCTTCCAAGGAAAAAGCATTCAAGGAGATGAGATGTCCACACGCATATTATTCAATATAATAACCACTCCTCAGTCCCACGAGAGTACTAGCCCCGTTTAATATGATTCTTAGAAGCTCTTTCATAGCTTTTTAAATCTGAAATGATTCATCAAGAAGCTATCGGGATTCTAACTGTTAATAAGAAAATTCGATAGAACTTAAATTTGATCTAATTCGAAATTTCAAAGATGAAACTCAGAAAAAGATATAAAAAACCAAAATCTTAAAACTCTAATTGAAAATTGGATAAAATTCAAGAGTTTTAAGAAAGAAAAGCCATTCCCGACGTATTTGTACCATTGTTAGTGTCTTAACGAAGAAATCTCAAAAGAATTTTTTTTAATGATTCATGAATGAAAATCCAATTTTAGCGTAACAATTTCATTTTGTGATTTCCAATATTTGTCATTCACACATGTTTCTTTGAGATGTGACTTTGATATGAAAGAGACTATCGTATGTATCAATTATATAATGTAATGAGAAAATTAATTACAATCTGGAAAAAAATGTGAAAACTTGGATTGGTGAAGGTTATTGGTGATTTGGATCATCATGGAGCATCTCAAAGCTTTAGAAAGTGTATAACAAGTAATTCTAAATAATTACTCAAATCGAGCATGATTTTTTTTTTCATCTTAAAATGTGAAATATTTTTTCTTTCGGGAGGAGCAAAATAATATTTTAATTGGACTTGGTGAAGGTTGCTGTAGATCACCATGGGCCGGGCTTTGACAAATCAGGTTTTGGGCCAATGGGCCCTTGATCTGATCGATCTTTTGCGTTCTTCGTTTCCTTCTAGGCTCTGCGGTTGTTCGGTAAGAATCATATTTTGGTGACGAAGATTGCGAGTTGTAAAGATGAAGAGAATTCCGCGCATCAAATTCCCGCAGAGGCACCCAAAATCCTCCACTGCAGGTCCCTTTTTCCTCTTTCCTTCTGTTCGATTTTTATTCCTGTAAATTGGTGTTCGGTCTCTTTGTTCGACTTACATTTGTTTCTGACTCGAAAGATAAGTTTTTTATCGCGTTTTTCTGTTGAAACTTGACATGTTGGTGATTTTCAAGTGATGGTTTGAGAGAATAAGTACAAGGGCTTTTCTTTTATTGGTGATTAGTGCGCTCTTTTTATCTGGGAAGAGAAGATGGAAATGGCTTTCGTTTAGTTGGAAGCTATACGTTTATAGACCCGACCTCTTGATTTTGCAACAGCGTTATGCTGATGCTTCCTTGGTTGTGCATTTTGTATTTGGAAAAGCACCTAAGAGTTGCGTGATTATCAGGACTAGATCCTAGGTGAAGCTGTCCCACATGATTTTGTCAGAGATAGATGATCAGCTGTGGTCGATTATGTCTCGAACAGAGGTTTGAATTGTTACAGAGTCCTCATGCTTTTTACTAGAGGTGAAAGTGGCTTAAATGGGGAAACAGAAAGCAGAAGTCGTAACTAATTTTCTCTAGGCTAGCCTTTTTGCACGGGCAATGAGTATGCAGCTTCATTCAGTTGAATTGGCTTAGACAATTTTGATGAGCAGAATGAGGTTCTTGTATTGCTATTTGAGTTCTAACTCGTAATGTAGTGGAAGGTTGACAAAAGTGAGCAAAAATTGTGAACTGTAAAATGCAATGTGGCTTCAAGTTGCGATAAAGTTCATGAGTCAGGAGAGGTAGAGAAGGACAGACCGTTGTTGTTCAAAAGTACAGATGAATGTTTGCTACATTTGAACTTTTAAGTTCTTGAAGCTATTTAACGCTAGAGGTTCGTGAATTCAGCCGAGAGTACCCTTAGCTATGGAGGGATTGCAGGTTGTGCGCTGCTTGATTTTTGGATTCTAGTTTAAGGCATCAATGCTCTTAAGTTTGGTTGACTTGTGGTTGATCAGGCATATAATGTGGTTAATACTATGTTGGAGACAAGAATGTTCATTGGGTTTGCAGAAGTTGGAGAGCTCATCTGGTCATGATAAACTTAATGGTTGGTTGTGGGCCAATGTTCATGATGGTAACATGATAGATTGGTTTGGGACACCTGTTCTGTGTTTGGTAGGTCTGTGGAGCGCAAGGACCTGTGAGTAATGTTGGCCAAATTGGTCTCTTGACGAGGATATCAGAGTTGAGTTTAACGTAAAAATACAGAACTTGCCAAATGTAGCGCTCATGAACTTTTCTGAGCTACAACAGCCTAATCAATTTTCTCGTTAGTTTCATGCTCAAGGCAGGAGCTGGTCAGTAAAAACCGTCTCTTACGATTAATTTTGGTCTGTGTTGTATCCCCTCCCCCTGTCATGAACGTTTCAAATCTCATGTTCTTAGAGAGATGAACATTATATCTGACGAATGATATGAAGGGCCTTTCTAATTAGTCAACTACTTTATTCCATCATGTAGGATCTGCATCCCAGACTCAAGCTGCTCGGAGCACTGGAAATGTTTCAAATATATCTGCTTCGAGGTCAGATGTCCCAGCACCTCCAAGCAACATGGCAGTGGGAGGGCAAGCTTCACTCCAGTCAAAACGTACTCCTGTCTTGGATAAGGAAATTGAAGCTATTTTGGTAAGCAAAATGCATGGGAATCATCTCATTTAAGTTTTGAGTGTTCTTATTCCTGGAAGGCTTTGTTATATTTGTACCTCTTACAGTGGAGTTTCATAGCAACACCGAAAATTAACTCTATAGCTTGACAATTTAGTTGAATATGCATTATTGAATCAAGAGTTTACTTGAAGTCCAATTTGGATCTTTTCTCGTTAAAATCTTTTCATTGCATCTAAATGGATCTCACTGAGCAAACGTATCAGCAGCGTGGGAGGATATAAGGGATCTGTATGGTCAATGTAGTCTGATTGTTGCAATGCAAGCTATCGATTTATAAATTGGAATCATAGTCCAGGCATCCATCTCTTTCTGACATGCTTCTTATTACCATGTAAAGTTTAATTATGTCTTCAGCTCATATCTTGGTGCAGATCATGGTTGCAACTTATTTCACTTTATATTTGTTATAATGATTCTTGTGCTTTGCAGTTAGGTGGATGCTTCTGATGGTACTCAGAGAAGCTGGGACGGAGGAGGGAGACCGAATTTCCTTTCAGACGAAGTGGTTTTTCCTTCTTGTTCTTTGTTTAAATGCCTACCGAAATCTTCACTGGATAAGGCAACTGATTGTAAATTTCCTTTGTATCTATATGCTAATCAACCAGGACTACGTTCTGAAAAAATTTCACAGGGAGAGAGAGAGTGAGAGAGAGAGAGAGAGAGAGGACATGACGGAGTTCAACCGCTCAGTCTTTCTGATTTGACATGATTGTTGTTTGGTTGATCATCTTTCAACTCACCATATGCAGAATATTGAGAAGTTTGGTATAATTCTTGCGCAACAGTTTCTGCTGTACAAAAAGGTGTTGCTCCTTTTAAAGCTGTTTGGCAACAACCTCAACGGTCAAGTCATTTAAATTCAAGGATGCAGTGAGTGCAGGCCCAGCTCATGATCCAGTGCATATGAGAGCCACGTACGTAAACCATTACTTGGTTCAAATTGTTCACAAAAGAATCACGGATGAATCGAATGTATCTGGTATAATGCTTTTGCTGTACCAGTGGTGGTGTTGCGTGTGGTGTAAAATCCATGGAGCAAGAAAAGTTACAACCCTAAACTTATTGCACGTATCCGTTGTAATGAGATATATTAGCGCATTTTTCTCTTGAATATGCCCATTTTCAATTGAGGGTAGTATGGTGACTTTACTAAATTAGCCGTAGAAGAAATCTTATAGACCGTGGAAATAGCATTGCGCAAGTATCTACTGAATACATTATGAGACATTGAAGATACTCTTCAGGGACATGTGGAAAAATGTGCGCTGAAAGGCGATGCTATGAAACATAAGATAACTTTTTGTTTTATTTAGTGAAGATAGGAATGTTTCGAATGTCAAAGAATAGGAAGAATATCAATTGCTTCTCGGCCGCATAGAGTGATTTACAAATAAATAGAATTGGCTCAAAAAAGAAGAAGAAAAAATGGAAACGAAAAGAGAAGTTTCTACAAATTCTTTGTGTTGTGTCGTCTAGGACATGGTGCACTCAGGTGGGAGGCCTTGGGGGAATCTTTTGGCATCCGTGCAGTAGTTGTAGATCATGTAGTTGCTTTGCACCCACTTGAGCCTCCCTTGGCTTGTCGAGTCAAGCTCTTCGGATAGCCATGCGTTGCCCTCCGAAGAAGATGAAGATGAAGTGCAAGAAGACGACCCAGATGACCAAACGCAGGCGTTATCGGCATTGAAGTTCCTGTAGGAAGCAGTGAAGGGCGCTTGTGTCCAGTCCGTCTTCACGAGGCCGCCTCTGGTTGCCCAGTCGTCCGCGTTCCAGAGGCTGGAGAATATCCTCATGGGCTGGGCCTTGGGGAAAGGAACGCCCATCGACTCTGCGTTCTTGAACTCTCTGATCGGAGTCCCGTCCACCGAGAATCTGCAATGGTGGCACACAGGTTTTATAAGTAAACACCGCAGAGAAAAGTGCAGAAGATCGCATTTTGAGCGTTTCGAGTCTTACACGATGCGTTGTGGATTCCAGAGGATGGAGTAGGTGTGGAAATCAGCAGTTGGGTCGAACCATAGATAGAATTGCTGCTCCCGGTTGCCCTTGCCTTGGCTGAACACGTTGGTGTGAAGAATGTAGGGATCGCCGCTCAAGTTCCCCAAGAACTCGAAGTCTATCTCGTCCCACGTCGACCCATTTGAAGATAACTGTAAAAAGACGACGTAGCAAAAGTTAAAATCGACTCAAAAATATAACTAAAAAAAGGAGGAAGCTTGAAGACCAAAGGGCACAAACTGATGAAGAAGGAGACTTACATAGTATGCAGTTACAGTGCCAGCGGAATTGCCGGGAACGAGCTTGAGTTGCATGTCGATCTTGCCGAACAAGTACTCGTTCTTGGACTGGAAGCCGGAGCCGGAGGCCTGGTCGAGGGACAGGGTGAGGAGGTCGCCATTGTTGAGGATTTGAGCTCGGCCATCACCCCAGGTTATATCGAAGTCTTGATAGAAGTTGCGGGCGTCAGCATATGTTGCCCAAGAAACGATCGCGAGAAGCAGCGCGGTGACGCAGAGCGAGGAAGTAGAAGGGGAGGCCATATTGGGCGTGTGTTCTGTTTGTTGCTGTAGTTGCTGCAGAGACGCAAATTGCAAGGTGATGATATCAGATTGAGGACTGAAGGGGTGACACAGAGTGAAGAGTGAGAGAGAAGCGTGGGGTGCTTGTGTTGCTTGATGAAATGGGAGGGATGTGCAGATGCTTATTATAGCTTCATGTGGAGAAGGGGAAAACGTGTGAGGGAAGAGGGGAGGCAAAGAAAAGTTAGTGGGGAGTCGAACGTCAACACCAACTCAGCAGTGGACAGTTGGCTTCTGATGTAAAGATACGATTCTAGAAAGAAGAAGACAGACGAATAGCGAAGTACCGACCCCCATCGTGCACAGAAATTATGAGGTTGACGCGGTTTGAGACGACACGCAGCTTCCCCGGACGAGCACACCCACATAGAGACGAGCTCTTCGTCTCTTCACCGCCAGCTAAATTGCTTTCTCATGGGCTCTCGCTGCTTTTCCGCCAGCTAGGGCGGGCATGATTCGCGCCAATTTTGTTCCCGAATGAGTTTTTGAACAAAAAAACAAAAAAACTCATTCTAGAATAGAATACCATTTGATAGAAATTTTTTTATTTTTTATTTCCGAAATATATTTTTATTCCAAAATCAGTTTTAGGGTAAGAACCACGCGAAGAGAATCAATTCTCTTCTCTCTATGCCCTAATCGATTCACGCCTCTCCTCCACTCTCCCAACCACCTCTCCTCCACTCGTTCGCACGCCTCCGCCTCCACCTCCACCTCCACCTCCTTCCTTGTCTTCTGCCAAACTCGGAACTAGAGAGCTACCTCTTCTTGTCTCCCTGCTCGCTCCGATCTCAGGTTCTTCTCGATCTCATGTTCTGTGTTCTATTTATGAATGGTCATACGTGTTTTGTTCGAGCCCAAGCTCCATTGACGCATTTTTTATGATTTTTTTAATTGTCTCTATTTAGATTTATTAACCCTAGTAGTGATGTAGCTAATCTCTTATGGTTGCTTGCCACTTTGATTATCTTTTGATCTTACTAGATGCAAGATACTAACTAGGCTATTTAGTACGATTTTTGAGAAGTAGTTTTAGCTATGGAAAAAGAGTGCTGCAGCTTTAAAAGGTATTTGGTAATCACCTCACCAATGATTCTCTAAGCTATTGTAGTTTTATGAAACCGTCGAAACCAGCTTTAAGATGTTATAGTTTTATAAGAGGGATTATCAAACATATAGCTCACAACACTTTAGAGCACAATATGACAGTTTGATTACAACTTTACTTAACGTTCGAAACTTAGTGTCCACATCTATTTGTTGATAGTGAGATTATAATTTTTCAACCTCTACTATTTTATATGTGACTTCTATAACTCGAAAATGGCTACTTGAACTTAGGAATGAGAAAAGAGCAAATGCATTGGAGAAGCGAATCGAATATGGAATTAAATTCACAAAACAGTATCCTCACAAGAATTGTTTAGAATCAAAGATGCGGTAAATGCACGCCTAACTCATAACAACAATTACTAGGTAGTTCAAAATATACACGAAGGCAAATTGATCAATCTAATGGATCTGGTACAATTGTTGGAGCAATGGTGGTGTCGCGAGCGGCACAAAAACGAAGAAGCAAGAAGTGTTTCATCTCTAAACTTATGGCCACATATTCGTTGTAGTAACAGATATTAACGTATTTTCGTTTGTAGAAATACCATTGCCGAGAATTTTATTGTGTCGATTCAGACATAGACTTTAAGGGTATAAAAAAAAGTTCTAAACCTATTGTATTTATGCTAATTCATTTTTCTTTCATTTGTAATAATAGAGTCCTAAATCATTAGTTAATTTTTCAATTTAGTCATTCTGGCCGATTTTAGATAGAAATTGCTAACATGAATGGTATGTATTGTACGATTGATGCCGACATGGATTAATTTTACAAAAGTTATAAAAAAAATATGATTTTTTAAATAATTTTTATTTTATTTTAGTTCTTTCTTTCTTGTTCTTTTTTCTACTTCTTCTAGCAGTTAGTGGGCCTTTGCAAACCTTGACCTCACTAGCTTTGAGCGACCTCAACCTCACCCGATCCCAGCAAGCTCAAGCCTCACCAGATCCTAAAAAATCGAGTTCTCAACTTTTGGCAAGCTCGTGCCTTGCCAGCCTTAAGCAAAAATCTACCTTGTCGAACGTGAGTGAGCTCAAGCCTCGTCATCCTTGAGCAAGCTCGACCTAATTGGGATCTGGTGAACTCCAGCCTCACCAGAGATTAGCAAGTCTCCACCTCGCTAGTTGCGAAACTTCAAAAGAATGAAGATGTAGATATAACCATGAACAAAGAACAAAGAAGAAGATGATAGAACGATGAAGAAGATGAACATCCGAACTTTATTCAACAATGAGATTGTATTACAGAGAGAAAAACTTTCATCTGAGAGCTTATGAATTTCATCAGAATGAATGAATGCTTCGACCTCTCTCACTTGCTCTATATACAATAGATTCTGTTATTTGTTACAGCTGTTCTTGACTTGCCACAACAGAATTACTAACTAACTTTTATTAACAGAGAAGATAAGGTCCTCGATTCATCGATTCCCTATTCTTAGTTCACAGCTCAGCTTCCCTTTCACTTCATCAGCGTTACTTCTATTGACTTCAGTTCTGTTGACTTTACTTCGCTGGACCTCTTCTGATTTCATCTCCTTTGTTTGCCTCTCCCCTGTTTGCCTCTTTGAGTATTGAACAAAACAACGACCATTCTCAATGTAAGCCTTCGTGACTTCTTCCTTTTCCTTCTGTGAGGGAACATCTTCGATATCTTCAACAGCCAGATCCTAGCAAAGGTGAGCCTCATTGGAAGTCAGTAAGGTCAGCTCTCACTTGAGACAGGTTGTTGGCCATCATAGAGGCTTGGCGATTGGTGGAGGAAGAAGGAAAGAAAAAAAAATAAAGGATAGAAAATAAAAAAATAATAAAAATGATTTTTTTAAATGTGAATATTGTCTAGGTCAAAGTTGCACGGCCAATGTTCATGTCACCTCTGCTTAAAATTGGCTGAAAAAACTTAATTGACAAATTATTTAAAGTTGGGAAAATTTCAAAAAAGGACCCAAAGTGGAACACTTTTTTTAAAAGAGGACCTAAAGTGAGTCTTGTATCAAATAAGGACCTAAAGTGACTAAATGAGTCTCAAATAAAGACCTCATCTCGCTGGCCGGCTAAATGTCCGCCGGCCGACGAGGGTATGAAATTTCTAGCGATCGAAATATGGGCAATTTTGTCCAATTTTTTTTTTATATATATCCTAACAACCTTAAACCAGAAAAACGATATTTCTCTATTTTCTTTTATCTTCTTATACATTCTTCTTCTTCTATGTTTCTTTCTCCCCTTTCGTTTCACGAACAAAAAAAAAAAAAAAACAAGAAGCCCTCCTGTTGAAAGCAAAGCAGAGGAGTGGTCTTGAATGGTAAATAATGCCCCCAATGTCCTCCATTGTTGCTCCCATTCCTACTGGCCCCCTTTCTGCCTCCTCCTCCATCGTCCCACCCCACCACCCTTCCCGCGTCTCTCCTCTATCGGTGCCCACCAACACCTTCATCATCTCCTCTACTGCTCTTGCTCCTCCTCCTCTTCCTCCTTCGCACCCATCACTTTCAAACCCTCCCCGATCTTCATGGATCGATTCCCTCCGTTCCAAGCCAAATCTAATCTTTTTCGAGTAGCCATTTCCACCTACGTAGTCATGGCTCTTGCCGGTATCCCTCCCAACCAGTTCACTTCCCCTGTTGTCCTCAAGGTCGTCGCGAGCCTCCAGGACCTCAATGTTAGAAATCAGATTCACGGAGGACGCTGTTAAACTTGGGTATGAGCAATCTTCCATTACCGTTGCCAAGACCCTGCCGACCATGTATGACAAGTGCAGGGAAATCGGAACGTCTTTGAGCTGTTCCATAGAATACTTGAGAGGAACCAAGTTTCATGGAACTCTATGCTTGCGGCACTCTGCTGGGACGAGGAGTGGGTTGATTGTTTTCATTCCATGGAGTCAGAGAATTTGGAGCCCAACTCCTTCACTTTGGTGAGTCTGGCACTAGCGTGCTCAAACTTGCCCCAAGGCGATGGCTTAAAGCTTGGGAAGCAGGTTCACGCTTATAGTTTGAGGAAAGGGGATTGTAAAACGTTTACTAACAACTCTTTGATGGCTAGAAGAAAATAAAAGAAAACAAAAAAAAAGGTTTGAGGTTCTATGGTTTAGGGTTTAGGGTTGTTAGGTTATTTAAAAAAAAAATTGGACAAAATTGCCCATATTTCGGTCACCAGATTTCAAACCCTCGCCGGCCGGCCAACATTTAGCCGACCGGCGAGATGAGGTCCTTATTTGAGACTCATTTAGTCACTTTGGGTTTTTATTTGATACAAGACTCACTTCATATCCTCTTTTGAAAAAGGTGTTACACTTTGAGTCCTTTTTTGAAATTTTCCCTTTAAAGTTAGTGATTCAAAAGTTCATGACTGAATTGATACAAGTACAATAAGTATGTATTTTTTGGTAATTTTTCCATCTAGATCATGTGAAAATATACGAATGGAGAATCACGCTGATGCTATGATATATAAGATAATTTTTTGTTTTATTGAGTAAAGATAGCAATGTTTCATACGTCAAAGAATAAAAAGAATATCAATTGCTTCATGGCCGCATAGGTTTACAAATGAATGGAACTGGCTCAAAAATAAAAAAGTAAAAACGAAAGGAAAAGAGAAATTTCCACAAATTCTTTGTGTTGTGTCGTCTAGGACATGGTGCACTCAGGTGGGAGGCCTTGGGGGAATCTTTTGGCATCCGTGCAGTAGTTGTAGATCATGTAGTTGCTTTGCACCCACTTGAGCCTCCCTTGGCTTGTCGAGTCAAGCTCTTCGGATAGCCATGCGTTGCCCTCCGAAGAAGATGAAGATGAAGTGCAAGAAGACGACCCAGATGACCAAACGCAGGCGTTATCGGCATTGAAGTTCCTGTAGGAAGCAGTGAAGGGCGCTTGTGTCCAGTCCGTCTTCACGAGGCCGCCTCTGGTTGCCCAGTCGTCCGCGTTCCAGAGGCTGGAGAATATCCTCATGGGCTGGGCCTTGGGGAAAGGAACGCCCATCGACTCTGCGTTCTTGAACTCTCTGATGGGAGTCCCATCCACCGAGAATCTGCAATGGCGGCACACAGGTTTTATGTAAACACCGCAGAGAAAAGTGCAGAAGATCGCATTTTGAGCGTTTCGAGTCTTACACGATGCGTTGTGGATTCCAGAGGATGGAGTAGGTGTGGAAATCAGCAGTTGGGTCGAACCAGAGATAGAATTGCTGCTCCCGGTTGCCCTTACCTTGGCTGAACACGTTGGTGTGAAGAATGTAGGGATCGCCGCTCAAGTTCCCCAAGAACTCGAAGTCTATCTCGTCCCACGCCGACCCATTTGAAGATAACTGTAGAATGACGACGTAGCAAAAGTTTAAAATCGACTCAAAGGAAAAGAAGAAGAAGAAGCAGGAAGCTTGAAGACCAAAGGGCACAAACTGATGAAGAAGGAGACTTACATAGTATGCAGTTACAGTGCCAGCGGAATTGCCGGGAACGAGCTTGAGCTGCATGTCAATCTTGCCGAACAAGTACTCGTTCTTGGACTGGAAGCCGGAGCCGGAGGCCTGGTCGAGGGAGAGAGTGAGGAGGTCGCCATTATTGAGGATCTGAGCTCGGCCATCTCCCCAGGTTATATCGAAGCCTTGATAGAAGTTGCGGGCGTCAGCAAATGTTGCCCAAGAAACGACCGCGAGAAGCAGAGCGGTGACGCAGAGCGAGGAGGTAGAAGGGGAGGCCATATTGGGCGTGTGTTCTGTTTGTTGCTATAATTGCTAAAGAGACGCAAATTCCAAGGAGATGATATGAGATTGAGGACTGAAGGGGTGACACAGAGTGAAGAGTGAGAGAGAAGCGTGGGGTGCTTGTGTTGCTTGATGAAATGGGAGGGATGTGCGGATGGCTACTTATAGCTTCGTGCGGAGAAGGGGAAAACGTGTGAGGGAAGAGGGAAGGCAAAGAAGGGTTGGTGGGGAGTCGAACGTCAACACCAACTCAGCAGTGGACAGTTGGCTTCTGATGTAAAGATGCAATTCTAAAAAGAAGAAGACAGACGGATAGCGACGTACCGACCCCCATCATGCACATAAATTATGAGGTTGACGCGGTTTGAGACGACACGCAGCTTCCCCAGACGAGCACACCCACCTCTAGAGACGAGCTCTATCGTCTCTCCACCGCCAGCCCCCAGCTAAATTGCTTTCTCATGGGCTCTCGCTGCTTTTTCGCCAGCTAATGTGTGGCGAATCTCATAGTGGAGGTGATGTCAGGAACCTGAAGGATCCACAAAACCCTCGAGCGTCCACACCTTTGTCTCTCCGGCCCGTCGTTCCCCTTTGCTTGGCCCTCTTCCCCTAAGGGGCGTTGTCGTCCTCGCATATTTTTCCCGCACACCACAATTTGCATACATAAAATCATGAGGGTGGTTAGGCAAGCTTCACTCTGGCCAAATGCAGTCCTGTCTCGAATAAGGAAATTGAATTTATTCTGTTAAGCAAACTAAGATTTAAGTTTATTACTTAACTATTCTAGTGAATATGCATAATGGAAATCACTAAGTCGAATCGCACAACTTGGACTTTCTCTCATCAATTTAGATGGATCTTCCTGAGCACAAATATCAGTGGCGTGCAAGGGTTGAAGGGATCCGTGTACTCTGCTGCTATTCTTGCTATATGAGCTATCACTACATAAATTGGAAGAATTGCGCGCATAAATCGTTTTTGACAAACTTCTTCATTATCATGTAACGTTTAATAGTTTCTTTAGTCGATATATTGGCGCATATGATGACAGCAATCTCTCTTTACACACGTCGTGTGAAAGGACTTGCTGTCAAGATCTTGTGCTCGGCAGTTTGGTGGATCTTTCTAATAAAATTCAAAGCAGCCAGTATCGAGAGGGAGACTGAACAAGGCAACTGATTGTAACTTTCCTCGGTATGTATACGCATAATCAACACGGAATATGCTTGGAATTAATGGTCTGGGATGCATCTTGAAAGAAACTAAGATGTCATGAAGATAAAGCTTTTGATCCTCTGTGTGTAAGATTTGTGTAATTATTGCATGAGTGGTCAACAACTTTGGTTTTTTGCCCATGTGCCTGAATATATGCATGATTCGAAGAGAGAAGATGTGATGAAGTTCAACAACTTACTATTTTTTATTTAATAACTTTGCTGCTCCGATGGCCACTTTGACTATCTTTTGATATAACTAGATGCAAGATACTAACAAGGCTATCTGGTACAATTTTTGAGAAGTAGTTTCAGCTATGAAAAAGGGTGCTGCAGCTCTAAAAGGTATTTGGTAATCACCTCTTCAATGATACCTTTCTCAAAGCTATTGTAGTTTTGCGAAACTATTGAAACCAGATTTAAGATGTTATAGTTTTATAAGAGGGATTATCAAACATATAGCTTACAACACTTTAGAGCACAATATGACAATTTAATTCCAATTTTACTAAACGTTCGAAACCTAGTATCCACATCTGTTTGTTAATAGTGAGATTATAACTTTTCAACCTCTACCATTTTATTATATGAATTATGTAACTTGAAACAAGCTACTTGAATTTAGGAATGACAAAAGAGCGTATGCATCGGAGAAGCGAATTGAATATGGAGTTAAATTCACAAAACAGTTTCCTCACAAGAATTGTTTAGAATCAAAGATGTAGTAACTGCATGACCAACTCACAGCAACCATTACTAGGTAGTTCATATGATACACGAAGGCAAATTGATCAATCTAATGGATCTGGTACAATTGTTGGAGCAATGGTGTCTCGCGAGTGGCACAAAATCGAACAAGTAAGAAGTGTTTTATCCCTAAACTTATGGCCACATATTCGTTGTAGTAAGAGATATTAATGTATTTTCATTTGTGGAAATACCATCGCTAAAAAATTTATTGCGTCTATTTGGACATAGGCTTTTAAAGTACCAAAAAAGTTCTAAACCTATTGTATTCATGCTAATTTATTTCTAAACCTTTTAATTGTAATAATGGAGTCTTAAATCATTCGTTAATTTTTCAATTTAGTCATTCGGGTTGATTTTAGCCAGGAATTGCCAACATGAATGGTAGGTATCTTATGTGGTACAATTAATGCTGGTGTGCATAATTTTTACAAAAATTGTAAAAACTATGAATTTTTTTTAAATAATTTTTATTTTATTTTAGTTCTATCTTTCTTGTTCTTTTTTTTTCTTCCTCTAGTAGTGTTCTTTTTCCTTCTTCCTCTAGCAGTCAGTGGGCCTTGGGAGACCTTGACGTCCCTAGCTTTGAGCGACCTCAACCTCGCCCGATCCTAGCAAGCTCAAGCTTCACAAGATCCCGAAAAGATTGAGCTTTCAACTTTTGGCAAGCTCGTGCCTTGCCAGCCTTCAACAAGCCTATAACTTGTCAAACTAGGGCGAGCTCAAGCCTCGTCATCATTGGGCAAACTCAATCTAATTGGGATCTAGTGAGCTCCAGCCTTACCCGAGATTAGCAAGTCTCCACCTTGCCAGATCCTAGCAAAGGTGAGCCTCATTGGAAGCTAGCAAGGGCTGCCCTCACTTGAGACAGGTTGTTGGCCATTGTAGAGGCTTGGCAGTTTGTGGAGGATGAAGGAAAGGAAAAAAGAAAGAATAGAAAATAAATAATAATAATAAATTGTAAATATTATCTAGGTCAAAGTTTTAGGGCGAATGTCCACGTCACCTCCACTTAAAATTGGCTGAAAGAATTAATTCACAAATTGTTAAAAGGCTTTTGATTCAATTAATATAATTAAAAAGTTTATAATTGAATTGACATGAGTGTAATAAGCATGCATTTTTTATATATAATTTTCCCATCTTTTAGGTCATGTGAAAACGTACGAAATGAGAATCACAGTGCTGCTATGAAACATAAGATAACTTTTTGTTTTATTGAATAAAGATAGGAATATTTCAAATGTCAAAGAATAAAAAGAATATCAATTGCTTCTCGGCCGCATAGAGTGATTTACAAATGAATGGAATTGGCTAAAAAAAGAAGAAAAAGAAAAAAACGAAACGAAAAGAGAAATTTCTACAAATTCTTTGTCTTGGGTCGTCTAGGACATGGTGCACTCAGGTGGGAGGCCTTGGGGGAATCTTTTGGCATCCGTGCAGTAGTTGTAGATCATGTAGTTGCTTTGCACCCACTTGAGCCTCCCTTGGCTTGTCGAGTCAAGCTCTTCGGATAGCCACGCGTTGCCCTCCGAAGATGATGAAGATGAAGTGCAAGACGATGACCCAGATGACCAAACGCAGGCGTTATCGGCATTGAAGTTCCTGTAGGAAGCAGTGAAGGGCGCTTGTGTCCAGTCCGTCTTCACGAGGCCGCCTCTGGTTGCCCAGTCGTCCGCGTTCCAGAGGCTGGAGAATATCCTCATGGGCTGGGCCTTGGGGAAAGGAACGCCCATCGACTCTGCGTTCTTGAACTCTCTGATCGGAGTCCCGTCCACCGAGAATCTGCAATGGCGGCACACAGGGGTTTTATGAGGAAACGCCGCAGAGAAAAGTGCAGAAGATCGCATTTTGAACGTTTCGAGTCTTACACGATGCGTTGTGGATTCCAGAGGATGGAGTAGGTGTGGAAATCAGCAGTTGGGTCGAACCAGAGATAGAATTGCTGCTCCCGGTTGCCCTTGCCTTGGCTGAACACGTTGGTGTGAAGAATGTAGGGATCGCCGCTCAAGTTCCCCAAGAACTCGAAGTCTATCTCGTCCCACGTCGATCCATTTGAAGATAACTGTAGAATGAAGACGTAGCAAAAGTTTAAAATCGACTCAAAGGAAAAAAAGAAGAAGAAGAAGGAAGCTTGAAGACCAAAGGTCACAAACTGATTAAGAAGGAGACTCACATAGTATGCAGTCACAGTGCCAGCGGAATTGCCGGGAACGAGCTTGAGCTGCATGTCAATCTTGCCGAACAAGTACTCGTTCTTGGACTGGAAGCCGGAGCCGGAGGCCTGGTCGAGGGAGAGAGTGAGGAGGTCGCCATTGTTGAGGATCTGAGCTCGGTCATCACCCCAGGTTATGTCGAAGTCTTGATAGAAGTTGCGGGCGGAGGCAGATGTTGCCCAAGAAATGACCGCGAGAAGCAGAGCGGTGACGCAGAGCGAGGAGGTAGAAGGAGAGGCCATATTGGGCGCGTGTTCTGTTTGTTTCTATAGTTGCTGAAGAGACGAAAATTCCAAGGAGATGATATGAGATTGAGGACTGAAGGGGAGATACAGAGTGAAGAGAGAGAGAGAGAGAAGCGTGGGGTGCTTGTGTTGCTTGACGAAATGGGAGGGATGTGCGGATGGCTACTTATAGCTTCGTGTGGAGAAGGGGAAAACGTGTGAGGGAAGAGGGGAGGCAAAAAGGGTTGGTGGGGAGTCGAACGTCAACACCAACTCAGCAGTGGACAGTCGGCTTCTGATGTAAAGATTTGATCCTAGAAAGCAGAAGACAGACGGACGAATAGCCAACTGCCGACCCTCATCGTGCACATAAATTATGAGGTTGACGCGGTTGAGACGACACGCAGCTTCCCCACACGAGCACCCCCACATAAGAGACAAGCTCTTCGTCTCTCCACCGCCAGCTAAGTTGCTTTCTCATGGGCTCTCGCTGCTTTTTCGCCAGCTAATGTCGGTGAATCTCATATTTGAGGTGAAGTCACTAACCTGAAGGATCCACAAAATCCTCGAGCGTCCAAACCTTTATCTCTCCTGGCCGTCGTTCTCTTTTGCTTGGCCCTCTTCCCCTAAGGCGCGTTGTCCTGCTCGCATGTTTTTCCTGCACACCATAATTTGCATACATAAAATCATGAGGGTAGTTAGGCAGATACGATCCGGTGACTTAGGATGGGAAACAGATCCCCTGCCGAGGGTACTTTCTCGGCAGGGGTGACCAGATTTTCCCGCCACCGTCTGATTTGCATCGGACGGTGGAGGAAAGCCCAAAAATAAAAAAAAATAAAAACTCTCCCCTATTTCATTGGGGCCCATCCCCTTTTCCCCTTAAAACCCCCTGACTAGATCTTAGGGTATCCGGATCCCTTAGGATGACTTGAACGTTATAGAGCTGTTCGATTTCCGATCGAAGGGCCTCCTATTATTTGGGGAGTTTATTTTATTTTATTTTGAGGGGAGCGGGCGGCGTAAAAGGCTGTCTGCTGCAGCACTGCATGCAGCAGATCCATTTCTTGGTTAGGCAAGATTCACTTTGGCCAAAACGTAGTCCTGTCTCGAATAAGGAAATTGAATTTATTCTGTTAAGCAAACTGAGATTTAAGTCTATTGCTTGACTATTCTAGTGAATACGCATAATGGAAATCACTAAGTCGAATCATACAATTTGGACTTTCTCTCATCAATTTAGATGTTTTTTTGCTGAGCACATGTATCAGTGGCGTGCAAGGGTTGAAGGGATCCGTGTACTCTGTTTCTACTCTTGCTATATGAGCTATCTCTACATAATTTGGAAGCATTATGTGCATGAATCGTTTCTGACAAGCTTCTTCATTATCATGTAAAATTTTTCTTTTGTCGATATCTCGGCGCAAAAGATGGCATCAGCCTCTCTCACACACCATGTCGTGTGAAGGACTTGCTGCTGCAGATCTTGTGCTTGGCAGTTTGGTGGATGCTTCTAATAAAACTCAGAGCATCTGGTATTAAAAGTGAGACTGAACAAGGCAATCGATTGTTAACTTTCCTTGGTATGTATATGCATAATTAATACGGAGTTCGGAGTGAATGGCGTGTGATGAATCTTAAAAGAAACTAAGATGTCATGAGGTAAAGCTTTTGATCCTCCGTGGGTAAGATTTCATTGCATGAGTGGTCAACAACTTTGGTTTTCTGCCCATGTGCCTGAATATAGGCATGATTTGAAGAGAGAGAAGATGTGATGAAGTTCAACCACTTTCTCTTTTTATTGATACCATTGCTATTCCGATGGCCACTTTGATTATCTTTTGATTTTACTAGATGCAAGATACTAACAAGGCTATTTGGTACAATTTTTGAGAAGTAGTTTCAGCTGTGAAAAAGGTTGCCCCAGCTTTAAAAGTTATTCGATAATCACCTCGCCAGCAATACCTTTCTCAAAGCTATTGTGGTTTTACGAAACTATCGAAACTAGCTTGATGATTTTATAGTATTATAAGAGGGATTATCAAACATATAGCTTACAACACTTTAGAGCATGACAATTTGATTTCAACTTTACTAAACGTTTGAAACCTAGTGGCCACATCTATTTGTTGATAGTGAGACTACAACTTTTCAACCTCTACCATTTTATATGTGACTTGCTTAACTTGACACAAGGTACTTGAATATAGGAATGACAAAAGAGTGGATGCATTGAAAAAGCCAATCGAATATGGAATTAAATTCACAAAATAGTTTCTTCAAAAGAATTGTTTAGAATCAAAGATGCAGTAGCTGCACGCTTAACTCATAGCACAATTGATATTAATGCCACTCGCATAACCATTACTAGGTAGTTCATATTATACACGAATGCAAATTGCTCGATCTAATGGATTTGGTGCAATTGTTGGAGCAAAGGTGGTGTCGCAAGCGGCACAAAACCGAAGGAGCAATAAGTGTTTCATCCCTAAACTTATGGCACATATTGGTTGTAGTACGAGATATTAATCTATTTTCATTTGTGGAAGTACCATTGCTGAAAGATTTATTGTGTCACTTTGGACATAGTCTTTAAGGGTACCCAAAAAAAAATCTAAACCTATGGTATTTATGCTAATTCATTCCTTAAACTTTAATCATAATAACGGAGTCCTAAACTATTCGATAATTTGTCAATTTAGTCATTCGGCCGATTTTAGCTAGAAATTGCCAACATGAATGATGGGTATTCGTATGTGGTATAACCGATGCTGACGTGGATAATTTTTACAAAGGTTATAAAATCTATGAATTTTTTAAATAATTTTTATTTTATTTTAGTTATTTCTTTCTTGTTCTTTTTCCTTCTTCCTCTAGCGGTCGGTAGGCCTTGGAAGACCTTGACCTCACTAGCTTTGAGCGACCTCAATGACCTTACTAGCTTTGAGCGACCTCAACCTTGCTCGGTCCCAGCAAGCTCAAGCCTCACCAGATCCCGAAAGATTCGCTCTCAAATTTTGGCAAGCTCGTGCCTTGCAAGCCTTCAACAAGCCTCTACCTTGTTGAACTTGGGTGAGCTCAAGCCTTGTCATCTTTGGGCAAGCTCGACCTCATCAAGATTTCGTGAACTCCAGCCTCACTCGAGATTAGCAAGCCTCCACCTCACCAGATCCAAGCAAAGGTGAGCCTCATTGGAAGCCAACAAGGTCGGGCCTCACTTGAGATAGGTTGTTGGCCATCGTAGAGGCTTGGTGGTTGGTGGAGGCAGAAAGAAACGCAAAAATCAAGAATATAAAAATAAAATATTAGTTACTAGTGACTTTAGAAAAATTGTAAATATTGTCTAGGTCAAAGTTGCACGGCCAATGTCCATGTCAACTCTGCTTAAAATTGATTGGAAAAAATTGATTGACAAATTGTTGAAATTTTTCCGACTCAATTAATACAATTATAAAATTTGTGACTGAATTGACACAAGTATAATAATTATGCATTTTGTTGGTAATTTTCCCATCTTTTAGGTCATATGAAAACATAGGCAGTGATGCTATGAAATATAAGATAATTTTCTGTTTTATTGAGTAAAGATAGCAATGTTTCAAATGTCAAAGAATAAAAAGAATATCAATTGCTTCTCGGCCGCATAGAGTGATTTACAAATGAATGGAATTGGCTCAAAAAAGAAAAAGAAAAAACGGAAACGAAAAGAGAAGTTTCTACGAATTCTTTGTCTTGTGTCGTCTAGGACATGGTGCACTCAGGTGGGAGGCCTTGGGGGAATCTCTTGGCATCCGTGCAGTAGTTGTAGATCATGTAGTTGCTTTGCACCCACTTGAGCCTCCCTTGGCTTGTAGAGTCAAGCTCTTCGGATAGCCATGCGTTGCCCTCCGAAGAAGACGAAGATGAAGTGCAAGACGATGACCCAGATGACCAAACGCAGGCGTTATCGGCATTGAAGTTCCTGTAGGAAGCAGTGAAGGGCGCTTGTGTCCAGTCCGTCTTCACGAGGCCGCCTCTGGTTGCCCAGTCGTCCGCGTTCCAGAGGCTGGAAAATATCCTCATGGGCTGGGCCTTGGGGAAAGGAACGCCCATCGACTCTGCGTTCTTGAACTCTCTGATCGGAGTCCCATCCACCGAGAATCTGCAATGGCGGCACACAGGTTTTATGAGTAAACGCCGCAGAGAAAAGTGCAGAAGATCGCATTTTGAGCGTTTCGAGTCTTACACGATGCGTTGTGGATTCCAGAGGATGGAGTAGGTGTGGAAATCAGCAGTTGGGTCGAACCATAGATAGAATTGCTGCTCCCGGTTGCCCTTGCCTTGGCTGAACACGTTGGTGTGAAGAATGTAGGGATCGCCGCTCAAGTTCCCCAAGAACTCGAAGTCTATCTCGTCCCACGTCGACCCATTTGAAGATAACTGTAGAATGACAACGTAGTAAAAGTTTAAAATCGACTCAAAGGAAAAGAAGAAGAAGAAGAAAGAAGAAGGAAGCTTGAAGATCAAAGGGCACAAACTGATTAAGAAGGAGACTTACATAGTATGCAGTTACAGTGCCAGCGGAATTGCCGGGAACGAGCTTGAGCTGCATGTCAATCTTGCCGAACAAGTACTCGTTCTTGGACTGGAAGCCGGAGCCGGAGGCCTGGTCGAGGGAGAGAGTGAGGAGGTCGCCATTGTTGAGGATCTGAGCTCGGCCATCACCCCAGGTTATGTCGAAGTCTTGGTAGAAGTTGCGGGCGGAAGCAGATGTTGCCCAAGAAATGACCGCAAGAAGAAGCACGGTGACGCAGAGCGAGGAAGTCGAAGGAGAGGCCATATTGGGGACGTGGTCTGTTCGCTGCTATCGTCGTTATAGTTGCTGAAGAGACAGCGAATCCCAATGAGACGATATGAGATTGAGGAGTGAAGAGGAGTGGGGGATAGAGAGATGTGGGTGTCTGTGTTGCTTGATGAAACGAGAGAGATCTGCAGACCGCATTTATAGCTTCGTGCGAAAGATGGATAAGGGGAATACGCGTGAGAGAAGGGGAGAGGCAAAGAAGAGAAGAGTTGGTGGCAGTCAAACCTCGGGCACCAACTCAGCTCAGCTGTGGACAGTTGGCTTCCGCCATTAAAAAACGTTTCCAAAAAGAAAAGGACAGACAGCGACATTGCCGACCAGGACCAACCCACATAATGCAAAAGAAATCATGAGGCGACGCGGTTTGAGAACCAGACGAAGCTTCCCGACACACGCGCGCACACACCCCTCCAGCGGGACGAGCTGTATGGTCTCCTCACCGCCAGCTAAATTGCCTTTGACGAGTTCTCGCCGCTTTTCCCCAGAACTCTTTTTTGGCCGAAAGCCAATGAATTGCCAGCTTTTGTTGCTCTCTAGTGATTTCACCAGTCGGAGCTGCACACCGTTTCGGACGAGACCCCTTCTGTTCTGACAGGTCATTGAAGTTCTCTCCCATGGCGGCCCAAATACCATCATCGGGCTTTGTCAACGAGTTCTGTCGGGGAATTTGTCAAGCATGTTTTATAGAAGGATATCTCAATTCCAACGGCATTGGCTTCACATTAGCTATACCAACCACGTCTCTCTCGACGCAATGCGAGAGAGAGGAGAAAAGCCGCATACGCTTTGCATTTAGAAGCAAACGATCAGCTTGGAAACATAAACCATTTAATGCAAGACTTGGAACGTAATGTCTTCACGGGCATTGGCTGTTAAAGATTAAAAACGAAAAAGAAGATGGGGTTGATTAACAAGAGCAAAATTCATGTTTCTTATCCCAATACACAGGTCAATGTTCCCTTTTAAGGATCACTCTGATGGTATGGCGTTGCACAGAAATATATCCGATGACGCATTTTCTTAAGCTACAGTTACCATCCCTATCTCACTGAAGAATTTTTTATGGATGAGATTGGTCTTTTCTTTTTCCTTTTTCATAGACCGAATACCACGATACAAAATACACTACTACACATCACAGAATACACTTATAACAAAATACACTTATGCATCCACAATCAGCACATCTCTTGAATTGCCATTATTCTTGTATACTATACACACTACACGTATGATATGACACGACATGAGCCCTTCACATGATGGCACACTCAGGAGCAAATCCACTGGGGAAGCGTTTAGTATCGGCACAATAGTTATAGATCATGTAATTCCTTTGAACTAATTTCATTTTCACTTGTCCATCTGGGTCCATCTTCGACGTAAACCACGCTGGCTGGTCCATTGGGCTGCAGGATGATGACCCGGCAGCCCAAACGCAGGCGTCGGCAGTGAAGTTCCGGTAGGAGGCCGTGAACGGGGCTTGGGTCCAATCAGTCTTCACGCGGCCGCCTCTCGTGGCCCAGTCATCGGCGTTCCACAGCGTGGAGTGGATTCTCATCGGCTGGCTCTTTGGGAAGGCCACGCCCTTTGACTCCAGGTTCCCGAACTCCCGGATGGGCGTGTTATCCACGTAAAATCTGGGAAAATAGGGCAGAAAAAATAGCATAGCGACTGTAATTATCTTTGAGAAGAATTAACAGGAAGTAGCAGATACTTGCATAACTTTTTGCACACCAGTCTTTGTAAATATTTTGGTCTAGCATTACTCAATTGCGTAAGATTGAATAAAGTCCTTTCATTATGAGTAGATGATATAGTAACTATAGTCGTATTACTCTGACAAGACTCGTCATATTTAATCTGTAAAACTTCTGTAAATGGGTCATGATATGATTCTAGCACCGTTTGGTAGATAATGAAATGCATTACATGATGGTCTGTGGATTCCAAAGGACCGAATAGGTGTGGAAATCAGCGGTGGGATCGAACCAAAGGTAGAACTGTTGCTCTCGGTCACCTTTGCCTTGGGTGTACACATTGGTGTGCATCACGTAAGGGTCACCACTCAAATTCCCCAGGAACTCAAAGTCTATTTCATCCCACGATGTCCCCTCCGATTTCAGCTGCACAAAACGAAACCCACGATGAGGAGCTCATTAGTTAGCATATCATTATCACCAAGTTCTCCTGACGATGAATAAAAAGATTGTGCACATATGTATGCAGAGGGTTACATAGTAGGAGGTGACGGTGCCGGCCGAATTCCCAGGGACTAGCTTAATTTGCATGTTGATTTTCCCGAATAAGTACTGGTTCTTAGATTGGAAGCCGGAACCGGAGTCCTTGTCGAGAGAAAGCGTGAGAAGCTCTCCGGAGTCGAGTATCTTGGCACGCCCATCGCCCCAATTGACGTCAAAATCCTTGTTGAAATCACTCGCTTGAGCAACTGGCGACAAGCATGACCAAGCCACCATGGAAAGTACGCCTAAAACTAAACCCTTTGCTTCTGAGGAGGGAGAACCCATATTGATGGCGAAGCAACAAGAAACTTACATAGAGAAAATGTTGCGACAGAGATCGTTTGAGTGCATGTGTTCTGGCTCTTTCTTTCTTCTCTGGCTTATGGGTCCCCCTTTATATATGGGGATGACAGAGATTCAAGAGGTGAGAAAGCGAGGGAGGATGTTAAGAGGGAAATGCCAAGTAGTGAGGAGAAGCAACAGATGGCGAGAGGGAAAGGAAAGAGGCCAGAAAGAATGGCATACTCACACAACCGACAGCTCAAAGTGGAATCAAGGAGCCAACACTTGTGCTATTTCTGAGCCTGTCTTGTGCTTGGCCAGACCCTGGCCCCTGTTTCCTGCCTCTTGATTCACCGACCCCAGGTTCGTCGGGGTTCTGCCCCCCATATCTTGACATCTAATCTGAGGGCCATTCTTTCTGAATTTTTATACTCAACTCGAGGAAAATCCACTAAGCGCACTAACTAAAGATGGTATACACCCCATATTCCCTATCATATCATAGTTAGGATTTTATCAAACTTGATATTCATCTAATGTACATTGCCCAGTACGGTGTTGTTGCATCTGAGTGAGAACATTGGGCTCTTCATTGACATCACTTTAGCTAGCTCGACATATGAGAAACCACCACATGGCGCTTATGCCAACACATCGATGCAATGCTTAATATGCCACTTTCAAAAGGGTGATGCTCTTCTATAATTAATGGGTTTTGGGCAAATGGTAATAGTGTCTACTCAATGGGCTGTCCATAAATCATTAAAATATAAGTGAGTTTCGACTAATCTTAGGATTTCTATTAAGGGGAGGGGGAACTCCGATGCGGGACAAAAATCCCACTTTCTTTAAATGCGTAACATCATTCGGCCATAATATAAGTACTTTCCGAGGCCAATTCGACCTACTACCGCTATTAGATTATTAGTCAATTAAATGCAAGCTAGAGTAGACAAAAGTCGCATTCTCCTTTACCTTATCTAAGAAAAGGACGGCTAAACAATGTGATGCTGATCGAATTATTCCTTTTCCTCATCGAAACCTCAGAAGGAAGACGGTCCTTCAGATTAGATATCTCGGGTTAGTTCCATGTATCCTTCGCTATACCCTACGGTTTCGTAGGCCTCGACGCGTGTCGTCCGTAACCAAAGTTGATGTGAAGCACAGTAGTTGACGGTTGACTTGTGCTCCCCTTTCCTTTGCTTTAGGACCGACTTGGATAAGCTAAAGACAAAACGCATTAGACACCCACGAGCGTCAATGCTTTGGTGACGGACGAAATCGGTCGACGACGGCTACTTCTATTAAAAAAGTCAAGAGACGCCCAACTACCCAAGAAGGATTACGCATATCCACTCCAGAAGGCTTTTATGGTGGACCTTGCTTGTGGCTTGACCAAAGCATCTTGAGCTGACGTCCTTATGTTAAAAAATCGGAATACCATGAGATGTATCTTACTATCTTGTACAGTATACGATGCAACAGGTGTCGCATGAAGAAATCCAACAGTAAAAAATGATTGTCTCAAAATTCAAAAGCACAATGATCGATTGGGATATTATCGATAACATCTCATTAGCGGAATAATTATTCAGAAAGTCGTCAATATATTGAGTCATGACCAATCTAGTCTTAATTTTTTTTTAATTTTGTCAGTTTAGTCCCGATCTTCTTGAAGATTTGTTAATTTAGCCTTAAACCTTCCAATCGTATCAATTTAGCTCACAATCTTTTTAATCTTTTTTTTTCAATTTAGTCCTTAATCTGTCATCTAGATAATCGGCCGGAAAGATGATATTGGCACATTGTCAAAGTATTTAGAATAAGTTGGTAAATTATTGAAAAGGTTTAAGACTTTTTGGACAATTTTCCTTCACATTAGACATATAACCTATGTATAAAATACTTTTTCCTAAGCGCCTGTCACATGCAGCTATGCTTGATATTGAGTAATGCTTTTACGTACATCTTTGTATGTCCACAAACCGAGACTTAATTGGAATTTGATTTTTAAATGGGTGCAATATGATGTCCCTTTCACGTGTCTGTAATCTAAACCTTCTATACGAAAAAGAAAGATTAGTAATTTAATTGGTGATTATGTCTCCACACATAGATCAACTTCGTTGCAATTTTCTACCACTCGAGGTTGACATTAATTATGAAAAAAATTGCTAGGTCTCAGCAAAAGGATGTTGATTTTTCTAGAAAACACTGAAATTCCATCTTTTAACAGCTAGCCACCACATGAACATGTTCCAAGTTACAATAATTTTTGGCCTCATGTCTGGCCTTACCATGGCTAGATCTTTCTAGAAAGCAATTTATGCTTCAGCCCTTGGGTACTTATGCGCGTGTATATCACAAAAAAAAGTTAGGAGCAATGTCGAAAATATTAAAATCGGTGCACAAGCTTAATTTGTAGAGTGATGCACAAGCTGGTCATAGGTATCTAAATACGACCGACTGATTTAAATATCCCTTTGTAGATTTGAACTCCGACTGTCATATCAGATCCCTAGCATTATCGAAGTAATCACTGCCTCCATTACGAATTGCTAACCTGGCACGTTTCAATTGCGCTCCAGAACCTGCTAGGGACAAAAAAGAACTGACCCTGGCTCTCATGATTAGTCAATCGTGTCGTGCCTTTCCACCACGCGGTTTCAGACGACGCCAAGAGAAAACCCACTGGAACTCGATGCCGAAGTGCTTATCCACAAAGGGACGGCATAGAAAGAAGCAACCGGGCTGCTTCTGAGAAGCCTTTGCCCAATAGTTCCCACCACATAGCCCGCTCCCACAAGTGCATCCCACAAAAACCTGCTTTCGGAGTGGTTGATGTGATGAATATGAAGGGGTCGTCATCACTAATGATGATGATGCCGAGGACCCTCTTTAAAAAATTTGAGAGATGCAAATGGGTTTCTCCGCCTTGGTTTTTGGTGTCCAGCTGTTAAACGCTTCTTCACTTCCTGCCCACCAACCAAAGAGAGTTAACCAAATTGCGTTTTACCATTTCGCAAATGGAGCACTCCCCAACACGCCAAGACCCTCCTTATAAATCGCCTCCCCAGCCTCGAACCATTTTCAACTCCGAGTTCTTTCAGCAACCCAAAAAGTCCGCCTCTTTCCCTACGCCCCTCCATCCATTAAAGAGTCCAAATCCCAAAGACCCACTTCAACGCAGCTCACGACTCGAGCATCTGCCAATGGCCACCTCAATTTATTCAAACTTACGTCCTAGCACAACCATGTTGATTGTGTGCTCTATCCTCATCAGCTCCTCGATGGTCGCTTTGGCCGGTAACTTCTACCAAGATTTTGACGTCATTTTCGGAGATGGCCGGGTCAAGGTACTGGACAACGGCCAGCTCGTCACCCTCTCCCTGGACAAGGCCTCTGGCTCCGGCTTCAAATCCAAGAACCAGTACCTCTACGGCAAATTGGACATGCAAATCAAGCTCGTCCCTGGCAACTCCGCCGGCACCGTCACCACCTTCTATGTAAGTCCTACCCTTCTTTTCGGTCCGCATCATCCGCAGTTTGAAAAAGAAAAAAGAAGAAATTTTTGTCTAAACTCGTTTTTTGCAAAACTGACACGATATACTTATTCAGTTTCGCTATAGAGAAATGCGAATACATAAGAAGCGAAAGAGATTTTGATTAGTAGTATTAACACGAATGATGTCATTCTTGTTTCGCAGTTACACTCGGACGGGTCAACCTGGGACGAGATAGACTTGGAGTTCTTGGGGAACTTGAGCGGTGACCCCTACATCTTCCACACCAACTTGTACAGCCAAGGCAAAGGCAATAGGGAGCAGCAATTTTATCTCTGGTTCGACCCGACAGCTGATTTTCACACTTACTCTGTCCTCTGGAACCCTTCACACATCGTGTAAGTACTCCTAGTTCTAATCATGAATACCTTATATTAAACAAATTCCCTCCTAAAACAACACCGATATGAGGTCTCTCGCGACATAATGAATGATGGGTCTTTTTTCTTTCTTGCTAAAAAAAAAAAACAGGTACTATGTGGATGGGATTCCAATAAGGGAGTTCAAGAACTTGGAAGCAGCAGGGGTCGCGTACCCAAAGAGCCAGCCCATGACCCTCTACTCGACCCTATGGGACGCCGAGGACTGGGCCACCCGGGGCGGCCTCGTGAAGACTGACTGGTCGAAAGCGCCTTTCACCGCCTCGTTCAGGGGTTTCAACGTGAGCGCGTGCGTTTGGTCCAATGGAGCCTCCTCTTGCCCTTCTTCCTCGGCCGCTGCAGCGAAATACCCATGGTTTTCTCAGCAACTCGACGCTGCGAGCCAGCAGAAGATGAAGTCGGTCCAGCAGAAGTACATGATCTACGACTATTGTAAGGACACCAAGCGATTCCCTCAGGGCTTGCCACTGGAGTGCACCCTAAGGACTAAGTGAGAAGATCGTGCGCATAAACAAAAATATGATAATGTCCATATATATGCCTTCATACCCTTAATTTTTTAAGTGTTGTGATTAATTCGGACGCGGTGGATGTACAAGAGACGTGCTCATGGTTTACCAAGTCAGTAAAAGGTTTGATTAACTGGATGATGTGATGGAGCTTGGATGTGATGTATCTTGATAAATGATGATGTCTGCTTCGAGACGAGGTCATCACCATTGTCGTATAATTATTGCTTCTTGGAGTAAGCATCGGGGCGAGGTAGTTGCGGGGAAGTCTGAATTACAGCCTAAAGGTGGCAGAGGCCTGTGTCTTTACGTAACAAGTGAGAGAAAATGTTAAGGGAAGCAATATAAATAGCAGCTATACCATCTTGTTTGTTTGAATTAGAAATAATCTAAAGGAAAAGTGGTGCAAACATTACTATGCTAGTTGCACATTTATCGATTCAGTTCTAAATCTGTTGAAATTATGTCAATTCAGTTTTTATGACAAATTTGTCTCGGACATATATTTTTCGAGACAAAATTAGATTGAATTGGCAGATAACATTGATAAAATTAAAAGTTTATGACTAAATTGATAGAAGTGCAATAGATTTAGGACGTGTTGGACAATTTTCTCATAATCTAAGCAAAGCTTATTGTACAAAGGATCTTGATTACACAAGTTGGAAGGCAACACCTGACTGATGATGACTCCTCTCTACCCAAAGCAACTAAAGAATCACTCATTAACTTCATCAACTAAGCTAACATGATTACGGAACTGCATTATTTCTCGATGCATGTCAATCTAATAGTTGTAAAAGTAAGAACTTATTGCCTGGTGATCTTCAAGGTCCATGGCCTGGCACCCTCCAATTAGCTAGGTAGCTGTAGACGGTTCTCGACTAATTATTGTCCATTATGATCGATGCAACTTTTTCCAAGCAACGGTTGCAATGCACTTGAGAAAATTTATATAAAAAAAAGTGCGAGTCTCTTCGATGGGCGAATAGGATCTATTTGTGCATGACTTGGTAATTTTGGTTTTATTCACCGAAACAATTTTGACTTAATTTCAATTAATTTTGATTATTAATGTTCATTGACTTATCTCTTAATCTTTTCAATATGTTGATTATTTAAAAATGCTGATGTAGTGTAGATTTATGTATTACATTTACAAAAGATAGATATCTAAACATATGCTTTTCTTATTTTTATGCTTCTTTATAAATGTGCAACTTATCCTTACGTTTCATTGTAAATTATTTGTCCTCGCATCAATAGTTACTCACTTTTCTGATTTTCATGTTTAACAAGTCATTTACTATGAAATTGTGTAGTTCTTTTTCTTGAACTCTCCAATTTATAGAATTAGATTGAATGGATAATTAGACAAATGGTCTCCTAGACTTTGATCCAATAGATAATGTTAACTTAAAATTTTTAATTTTTTCAGTATGGTCTCTAAATTTTGGCCAAATGTATAATATCGTTCTTAGTCATGATATTTTGATACAAGTTTAATCTAATTCCCAAAATATACAAAATTTCAATCTTCTCTCTCAACTTGAATTAGTTGAAGGATAACATTGAGCATATGTTCGATATTGTCCCTATACAAATTCAGTCTAGAGACTATATTGAGCATGTACCAAACTTTGGTGAGTATGTAAAAACAAAACGGTTCTATGCAATTTAAACCCTAATATTTGCATAAACATCACACCCAAGATCTTAAAACAAGATGATTTTCCCAATATCGTCATAGATGAGACACATACCTTAATCCATGATGATTCTTTGTGAAGAAATCAATTGAAGATAAAAAAAAAACCTTGTAGAAAAATAAGTTTCTCTCTCTTGACCCTTGGGCTTCCTAACGTTTGCAATGGAGATGAAAATCATCGTTCTTTTCTTTTTGGGTTGAGAGAGAACTAGTTTCTAATTATGGTCTTTTAGAGTCATACCATCCATCAAGATGTACATTAACTAGAGTACATCTCCATCATGGTGTACATTAATCTAGAGTATATCTCTCTCTATTGACCAACAAGAATTTAGCACATAATAATTGTTAAACTCAAACGACATATGGGCCATTAATCACATGGGCCACAATAAAATCCAACAGAGTAAGCCAAATAAAAGTCGTAAGTTAGTTTGGTAAATTTTAAAAAAATCTAAATGTTTGTAAATCCTAAAAAAGTTGATGAATTAAAACAAGAAGCAAATCATTATTTTTAAGTAACTCAAATGAGAATTGTTAGTAGTAAATCACTAACAAATACTATAAGATTGTTGGTAAGTAACTCAAATGAGAATTGTTTTGACCAGAAAAACTTAATAAATCACTCAAATAAGGATTTGTAAATCCATATAATAAAATGTAAAGTGTTGTGATCAAGGCGACACTCTTTGTGGGCTTGAAGGACTTAATATCTAGTAGATATTTATACTTACCAACTTTTATAAAATATGGTACTTCAGTGAAAATCTAGTTTTACTTAACCGATCAGTGTAATCACACACTTCAAAATATATTTGCACGTTCTTTATCATTATATGCACCAATAGAAAAAAAAGGAAGAAATATCCTTAGTTAATGGAATGATTATTTATCACGGCAAGCATCTTCTGCAGCCAAAATAAAAGTTCTAAGAAATTTTTTTTTGAATAAAATTTCTATTCGGCCTCCCCTCTGTGGAGTTAAAGGTGAGGTTTCAACCGTATAGTTAAAAAAAAGAAGCAGGCAGGTCCATTACACATGCATAGCTTCAGTAAGGAGGTTGAAGGGATACACATCTTTTTTTAAAGGAAAAATTATCAAAAAAGTCTTAAACCTATTATAATTATATATTTAGTCTTAAATATTTTTCTTTGCCAAATTAAGTACTAAATTTTTATTTATTTATACCAATTCAATCCATCTAGCCAATTTTGGCCACAAATGGCTGACGTGGCATGGCTGCTATTGACGTGAATAATTTTTAATAATTTTTTTTTGAATTTTCCTTTTTCCTTTTTCCTTTTATTTGTTTTTGTTTTCTTTTCTCAATTTTTTGGTTTCCTTGTTTTACCAATTTGGTTGGCAAGGATGCCGGCCGCAGGCAAGGGCCAGCGACCTTCATCACCAATAGGCAAGGGCCTCTATGCCCTTACCAGCCCATATCCAGGTGAGGATCAACATCTTTGCTCGTTGTTTGGAGAGAGCTGCGGCACACTTGCCTGGTCTAGTGAGGGCCGTGATGTCCTTGTTAGCCATAGGCAAGAGCCGCTATACCCTTGCTAGCCACACAACGAGGGTTTTGCATCCCTCACTTGGATGTGGTTGAAGGCCTGACACCCTAGCCCATGGTTGGCTGGCCACGAAGCTCTCGCTTGTGAGTGGTGAGGATCACTGGCCCTCCCCTGTGGCCAACGATGGTTGGCCAGCAACGTTGCTAGTCAAAGTTGTACAGTTTGAATGCTTTCATTTGTCAAGCCAAGCATCTTGTGTAGCTTAAGTAAAGGCTTTAAAAAATATTTATTTGTGTAAAATTTTAAAAAATAATATTTATTCACTCTCTTATGTGTGACTAAAGGGGGATTCTAATCATTTACTTTTCATAATTAGAAGTTTGAGTAGAAGCAGAAAAAAGTAGTAATTTTTGGAAGTGCTGTAAGTATTGAACGTTAGTAGAAGATAATAGTTAGGCTACAAGTTCTTTAAATGAGTAGTTCAGACATTTCGAAAAATGTGGTAGAAATAAATAATTTTAAATTATTGCAAGACACAATCCAAACATAGGCACATGTCCATGTAAAATTTACACATATTGCCTAGCGTCAATTAGCAGGAAGAATGGATAAACAACTTTTTGTTTATGATTTTGAAAGTAAACGAGTCATTCAAGTTGAAAACAGAAACAAATAAATGTTGGTGACTAACTCATATAGGAATTGGTAATTTAATCATATCAAATAGTTGGTAAGTAACACAATTAAAAGTGATAAATCATTAAAAAATTATAAGTATGGAAAAGAAACCAAATAAACATTGTCAAGTAAGTCAAATAAGAGCTATTAACCCAACACTAATTGCATGGTAAGTTTGTCGTATATAAAGGTTAACAAGTCATACGAAAAAATAATTTCATATTAATAGTCAGCAAATGTAAATCTTTGGAAAGAAAGGTAAGTAAACCTTGACAAAAAAAATAGGAGATTTTTTTTCCATACACAAGGGAAGTTGGCTATTTAGAAAAGAAAGTTGATAAATAACTCTAATAAGAGTTGATAACATAAAATAGGTAAGTAAAATACTTGTGAAATATCAATAATCATGCTATATGAGATTGATAATTTTTAAAAAGAGAAATTTTTAAAAAAAATTGATAAGGAAGGCAACTAAAAGTTGTAAGTCAATACAAAAGTTGATATCTTTAAGAAAAAAGCGTACAATGTTGTCAAACAACTCAGCAAATATAAATCTTTGTCGTATACAAAGGTTAACAAGTCATATGAAAAAGTAATTTCATATTAATAGTCAGCAAATATAAATCTTTGGAAAGAAAGGTAAGTAAACCTTGACAAAAAAAATAGGAGATTTTTTTCCATACACAGGGGAAGTTGGCTATTTAGAAAAGAAAGTTGATAAATAACTCTAATAAGAGTTGATAACATAAAATAGGTAAGTAAAATACTTGTGAAATATCAATAATCATGCTATATGAGATTGATAATTTTTAAAAAGAGAAAGTTTTAAAAAAATTGATAAGGAAGGCAACTAAAAGTTGTAAGTCAATACAAAAGTTGATATCTTTAAGAAAAAAACGTACAATGTTGTTAAACAACTCAACCCAAATGAGAATTGATATCTCAAAATTGGGAGTTAACTTAATAATAGGAAGTTGGCACGCTGTATGAATAAAATTCGGTGATTCTATATAATAGTTTGCAAATTTAAATCACAAATAATTGTCGATTCAAGTTAGTAAGAAACCACTCTGTTGAGGCTATATAGATTTTAAAAATAGTTAGTATGTACAAAAATTTGATAAACAAAATGAATATGAGTGGTTGCCTAATTTAATAGTTGATAAATTTTGAATAGTAAGTACAAAAATTAGTTGATGACTTAATTGGGAAAAAGGTGGCAAGCTATTCAAATGGGGTTTGCAATTTCATAATTATTGGTAAGTTTATGGCATTAGCAAGAGATGTAAATTAAAGTCTATGAACGATATGAGTTGGTAGCTAAAAAAGTGAAAGGAACTTCGATAACTATCGCAAATTAGAATCAATAACATTGAATTAGTTAGAAACTGAATTGGATAAAAATTGATAATCATTCTTATTGAGGTTGGTAAATTTCTGAAAATAGTTGGTAAATTTTAAAAGTTGTTAAGTGAGGCTGTACAAGTTGCAAGTTAGTTTGAAAATTTTAACAAAATAAATAAATAAATAAATTGGTGAACCATAATAAAGTTGATGAATTAAAAAAGGACCAAATTATCAATTTAAATGAGAGTCGTTAAATTAAAATTGATTGGTAATTTAATGGTAAAAACTTCGTAAATCACTCAATTAAGGAAATATAAATTTATATAAGAGTTGATAAATTCAAGGCATTGATAAAAAGAAGAGAAAAAGTTAAGAAAAAGGTAAGTAAAGTCGGTAATTGCAACTTGTTGGAAAAAGTTAGTAATTTTATAAGAAGTAAGAGCAAATCATAAACAAGTTATTGAGAATTAACTGACTGATAATTTTGTACTAATAGATTTCTAAACTTACCAACTCTTTCGAAAACTTACTAGCGTAGTAAAAACTTTTATTTTTTGGAAATAGATCAGTGGTATCATTTGCTCGAATTAAATTTGTGAGCTCATTATCATTGTATGCACCTATAACCAGAAAAAAAGAAAAGGAAGAAAATTCTTTAGTTAATGGAAGAATTAATTGTCAAGCCAACCATTTTTCGAATATAAAAGAAAAGTTCTTATACAAATTGTTCTTTTTTATGGGCAAAATCCAACAAACTTTCGTGGTTGAAACTGAAGCTGAGGTCTCAATCTTTTCCTCTTCGAAAATTTGAAGTATGAGAAGGAACAGATAACAAAATTGGTTGAAATGCTATGAGTAAGTCTATTTGAATGCTAACAAAAGATAACAAGTTCGTCTCTTTTTCAAATAAGTTGGGTTAATTGCAACAAATCGTCAACAAACAAGCATCCATCTGTAACTTACACACACATGCACAGGCGGTTGAAGATAAGCAATTCTTGTTACGCTTTTCAAAATGATCAAACGATATGAACAACTTGCTTGTTATCTCTCCTTCAATCTGGAAGTTGCGAATTTTTTCTTTCTGTAATTGTGAGCTTTCCAGTAAGTAACCATATTAGTCATTCCTTCTCTCCAACTCTCTACGAATCAAGTTTCCAAGATTTACTTTCTCTTTTGGGTTCACGCACTTGCCTGTTCTTTAGCTACTAAACCCTTGTGGTGAAATCTTTCCCGTCTCGTGTTTTCACTTGTTTGCTCGATTACACTTGATATGCCGTATCTCCACTAGTCCGATCTTTCCTTTTCTGTGGACTTCAAACCCTATTTAATGGTTGCATAAACCATTAGTCCGATCTCCACTAGTCCGATCTCTCCTGCATTTACTGGTACTAGAACCCTAGGCACATATCTCGATTGTTTAAGATCTTCGTTTGCATAAATTTTGTGATCCTCTGGGATGATCACAATATTTTTCCTTGATCTAGGTCATATTCAGGGCTTAGATATGCTAAAGATTGGTGAAAAGGGAACGTGTTCGGCCCCGGAGGAAGCAGATGGAGTTCCATATCCTGAGGGCCTGCGAGTCATGGCCATCGACGGCAACCGTGCGTGTCTCCTGGTTCTTGTCACCATGCTAAAGAAGTGCCAATATGAAGGTTTGTCGATTGTCGTGTCATTAAGTTTACTTCTCTTCTTGCTGGTGAGTGAAATAGCAAGGAGAAGGTCATGCATTAACTTTGTTCTTTAAAGAATGAATTGTTACTTGATTACGCAGTATTAAAAATTTGAGAACATTGATGAAGATGGCATGTTCCATTAATGGAATCTTGTCATGAGATCCTGCGACATGTCTCAGATTTTGGTATAATTGGGCTTAGAATTGTTCACAATCGCGGTTTTTTTTTAAGATGATTACAGTCAGTATTCTTTGAAGAAGAATATTGGTCTTGTTTGACATGTATAGACAGTACACATGTATCGATTGATAGTGCGATCTAACTTTCTTTGGCAAAAAGTAGTGAATCCCTGTTGACATATATGGGAGACAGTTCTGCACCAAAAATAGAATCTGAGCTCTGATTGTGAAATTTTAACTTTTGTATATATGCAGTTACAGCTCGAGAAAAAGCGACAGAGGCCTTAGAAATGCTGAGAGAGAACAAAGACAAGTATGATATTGTCATTACCGCCATTGTGGGGCTCGACATGGACGGTTTTAATCTCCTGGAGATAATTGGCCTTGAAATGGACATACCAGTCATTAGTAAGCTACAAAACTTGCATTCTACATCTCCATCTCTTGCTCCATTTATTGCATCGGAAGTGGTATTAGATTTCACATACTTCTGCACTAACTACTATTCTAGGGGCTCGAGGAATACAAATATTTCATCTTTCTGGACATACAAACTCCTACACTGCTGCTGAGTGCTGCAATTTTGTTTCTCAATTTATTTTACTCGATTCTTTTGGCTATTTTGATATAAATTTTAATCTTCTTGTACGTTTCCTTTGCCAATACTTCTTGCCTCAGTCTTCTTACTCTCTCTAGAGAAAAAGTTTTAAGATGTCCGACATCTGTATCGATGTTGACATTATGGTTTCAAACCTCGCAACCTTCAATTCAGCGATTCCTCTTCAGCATGGCAACGATGCACCTTTTCACGATTGGAAGTTACTATTGTTCAGTGGTCTCAGCGAGTGACGATCAGAAGATCATAATGAAGGCGATATTGCATGGGGCTCGGGACTTCCTCATGAAGCCTGTTAGGATTCAAGAGCTTAAAAACATTTGGCAGCATGTGCTAAGGAAACGATTATGTAAACAAGAAAAATCTAGGCTTGCAGTCGAGAAAACGGCTCCACAATCAACAGGGACGAAGCGACCCGTACTCACAAACGAAGTCGCAGAGACTAAGGATGAAAGCAATTGCCAAGCTGACAATAATGCTTCAGTTCGTAAGAGATCCAGGGTCAGTTGGTCCCCCGAGCTTCATCTCAATTTCGTTAATGCAGTTCAGCAGCTAGGAATCAATTGTAAGTTCTCTTGTACTCACTTGACTATAAGGTATCGATGGTAATTAGTTACAATCTTAAGGGTGGATAGAATTCTATGCAAATTACGAAGGTAGAGGATCAATTGTAAGGTTAGTGTCCGCAAAATGTATCTTACAAACGCAAGTCAATTAACTAACATTCTTGAGGTTTTATACTGCTTCTCATCAGCAGCATATCCGAAACAAATACTGGAAATCATGAACGTGCAGGGACTCACTAGAGAAAATGTTGCAAGCCATCTTCAGGTGAGCATTATATGCTAGTCTCTTCCCCTATAATTGCTTTTTATTTTTCAACCCCCCATCGATAATCTACTAATCCATTTCCTATTGTAGAAGTACAGAAATATGCTCAAGAAGCACAATGCAGCTCTGAACCAAGAAAGCCCAAGCGAAGCTGTTTTGAGCCTAAACACTAGGCGTGGCCGTTACCAAAAGAACAATGACAGTGCCTACAGAGTAGGAAATGCCCTGCCGCCTCTCGGCATCAACCAAGTTAACGACTATGCTATCCCATCCAAAATGCTAATGAATAACCTCTCAGGCAATAATCAGAACGTGCTTCCGAGTCATCACAATGCTCTTCAAGTGTGCAGACCACATCAGGGTCTCATTAATCAAGTGCAGCATGTGCAGACTCCTTGGCTTGAGCGTCAACCTTCAGCTAGTTCTTTTCCTGTGATCAATCAAGTCGGCGTGCCTAAGTTTCAAACATTAAGCTTCCTGACTTCACAATTAGGACATATGCAGCCAGAGAACAAGATAGGAAATCACTCTCAGCACTTTCAATTTCAGAGTCCCCAGATAGAAGATGGCTTAAGCAGCAGGTCAATTAATCAACCTCACGCTTTCCCGACTGGTTTCAATCAACGTCCTCAGTTAATTCAAAGCGGAGTTTCTGCCGTGATGGATACAGGTATGGACCCCACGACCAACCACGTTCATAAATCTGAAACTGGTATAAAGAATGGGAGCGATTTTTTTTTTTCTTAGTGCTAATATATATCTGTAAACAATCGTAATGTTGCCCCTGAAATTAAGTTCTGTCTTCTAAGCCTTTCACATGTTCAGTTTGTGGGTTGACTGTAATTATGCAAATTTACAGATGTGTGTTCCACCTACTCAGCCTTCGCAATGCTATCAATATGCTAATTATTTATGCTCTTCTACTAATAATATTTTATACTAACTAATTGGTATCATTTTGCTTTTGAGGACCAGATAGAGGGCCAAGTACCTGTTGCCAGGGCAATGGCGAAAGCTCTAGCTCAAGAAATCAGATTGCTTGTGGCGAAAGAGATGGGAGAAATCTGTCATCAGTACGATCATTAGAAATTAAGAATGTCAAGGTTGAGCAACAATTGCTCGAAAAATCAGAAGAAGGAAGAGAAACGTACCACCACAAATTGAGTTTCCTTGATGATGAGCTTACGGCCATGATCAACCAGGTAAAGATCCATGGACATTATACACCCTTTTTTTTTTTTTTTCCGCTGATGCAGTTCAGTTTGCCTAGGGTCTTTGAAGAATCAAACTGCAAAACAATAAAGGGAAATATTGCATCAACTGAACAATATGATCTGATCTGATCTCTGTCAAATTGTCTATCAATTATGCTCAATACTAATTATTGACACTGCATGGTGGTGCAGTTTAATGTTGATGGAGCTCCGAATCTGTGATTTATATCCAGTAATATTCACATGAAGCATGTGATCCGAAGCCGGCACGTGAATCTGATCTTCTCTCATCTGTGAAAGTAGGGGCTTGTTTTTTGGACAACCAATGACGAGTCATATCACCGTCACCAAGTGGTCACTATATTAGCTCATCTGTTCGTTCCTTTTATTCAACCTTGTTAAATTCTGATATTTGCAACTTTTCTAGTCCATAGTATTATTATTCCGTAGATTAGGGCTTTATCCTATTTCGCAGGTTAGATTTGAGTCTAATAAACAAAAACTCTGTTATACTGGCAATAATGAGTTTACTTCTCTTTTTCTCATGTGACATAACTATACCTACTTTAGAAACGCAACGTTTTCACTACTAGAAATAATTTTTTTTTGAAGAATAGTTTTTTCTATTTTTATTCCCTAGACAATTTTGTTGTTGTTGTAAAATAACGTGTTTAGTAACAACTATTCCTCGAGTAGAAAAGGAACAAAAGTGCGTTTAATGCAAAATCAATTTTATAATATTTTTCTATTTCTTCTATTTCTTTTTTTTCTTCTCCCTCTAGCCGATCGTCGGCCACTGGGGATTAGCTGGAGACTCGGGTCAATGAGGCCGAGGCCGAGTGAGGCTCACCTTGTTGCAATTGAATGAGGCCTATGGCATCGTTGAGCCTTGCCGAGCTGTTGACATTGCTGTGAGGCCAATTCGCCAAGCAAGGTTGACCCTTGCCCAACTGCAATAAGGCTGAGGTTGGCTGGGGCCTGCGAGTCAAGCCTATGGCCAATGAGATTGACCTCACTTGCCCAAGTCTTGGTTGGTAGTTGGTTGGCCATCGCTGAGGCCTGACCAAGAAGAAGAAAAAGAAAAAGAAAAAGAAAATTTTTTCCAAGAAATTGTTCATAAGAACAAGAAGTCAAAAAATATTTTACTTTTTTGTTCCAAATCCATTCACTAGCTACTTTTCTATGAATAGAAAAATTAACTTACATACATAACCAGATTTCCATCCTTTTTCCATTCCCAGAAATGTTATTAAATGTAGCCCAAGTTTCTATTGGGAGGTGGAGCTAGGGTTGGTGATGTGTGAAAATTGCTCCCATTATCAATGGTGTGTTTATTTCAAAGAAAACTTCATGATATAAAAAAAGATTTTCGGGGAAAATAATTTCAGGAAAATATTTTTCATCTTTTCAGGTAAGGAAATTTATTTCCCTAACTTTAAATATGCATATTTTCTTTGATCGTAAATGATATTAATGGAATTGGACCTAGAAAATACCGATAAGGCATAAGTGAAAACATAAAGATAAAAGAGTTGACTTAGTATTAGATCCACCAAATTGAGCAAATGATAGATCGGATGTTGTTGTTCATTGGGAATTGAAGAGGGCAGCAAGCAAGCATTGAACAATTGAATTCTACTTCTTGTTATCAGGTGATGGATCGCGTTATCAAGATGGATCGCCCCACACGTACATGTAATTCACGATCCTTACCCTACATGTCGGTAAAGCAAAAAAAGTTCGTTTTCCAAGCGCAACGCAAGCAATTTCATGTTTGGATGGGCACCCGCGTCTTGGATCCAATCCTAGACCTAATTTATGATGTTAGGTGTGTGAAGAGAAAAGAAGACGAAGCTTGAGATGGTACCATAACTTGAAGGCGCTTTCTCCGTCAATCATTGAATAGTAGATCCGATTATTTTCCGGAAATTCACTGCAATCGGCCCCGCTGGGACATTGATTGGAGAGGGGCTAGACTATTTTCTGATGATAGACCCCAAAAATTGCTCTCTAACCCATAGTAGAAACCCAATTAAACATAGCAAAAATTGCTCTCTAACCCATGTTAGAAACCCCATTAAACATAGAAAACAAAATCGTTTTCTCTTGAAAATAACTTGTTTGGACAACCTCTTTGAGTTACATCAGATGTTCAGCGGGACAATGGAATGGTCCTTAAGCAACCTTATCAAAGTTTATCGCAGTGCCAAGTTCATCGGTCTTGTATTATTGCCTTTGACCGTCGGGTTCACCGATAATGTCTTAGACATCTGATTCAATTTGCTAACACCTTGGATAGTACATTAGGCTAAACTGGGATTTGTTTGATTTGGTTGTTGGATGCAGGATTCAAGGGGGTTGTCCTTGTCTTTCCAGGATCATCCACGTCCCAATAGATGGGCACGTAATAAATGCTGCAAATTGCACTAGTGGTAGTGACGACGTCTCAAAATTTTTTTTTAATCATTATCACTGTTAGCATTCATCGTACATTGCTCAGAAGCGCGTTCCCTAGATTATATGGACCAGAGATGGCACCGTCGTTCCTCTCGTGCATTGCATGTTTGATTCCATTATCCATTCACTTGTTCGCCAAAGAACCAAGTTGGCCCCGTGACGAGCGAGCTTCAATCAACTTGTAATGGAGCATTCGAAGCCATGTTCCATTATTATAGCAAAAGTCAAATCTGTTGATATTTGATTTGTTATTGTAGTTCTCAATCGTTCCATTACAAAACACCACTTGTTCGAAGCCAATGCAGGTAAAAGAAAAATCTGCTTTCTCCCTGGACAAAGAATTTTGAACGAGGCATCTTTAATACGTCCAGTTAAACATGGAAAGTTCCAAAATTTCGACCCCAAGAAAAAAATGGTATCGAAACTCCTTATTATAAGCTCTTGATAAGAGAGTTCGGTCCTTATATGCCACATCTACACAATGAGAAGCAACATAATATAGCTTGACTATTGACATCTAAAATACATGCATCATGCCGCTTTATAAGAGGCTTAACCTTTATGACGTGACATTGATGTATCTCAAAACTAATAAGATACCAAGAAAGTATTTTCGTCGCAAATGAAAGCTCCATGTGATTTTTGAAAGCGTGAACTCGAAAATCCCCAAACCGTGCGTCCACTTTCTCTACGATGATACTAACTCCTTACCATTCCGCTTAATTTCAAGGTATTATAGCTTTAGAATATGCATTACCAAACACGCGTGTTATACTACTATCATATGCTGACGGTAGTTCTCTGACTTTTGTGTGTTGCTTCTCATTCCAAAACTTCCCAACCAGAAATTGGATTCTCTAAGTTCGACTCCTTTTTATTTTTCCAAGTGTTAATCCAAGCTCCACTGCTGGAATCACGAAGAAGAGATACCTAACTTTTAGAAGTTATTAGCTCATTACAAGATGCTCAAGAAGGTAGGGATGCAACAATCCATATGAAACGATTGACCAAACTTGACAGCGATTTGACAAACCAACAGAAATGAAACGACCTCCAACGAACCAAGAAGTTACGAGAAGAGAAAGAGGAAGAAGATTCGTCGGCCAAACAATAATGTTAACGTGGTTCTGTTCATGACGAAGCTCCAGAATCGCTCGCTCTTTGGTCACGTTCTACTCCGAGATTCGCATCTAAGGCGTGCATGACCATGACATCTACTTCAGAAAGACAAATCAAGAAATGCCTAGAAGAAAAAGTTTGTGGCTGCATGCAAAGGGCGAGGGCTACTGTACCTTTATTAGGTGCGCCAGATTTAATAGCTTTAATTGACTTGGGAGTTACCATGGAACCGTATTAAAGCATGAGGACAAGGGATGGGGACTAAGGAGACGTCAAATTGAAAGGGATTTGTGGAAACAACTTTGGAGTCGGCGTGGACATTTCCACACCAATTATTTAATATTTTCTCAGAAAAGTTCAAGTCCCTACATAAAGGAAACGGATCCCCTACATAAAGAGGGTGGAAATCAGAGTCTTTGAAGAGGACGAGGAGTCAGGAAAATTTAGCAAGCAAAGAAAAAAAAGCCGTTATGGGGTATTGGGCAGCGAAAAATGAAGCTTTCTTGAGAGTCTCTGCGATCTTGCTCTTGGTCTTGACTGCATGTTTGGTTGCCATGAACACTCAGACCAAGCTCATTGTGTATACTTATGCCAAGAAAGCCACTTTCAGGGACTTGAATGCTCTCCCGTATACCCTCTCTCTCTCTCTCTCTCTCTCGCGCGCGCGCGCATACATCTTGAAGTTTTTACTCGTGTCTCTATTTTGTGAATTACGTTGCTGGAGATGATGTGAAGTGTGTTTCTTGTTTGGTAGAGTTATGGTGTATATTGATGGGGTGGTTGCTGGTTATAATCTGCTTCAGCTCAGCAGATGTTCAGTCTCAGCTTGCTACAAGGGAGAGATACCGAGTCCCCTTTTGAAGAATCTGTCTTGGGTCCATTTCTTGCTGGATCAGGTGATTCTCAAAGTCTTCCTCTAGTTCCTACGTATATAGCCAGCTAAATACGTAAAGAATTCTCCGAATCGATGATTTTTTTTTCTCGAAAAAATAACTTGAGTAGGTAGGTAGTATTTGTACGTTTAAGTATTAAGAGGATGTTTCGGGAAAGAATTGGATTGGACAAAAAATTAGACAATGATGAAGTTACTCCATCATCCGATCTTTATCAAATGACGTTTTGAAATGGCCATCATTTACAGAGTCTAAACAGAAGTTCGTCTTTTGGTCGCTGAAAATTTAGGACTCCATCGATGGCCAAATTATGCAACGAATCAACGTAAAATAAGTAGATCAGAAAGTCACAATATTCACGGCAGAATAACAATACAGCATCCACTTTTCTCGAATCTTTTTTCTTACCAAAAAAGAAAGAAAGAGAGGATGAATGTATTTTCCCATAATCATAAAACCAATCTTTCAGAGTAGTTGCTCCAAAACTCCAAGCTAGCTACACCAAACTATCTTACGGGTCTTTGGGAGAGCCTTAGTATGTAAACAATCTAGCTATTACCTACCTACTGGCGTTCGAGATCTTGTGTATTTGTACATTTCTGTCAACTATCTTCCCTCTTATAGTAGACGTACTTATGTACTAGGAATTGATGACAACTGGCAATAATCATTGATCGACCTACTTGTTTTGTACTGCTATCTTGTCCCCATAACGGTATAGGTCGCCGTCTACATCGTATTTGCTACCACCACGGCCGCAACACAGGCGTCTCTTCTGGCAGTGACAGGGTCTAAGCCCATGCAATGGATGAAATTGTGCAACAAATTCACTAGGTTCTGTGTCCAAATTGGCGGGGCGCTACTTTGTGGCTACGTTGCGTGCATCGTCCTAGTACTCACCTCGTGCTTCTCAGCATATAACCTCTTCAGACTATATTCTCCGACTAAGTTCATGCAGTTAAAGAGCCAGCAGTAACATTGTAATTACTGTAATTGTGACCTAATTACTCGATCATGTACTTGTGATAGACAGATTATGTGAGTTGTTTGCTAAATGGTATTCTGGGTTTTATGCTGAAAATGAAAGGTTGCATAAACATATTGCGTTTCTCCCCATCATAAATAGACAACAACTACCTTGCGACATTGGTGATCTGTCGTTTTCTCCATTTTAATGATCTTAGCGTCCTCTTGGGCACACAATATCTATATCTCAAAATTATGTTCTTACTTTTCTACATGTTTTTACAAGAATCCTACCTGATTTTGTTAGAACAACTTAATCAGATTTCACACATGTAAAATCCTCCAGATCGCACATCCAACCTTGTGTTTCAGACTTTCTGATCTCTCCTCTCTTTTGTTTTTGTCTCGTTTTGTTGTGTATTGAACTCTTTGCATTAAGCGTCCTTTTGTAGGTCTCAAACGATGTAAATCTCGAGAAGTAATTAATATACTTCATCTACTCAACAACATAGCCTAAGACACCATAGTCATTTATGTCAAAAAATCAAACGCCCATATGGAAAATTGTTTTCATCCAATAGTGAATTTAAATTAGCCAACGAAGAACTAATAACGGCCTTCAACGGACGGAGATAGAAACATGATTACTATCAATCATGCTTATGACATTTAATTGAGCTTGCTTAATGAGTAAATTAAGCCTGTGCACCTTCTCCAGAGGCGGAAAGGTGAGAAGATTGCTTAGCGCATTGGCTAATTCAATTTGGACGACTAAGCCTAGTGTCACAATAAAAAGCAAATTTGCCCTTGAAAAGTCGTCGAAGTATAGGAAACCTAGGATCAAACCTTAAGTGCAGTTTGTCTCTCTCTCCACTATTTGATGTGGGGGTTATAAGAGTTTTTCAGCATAATAGAAAGAATCGGCTATTGTGCCTAGGAACTAGAGGCTTTCTTTGCTCCGAGAAGCATGTCCGTGGGACCTTTTGGAATCTCTAAGATTTGTTAAGATAAGTAGGTATCTGTCTTCAACAAGTTGCAACTTCACCCAACGAGTTGAAAATCATTGATGCAAGTCCTCGCATCGACCGATGGTTCACATATACTCACAGAGACGGACTATGATATGATCCTTTACTGGTCATTGAGTTCATATGTGCATCTCTATTCCTCTGAACGATGAAAGAATTCAGCAAAAAAAAAAAAAACTTCAAATAACATAATATGATGCAAAATAATTTTCAGATAGAGCAGCTGATTCTTTTTTTTTTTTTTGGTTTTTTGGGTTTGTATTAGGAGTGATGGACTACTTTTTAGGTACTCAATATTTTTCCCAAAACACTCAATGTGGAGATTAATCCTGTACTTAGGCAAAACCAATTGGCACATTAAAGTCAGATTGTGTAAGAGTAAATTGAGAGTTCCATGTCAAAGGACTTCGAAAATATTGCTTAAAGAATCTCTTTCTCAAACCGACACCTGAACATGTCTAGGAATTTATCAGTGGATCCAGCTCGACATTTGTCATCCACAAATACTTAGTCTATTCAGTTATGTCATCTATATGACTGCAATAAGTGACACCACGAGTATAAGTATGAGGGGCAATGATCTTTAAACAATATAAACTTAATAGTTTGTATAAACATAATACCCAAATAAGCATATAGCGATGGCTTTGTAAAGCACATAAAGCATCCAGAGTCAACTGGAAGAAGATCTCATGATATTTGGGTATTTCAAAATTGGGATAGTGTCTCCTAATTTCTATTCTAAAAAGTCGACTCTACCAAACGATTGCCTGTCAAATATGGCAGCGGCGAAATAAATCCATGGGCACTATCATTTTCGTTCGCGGTTGAAATTATTCCTTTCAAGTGTTTAATGCATGCTCTTGCTCACAAACTTCTCATCATGGCAACTACGAGACCGCAACTCATTTACACCTATCTCCTTGTGCATGGCTACTCATCGCCCTGTCGACGCCAATGTTAGTTGTGACTAACGTTGACACTTTTGCCCGAGAAGCATCAATAGCGACAATCAATATATACTTCGGGCCCCCTTGTTTCTTGAAAAATATTTTTAAGAAAGTCAATTTTAAGAAAAATGGTAATATTATTTCAATTTGAAAATAAACTAAAAAATATGTTCCGTCGTTTGATATGAAAAGTCAAATCAGTTTTTCCAAAATTAACATATACTAATTGGACGTTGGTAACATGTGCATAGGCAGTCGGGGAACTGGGTATCCGCACTAGACATTCGGATTCTGCTTTGATAGACCCCTACTCCGATGTTGGGAATTGGGGCATGGGCGCCTAGGTATTGATCTTAGCCTCGATGTCCTTGGGGTCATGGGTCTGGCCTCGATAGACATGAACGTGGGTAATGCGCCCTCGATAGACCCTGACTGAGGCACTAGGGACCCGAGTCCTATCCTTAACGATCTAAGTACGGCTTGAGTGGATCTCAGCATAACCTTTATAGACCTAGACTTAGGTGGTGGGGATTTGAGCCGACGTATCGGGATCTTGCGCTCGACCTCTATGGACATGGGCCCAAGTAGTGGGGCATTGGGTAGATGCACAAGGGTTTCGGGCCCGGCCTCGATAGGCTCGAATATGGCGTTGTGGGCTTGGGCATAGGCATCGGGGCTTGGTGCTTAGCCTTGATGGACCTAAACTCAGACGGTGGGGATTCTGGCATGTGCATTGGAGTCATGAAAATGGCCTCGATGGACCCGAGCTTGGGCGTTGAAGACTTGGTCTTGGACACTGGGAGCTATTGTAGGGGGTTCTATACTTAAATGTGAAGTTTCGATATACATAGTCATATTTTGGAAAATGATTTTTGATTTCTTAAATAGAAAAATATTTTCTTGAATTTAAGTATAAATATTTTGCTAACTTATTTTTTAATTAAATGCCGAAAACTTTATAAATTTTTCTCAAGATAACCGAAATTTCCGTCTTGAAAAGGCTTTCGAATCATTCATAGTCAAGTTAAATGAAGCAACCAAATCAGCTCAAATGTATAACCATAAGATTGCTTGTTCAGGTCAAACTTTCCCATGCACCTATCCAGCTTATTATCTCACCTTTCAAGCCATTGTACTTCTCCGAGAGTGAAATCATAATCTCAACAATCCCTCGGCTTTGACATAGTTGGTTTAGGTCGTCCGAAAATTTTCAGCACAAAAGCAGAAGATTTCGCGTTCAAGTTCCATAGAATTCAGGCAAACTGCACTAGTCAGGCCACATGCTCAGGCGAAAAAAATTGAAGTTAACTGGTTTGTGAGGCTTGCAGGGTTTTCAATAAGCCGCTATGCCTATATCTTGAATTACCTTAAATAAATTATAAAAAATAGTCTCGACCCATCTGTCATGTCCTAGATGATCAAAAGAATAGGTCTAGGGATTCCGGAGCAGGAGCCGAGATGATGGCCAAATGGGATTTGCAATGCACTTAAAATTGGTGAACTCAGAACTAGTTGAAATTTGATCGATTATATGGAAACGAGCTACTGATCAAAACACACAGGTATGTTGTGAATAATGTCATATTTTCGCATTTTGAAGTTGTTTAGATGGATTTTCATACTTTTTTTTGTTCTAAAGTAATTATTGTTATTTTAGTGACGTTTTCGTAATATTATTTTTCTTGTAATAACTATGAGATATTTTCGTAATTTTGTGTTTCCTATTGTCATTAGGGTTAATGTCACATATAAGGGTTTTTAAGATTTCGAATGTAAGGTCTTTTTATTTGATAATCATATGTGAAATAATTGAGTCATTTCTCTGTCAAATTCTAATTCCTATTTAATCGATTGTCTATCGCGTTTTAGCATCACTTTGGTCTCTTAGTCGCTCTACTATTGAGTTAGCAACCCGAAAGTAATAAATTTTCGGAATTAGTGAAACTCGACTTTGTGCCTGGAGCTAATTTTACGGGCCAATCATCATGAAGTCTAGAGGGTCACTCCATGCTTCTCGGGTCAAATGCCAAATGCATTTTCATGGACCTGAATAAGCGCAAAGACTTCTCATTCCCCGTTCATGTCAAGCTACCGTCTACGTTAACTTTCCTTACCTTTTATGTCGCGCATGGCCATGTCCATGACTGTCCGGCTAGAGTTCAAGATCATGGTATCATATCGCTCATCATCCTAATAAACTATATCACTGTTTGGAGGATAAACTAAATAGGCAAAACCTGGATAGATCGTTGGTTGATTCTCCGAATGCTTAAGCACAAATTCGTTTAGGTTCGAGCTCGACGAATTCACGTCGTGTCCTTAAGACGATTATTGCCCGCTTAATCCAGTACCAAAGCAACCGGCAAGCCGTCTGCCAAGATAGAACAAATGACGTCTCTCTCTCGCGGCATTTCAAGAAAAGACCGTCAAACTCAACCGTAGTTGAATGATACCGCACACATACAAGACCAACCAGAATGAGTTGCTCCTTGACCAGACTAAATGATTCGGTTTATGTCCGAATATGCATGACGAATGGCGCCTGTTGGTCGAAAGGACACAACTGATCGAAAATGAAATGACATAAACGAAAAGTCACATTATTGTGTGAAGGAGCCGTTGAAGTGCACTTCTCATTCACAGCTCTAGGGACACCAAGTCCCTAACATAATTGTGGTTGGAGACTTGAATGTGAGCCAAATTTTAGGCAAATTAATGAAGCTTGAATAGAATAAGCTCTCATGTCATAGGATAAGCTTGATTTCAGTAGTCCAATTTTCTCGACTCTCTCGAGATAGATTCCTGTATCAATCTTTATCCCAGAGGACCGGCAATTCAAGCGTCGATACAAACTAATGAGTGTAATTACATTCGACAGAGGAACGTGATCGTTTACCTTTTTCTTATTTTTGTGGGTCATCCTGCTCGGCTTCTGTCATCTGATTCACATGACAGCGACAAGGCAAAAGCAGCCTTCACTGGCCAGCTAGAAAAGCGATCCTTTGGACGCGACGATGGCAATGGAATGAATGCGCACGCTTCAAGTAGGAGGGAAGGCAGATGGGACAGTGAAGTGAAGCCCCGACATGGTCGATGATGTTCGTAGAGTGCTATTTAAGTTTGGCTTCAGTGACGGCAATTGAAGTCCCGACAGGGAGGACATATATGTTTTATTTGTGTGTTGGTCTTATCCATAGTAATAATGGTCAAAAGACCTACAACTTTATATACAATTCCAATTACGCTTTGAAATTTTTTTCTTTTTGGTCTAAAAAAATCACAAACTTGGAGATTCGTGATTAAAACTTGCAAATTCATTGATCTCTCACCTTCGTGGAGCAACTGTAGCCTCAAAATCTCCGGTTGGCTCACCAAAGCCCATCAAACAGGTGAAGCCCGCGGTACGCCAGCTCAAGTCCAGAGCCCATAAGGATGAAATTGAGGCCCATAAGCCCCCGGTTCAAGAATTCCGTAAAGCCCGGTCTCTCCTATTTGCATCATCACAGTGGCAGATGCAGAGCAGATGCGTAGCTCGCCAAACTCTCATCCCCTCGGCGATTCTTCTCGTTTTTCCCTCTCCGCTGCCCTTATCCGCCGTCTGTTTGTCTGAAGAAAACTTATCTTTGGGAAATTGTTTTCCTACATTTCGATATATTGATGGCGAAAAATCAATCGATTTACTAGAAAAACGTTTTCCACATAGTGAAAGTTATAAGTTTAGATTGGGGGAAAACAACTTCTCCTTTTGACAAGAATGAATTCACTTTTCCCAATCCACTAAACAAATAAAAGCTAATAATTTTCCATCGAATATACTTTCCTTAATCATGAATTTTTCAGTAAATAAATGCACAATGATCTTCCATTGCCGGCTACCAAAGAACATATGTACAAAGAGGGAGCCAGAACAGAGAATTCAAATGCGGAAGAGAGAAATTGTAGAATTTCAATATATTTCGATGTATTTGATAAAGCATACGTTAACTTACTTATAGGTGTGCATCCAAAGCAAGCAACACAAAGCTGGGCTCGCACGCTCTCGTCCGTACGGTACGGATGTCTTCTTCGCGAATTTTTGCACCTCGCGAACTGCTGCTCGGCGCTTCGGGTAGCTGATTTCTGGAGTTAAACGCGCTCTTAATCGGTACACTTCTTCTACTCAGCGCGATCTATAGCTTCATCGACTGATTTGTTGTGGAATGCCCTATTACGCTGGCAATCTCGCATATGGTTTGGGGTTTTGCTATTGGTGTTTTTACGATTTCTGGTTTGATGTGGTATTAGATGGCCGCCTTGGTTACGAATGAAAATCAAGGAAGGGAACCACTAAGACTGACTGTTGACTTGCGACCAAGTGATGGTTTTGTCCCTTCGACTAAGCAACCTTCTGTGGACTCTGGTGTTGCTGGAACGGTAGAAGCAAGCTGTGCGGCTTGGGAGAATCTGACCATTCTGGATGCGAAGAGAGGCCGTAGTAGAAATAGGAGGGCCTCAAGGAAAAATATGGTCTTGACAAGGCCGGTTGGAGAAGCCTTTGATGGAACCTGCTCTCCACCTGCTCGACGAATTTCCCCAACCAGGTTGGATGGTGAAATGTCTGCTGTTGTGTTCAGACCAGTCCCTGTCCGCATCAATTCCTCTCATACGGTGGGAGATGGAGGCTACAACACTACTTACCGCGTGGATGAGGAAGTTGTGACAAAGGGCAAAGCTGTGGACTGTGGTGTTGGATGTAAGTCTCTGATTCAATCGAGAGGAATGAGGAATGACGACAATACTGGTAAGCAAGCTGTGATGGGAGCAGTACTTCGACAAGAGTCCCGATCCAAGAGTCGACCAGGGCCTTCCACTCATTATTATGCTAACCCAGGAGATGGAACGCGTAATCCCAATACCATCCTCAGGAATCAGATTCATGGCCCGGTTGGCACCAATCCAACGAGGATATCTGATCAGACCAATACCTCGGCTCGAACATGGGAAAATGTAGCTAAGTCCGCCATCAAAGGGTATGATTTGACCTACATTCCTTCTATTGAGGAAGATGATAGCGATGTGGTGGATATCTCGGAAGACATTCTCCAAGATTGTGACCCGAAGTGGCATGAATGCTTGGTAGGCTACTACATTAAAAAGAAACTCCCCTTTAAACTCACGGAGACGGCCCTCAAGAATGCTTGGGGAAACCAATTGGTCGAGGTAATGGCCAATGAGGATGGATTCTACTTCTTTCATATTCCGGATGGTGAATTCCGAAGGAGAGTCTTGGAAGGTGGACATATTACGGTGGCTAGAGTCCCGCTTATTCTTCAGCAATGGAACCCGTTCTTGGAACTCAAGAAGGGACACCATGAATCCATTCCAGTTTGGGTGCGTTTTAAGAATATCCCCTATGTTCTTTGGTCGGCTAGGGGTATAAGTCGTATTGCTAGCAAGATCGGCAAGCCTTTATATGTTGACCAACAAACGGAGAAGATGAAGATGATCTCCTTTGCTCGAGTATGTATTGAGGTAAAAGCAACTAAACCGTTGAAGAATTCTATATCTGTTCACTTGAATGGGAGGACTAGAGTAGTTCCAATTGAGTACGAATGGAGGCCAACTGTATGTACTCTATGTGGCACATTCGGCCATCGCTGTAAGGAGGTAGAAACCAATACAGACACCCTTGGCCAGGTGGAACAAGTAGTGATTCAGGCAGCCCCCCAGATGGACCAGGCTATCCCGCAGGAGAAGAATACAGCACAAGTGATACCCCAATCAGCGCCTCAAACCCAGAGTATGGTGGCTGGTGCGACTTTACATTCCTTGCCAACGACTTTAGTCGGCGGTCCCCAAATCAGGGATGGTTTCTTTGATGATCTGGATGCTGCAAATGAAACCCCAATCATTACTCAGACTGGTGGTACTTGGAAGAAGGTGAAGACTAAAAAAAAAAGCTTCCCAAACCCTCTACAAAGCTACCTAATTCCCATGAGGAAACTCGCTCCCATTCTACTCCTTCGGTGATCTGGGGTGAGACTTCCTCCCCTGTTGATGCCATTACACTTAGTAAGGTATGGTCCTATGCTTTTGATTATCTATCTAAGTCTGATTCCGATGGAAGTAATAAGGAAGAAGCCTTATCGGACTTGGAAGGAACCAACTTGGATGGAGATGTTTCCACTGTCCAAGTCCAAGCACCTTCTCCACCTCCGCGGCCTACTCCTAGAGTGAACCCGAAGAGGAAAGGCCAACTGGCAAGGAAACGGTAACTGTCTCTCCTTACTTGTACATATGTTTATAGGAGTTTGGAATATAAGATATGTTGTTAATCCGCTTAGACAAGCTGAAGTGAGGCATTTGGTTAGGAGTAACAACTTTTGTTGTGTTGGTATTCTGGAAACTCAAGCCTCAAAGTCCACTTTTTTGGATATTTCTACTAACCTCATATTGGGTTGGTCTTGGTGTGCTAATTATGAGCATTCTGAAAGTAGAAGGATATGGATAGGATGGGACCCTAATATTGTATCCTTTCAAGTCTCTGCTATGTTCCCTCAGGCCATACATGGTTTCTTAGAAATGAAGCATCAAATACCTCCTTTGCCTTATCTGTTGTGTATGCAGCACACACTTTTATCTCTAGGCGATCTTTGTGGGCTGATCTTATAAGCAGTGGCAACTCTAAACTTGAGACCCCATGGTTAGTTGCGGGAGACTTTAACGCTATTCGATTTTTATCCGATAGAGTTGGAGGCTCTGACACATGGATTCCAGCTTTTGATGATCTACATAATTTTCTGATGGAGGCAGAACTGGATGATTTGAGATATGTGGGATGTAGATATACATGGTCTACATCTCAAGGGGCGAACCGGAAATAGAGGAAGATTGACAGAGTCCTGGTTAATTCTCGATGGAGTATGGTTTTCTCCTTCTTTGAAGCGAACTTCCTCACACCAGGTATCTCAAATCATTCCCCAATGATAGTACGCATTATGCCACCGTTGCAGGCGAGAAGACCCTTCAAGTTCTTTAACTTTTGGATGACATATCCAGACTTTATGACGATTGTTTCTCAAGTTTGGGAACATCATATCGAAGGTACGCCGATATTTCGACTTTGTTCCAAGCTTAAATTACTCAAAGGCCGATTGAAACATTTCAATAGAGACTTTTTCTCGGATATCACTAATCGCACAAGGTCGGCAAGAGAGCGACTCTGTATGCTTCAGGAGTCTGTATTTCAGGACCCCTATAATTCATTGTTAGCCCAGAAGGAGAATGATGCTTTACAGACTTTCTCAGATCTTTGACTACAGGAAGAGGCTTTCTATAGACAGAAATCTCGCATACAATGGCTAAAGGAGGGTGACTCGAACACTAAATTCTTTCACCAATCGGTGAAGAATAGACATCTTGGCAACAGAATTATCTCAGTGATTGATGAAACTGGTCACCGTTTGTCCTCGCCTGATAAAGTCAATAATGTTTTTGTCTCTTATTTTGAAGGCCTCTTCACTTCCCCCGGGTAGCGGTCAAGACCGTCGATCCAGGAATTACAGGCAACTCTCAAACATATCCTTGATGACAGCCAGGTACGGTGTCTCTCTAGCCCTTTTACTGAATTGGAAATCCGTAACACCCTCTTTTCTCTAGTGTCCGGGAAAGCCCCGGGTCCGGATGGATTTACCGTTGATTTCTTTAAGCGGTCTTGGGACATAGTAGGCCCATTAGTTACTACGGCTATTTTGGACTTCCTAAATTCTGGGAATATGCTCCGTCAGCTGAATACCACTATCATAGCCTTGATTCCTAAAGTTCCTAACGCTTCATTAGTGAATGACTACAGACCAATTGCTTGCTGTAACACTATTTATAAGTGCATCACTAAGTTGCTAGCTAATCGATTGGCTTCTGTACTTCCTTCAATCATCAGTACATCACAGAACGCCTTTGTCAAAGGTCGGCGTATTAGTGACAATATTTTGCTAACTCGGGAGCTATTTTGTGACTTTCATCATGATCCATACTTGCCGAAGTGTGCAATAAAGGTTGACTTCAGGAAGGCATATGATACTATTGATTGGAATTTTCTGGAATCAACGTTGTGTGCTTTTGGTTTTCCGTTGAAGCTGATTAAGCTTATCATGACTTGTGTGCGAACTCCTAAGTTCTCCATCTCTATTAATGGGGAATTGCAAGGTTTCTTTGCTAGTTCCAGGGGTCTTAGACAAGGAGACCCAATATCTCCGTATCTCTTTACTCTGATTATGGAGGTCATCTCTGGCATTATTGATAGTCAGACCAGTAAACCAGAATTCAAATTCTTTTGGAGGTGCAAGTCTAACGGTCTAACTCACTTATTCTTCGCTGATGATGTCCTGCTTTTTAGCGAAGCTGATATGTTGTCTATTGCATTATTGAAATCGACATTCTCCACATTTGCGGATTGGTCGGGTTTGGAACCAAACTATGACAAAAGTGAGGTATTTATCTCTGGTGGCTCGGATGAACTTCGCACCTTCATTATTGATTTGCTTGGCTTTAGGATTGGTTTGTTACCATTCCGATACCTGGGGGTTCCTATTGTGTCATCGAGATTTGGCAATGCAGATTGTATATCCTTGGTGAATAGGATTACAAAAAGAGCTCAATCTTGGACTCAACGCTTCCTCTCCTTCGCGGGACGCTTACAGCTTATCAGGTCAGTTCTCCATGCTATTCAGGTCTACTGGTCTGGTCTATTTATATTACCTAGTTCAGTGATAGATAAGATTGAACGTATACTTCAGCAATTTTTATGGAATGGCCCACAACTTGGGTCGGGTAGTGCTAAGGTGTCCTAGAAAGATGTATGTCTTCCTAAAGAAGAAAGGGGTCTTGGTATTCGGCGACTCAGGGAAAGTAACAAAGCTGCCATGCCGAAGCATATTTGGTTCCTATTCACAGACAAGGAATCATTATGGTGTAAGTGGATCCACTCCACCTTTTTAAATAAGCAAAGCTTTTGGGTGGCAAGAAGACCTACCTTTTGTTCATGGGCATGGAAGAAAATCCTTGAGATTGGACGTGAATTCCGACATTTGTTTAGGTGGCAAATTGGAGATGGACGATCCATTTCTGTGTGGTTTGATAATTTGCATACTCGCGGTCCTTTGAATCTATTATTCTCTAACCGTGAAATCTATCGATCGGGCTTCTCTAGGGAAGCCAAGGTGTTTGACTTTGAAGCGGCTAGGGGACAATCTTCTTTTCTACTAGAGACTTTAGAGGCTTGGGGGGTGTTGTTTCCAACTTTGACCAACATGCCAGACTCTTTTCGATGGACAAGGGATCCTTCTGGTATCTTTTCGACGGCGTCTGCGTGGAACACTATCAGGCATAGGAGCCAAAGAGTATCATGGCACTCCTTTATATGGAACAAAATCCTTTTACCCAGGCATTGATTCCATCTTTGGCTGATGACTCGAAACAGATTACCCACTCAGGTTTTCCTATTATCTCATGGTAGAATAGAGAATGCTAATTGTGTCTTTTGCAATATTACACCTGACTCTATAAATCATTTATATTTTGGATGTCAAGTTACATCCCAACTTGCATTGTTTTGGGCTGGGAGATGTAATCTACCTTGCAGGAATTGTTCATCGCTTGAGACACTTAAATGGGCAACCAAATTTATTGTTGGAAATTGCTTCCACCAAGGCATATCTAGATTTGCTTTGGGTGCCTTATGTCATGTTATTTGGAAGACGCGGAATAATGTTTTATTCCGCAATTGTGATGTTTCTGTCCCTGCCATGATGACAAATCTGACTAAGATGGTCAAAGATAAGGCAAGGACTTTCCAACACGTGGTGGATTCCCCCTGGAATAGACGGATTCAACGTCAATGGAGAATAGATTCTTGTATTTTCTCATGATCTCATGATATATTTAGTTTCTTTTGTTGGCCATTGTTTAGGCCTTTTCCTTAATTGGCTATTGTATAGGCTTCTTCGCTTGGTTTAGCTTGGAATTTCGGTACCCTTACACTCACATCTGTCCTTTGCAGATTTGAGTGCAAGTTTTGTGGTACCGGGCCCTTATGCCCTATACATTTTGCTTGGTTAAGATCAATATAATTACTTACTTTACCAAAAAAAAAAACTTACTTATAGGTTTTAGTGATTGACTCTTTATGTTCATAAGATCATCATAATACCAATTATAATTAGATATACACAATTTAAAGAGATATCTTCACATCGCTTATATTCCCATAAAGAAGAAGTCAACTGGAGATTGAAATTAGTGTCAAATAGTGTTATGAAATGTTGCTTCACTGATTTATAGAATTGGTTTAGGTTCACTTTATTTAATTTAAGTTGATTTCGGTTTACTTAATTTATATTATGTTTTATTTTAAAAGAAATGGATAAAAAGATTATGATGATAATAAATTATTAAAAGTCTCGCACTTGCATTTACATTAGGATTACATTTAGGAATTATTTGGACGCATGTCTTCATTTTCTAAACGTTGTTTAATGGATACATCTTAATGGATTTTTGTTTTAGTTAGAATTCTAAAAAGGTTCAATTTTTTAATTTAGCTCATTGGGTCTCGAGGTTGAACACATCTATATCATATGCTCGATATCATATTAAAATTATTTTTCATGAACTTTGCCTTTGTTGCCTTGATTGTGATTGTTTACTTTTTCTAGAACTGGTCCGGAGCCAAGTGAAGATTGCATGAAAATCTTTTTTTGAAATATTGGGAATTGGGATTGAAAGGTCATCGTCAATTAGACATTTATTAAGTCCTTGGCCTTATAATCTCCGGTTCATAGGGAGTGAAGCATTTTTTTAAACTTCACTTGACTCCTAACTAGCTCCAAAGAGATTAGTGCCAACTCCGATTAGATGGAATTTTCTTGATTAATCAATTGAATCCCTCAAAAGTCGTGATTGGTTAAGGTTGGGGAGAATCCCACGGTAAGTGAGAGAGAGCACCTCAAGTATAAAAATCGCATGATCCTATTCGACAAATAGACCTACTTGCCCAAAGGGGATGATGCAAGGGAGGATTGCAACACTTACTCTTTTTAGAAATTATCAACTTTAGTTAGATTGATTATCAAATTTTGTTCGATTAGGTTACCATTAATGTTAGGTTGCCAACTCTTAGTTGAATTAGTTGCTGATGTACATTTGGCTTTCTCAATCACCAATGACTTTTGCCTCTAATAAAATTCATTGATCTTATCTTTTACCAGTTTTTATTTACCATACATTTCAACGCTTAAAATTAGCATCCCTTGCATATGAATTTATCAATCAGTATTTGTCTGGCTTATCAATTTTTCTCTATTAGGTTCTTTTGATTTACCAGCTTTAAACTTGATATAACTTTATGATAAATTTGAAAGAAAATTATTAAAAAATAACTTATTTTACTTCTTCAATAGTTATGTAGAAAAAACACAATGTATTAGCAATTTATGCACGTAGTAGTTACTAAAATACTGCTATGTTCATTACTTGGAAACGACCACTAGAAAATGGGAAGTCACTCAAGATTTAAATTATGGCTGTAATTTCATACAAGAATAGATAACTTCAAAGGAAAAGAGAGCCACAACATAAAACTCAAAAAAAAATCTTTGCGGGAGCGTAAGGTTTTATGGTACAACTCTCAAGCTCGACTTAGATTCTATCGATTGATTCAGCCCAATCATTATTGGTTGTAACTTGATTTGAATGAGTCTAAGGTTGAAGATGGGTAGTCATCAATTCAGAAGCCTAGTTGTCGACTTTGAGGCAGCTGATTGACTGCCAAGTGACTGGTGGCTATGTCAATCGAATTCTATGGCTGTCTGTCCATCCATCTTCCTATGGTTGTTCGACTATCACAGCCGGTGGACAACTATGGAAGGTCCAAGTCCATGTTACTATACATCTAATCCTAATTACAATGCATCTAGTCCTAGTTATTATGCATCTTGAATGTGTTGTCACTTTCCATAAGTCATAATTGTGTGTCTATGTATTTGGTCCAGAGTCATTATTGTTTTCAAGAGTCAAAGAGTAATTTACAATTACTTAGTCCCTAAGCATAATCTCTCTATAAATAGAGTAGGGATCGTAACTTGTGGAGAGAGTCTTGAATATTGATGACTACATGAGATTTTCCTTAAATAAGCGAATTTCTATCTTAATTTCTTTATATAATTCGCTTTTGTGGTGAACCAAAAGTTCTTTAAATAGTGACATGTTCCTTTATATCTAGGTGGCAAACTTCATCTATCTCAGTTCTATATCTAATTCATTCAGTGACGAACCAAAAGTTCTTCTTCCTTACCTAGTGGTGTGATCTTTTATGCGGAAGTGTTAAATTTCTTTTAAGGTTCTTTATCCTTGACTGGCGGAATGTTCCTTTACCTAAGTGTTGACTTTCATCTTTCCCAACCTTATATCATACATACACTTAGCCCAGAAAAATATATTCAACCACCTCTTATTTCCAGCAGGCATCCACTTCCCACAAAAGTGTCATGCTTGTAATAATCAATTATAATTGGTTATTAACTCGTATCAATGTTGATAATCTACAACAAGTTGATACCTTCCCTAATTAAATTTGCTAACTCACACGGGTAAAATTTGGTAAATGTGTTGCATCCGTGTAAAGTCGTAGGTTATTATAAAATTAGTATTTCGAGTAAGATTTAGTAACTTAAATCTGGGATGAGTTAAAGCGGCAGATTTAGTAACTTAAATCTACTTAACAAGTTGATTGGGATGAGTTAAAGCGGTACTCTAATTAAGGTTGTTAATATAGTGTAATATGTAGTCTACCTTAGAACTTTGGCGTGCTAGGAAAAAAAAAGGTAGAAGTAATTCGCCAAAGTTTTAATTTCAAAATGACCAAATAGACACTGGTAGCTTTGAACATTGTTAAGCAATTGAAATAACAGTTGCTTAGATAGTAGAGTTTATATTTAACCAGATGTGAAGTAGTAATTCCATGAAACAAAAACGGTGATTTTGTATAGAGTTGGTATATTCAAAGCTTGGTAAGCGAAGCAAATTATACTTGCTAAGGTTTACTAACATTGGTAATTTTGATAGGAGTGAATAAAAATTGGTAAATGACTTAAATATCAATTGACAATCCAAACTCAATTCATAAGTTTCATACAAAAAACTTGATAATTCCCTCAATCAAAAGAAGATAATTTCAACATTGAATTTCACCTGCATCCGATCTCCAATAAAGTTGGTAAGTAACTCAAATGATAGTAAGTAACTTAATAGAAATAATATTTGTAGGTCACTCTAACGATGGCGAACTTTGGACTTTTCGCTGGTGGGTCAAGCACAGGTGAAATTTGGCAAGTTACCTCTACACAATCCCTATCATTGAAATTAAGATTCAGTCTCTAAACTTTGAAAATATTAAAGTGCGTAAGCTCCGAAATTTTGATTGAGTTTATTCTAGACACGCTTCATGATAAGGTAGGATGCTTAAGAAGACAGTTCCAACTTTAGCTAACCAAGTATCTATATTTGGGTCATACAACCAAAACTAACAAATTGGACTAACTTTTATATCACAAAAATCCAAACTGGGCCACCCGTATCACATTTATCTCAAATTTACTTCCGTGCCACAGAAAATCCCAAAAATAAAATAAAATTGCTCGAGCGGCTGAGCAGGCTCTGTACAGAACAACAAGAGCATTTCGGCCTAAGAAAATGTTTACTCCAGTAGAGAGGGCATAAGGCCAATTCACAAATTCTCTGAAAGACACTCAAGGAGGTGTTTCAAAAGACGAAGCGAGAAAGCCAGTAGAGGAGGAAAGCGATATGTTCTTCAGAGGAAACGTCGCCTTCAGTTTGAGCAAACTCGTCGATAAAGGATTCATAAGAGAGATCGTGCGAGGACAAGCTAGAAAAGAAGGCCCATTGCTTTGGATCTATCCCCGGATCGATACCGAAAGAGGGAAGACCAGTGATCGTCGTAACATCCGACAGAGGGAAAGAGAAGGGTGAGGAAGGAGACCAAAAGGATATCGAATACCTATCAAGTCAAATTCCAAGTCTAAGTTCAGTGAACGGGATTCCGAAGCCAAGTAAATTTGTACTCGTTTCCAAGTGTGTCGCGACCTCCCCGAAGGTGCACCACCTATGGTTTGGCTAATGGATTGCTAAATCTAATTTAGTTCGAGCTCTCCCAAGCTCATACCAACTCACGACTTAGGTTTCACTTTTTAAACATGCCAATTCAATTTCAATTGGAGTCGCCACTAATCTATTTATGGTGGGTCGATTAGAAACCCATGTAAAATACTGTGAGTAGTAATTTACCCCTACGAACCAGAGATTTTAAATTCGGGGACTTGAGAACCTTTTTCTTTTATTTTCAGAAAAATATTTTGCATGCAGCTTGAATTGATTCTAATTTTATTCCCTAACATGCATGGTGATCACGCGGGTGCGCAAACAGTTATTTAAAAGCTCAAAGAAACAGAATGAAACAAATCTATAAAAAGATTTTTTTTTGGGGTTTTTTTAGGTATATGTAATGCATGTAATGACAAACTAATCCTATATGCAATTATCTTAATGTAATCCTAAATGCAGTTTTATTAATTTTAAAAAACTATTTAATGAAACTAATTATCTATAGTTAAATAACATTTAATTTAGATTAGGAACTAAACCACGTTAATCCCTAAGTTAAACTAAAATCTTATCTTAACTACGGATAATATTTTAGAATACGAAAACTAAATTAACGTGCAAATGCATGAAAGTCTAATCCTAATGACACGACATAACATGGCCTATAACATGCAAATCCTAGATTAACTCGGACTAAATGACGTGCTATTTAACTAAATGATTAAATGACAAGCAAATGAGGTATTTTTTTGGTATTTTTTTATTTATCTGATGAAATTCGAAATTAATTAAACTGGTAAAATACGAAGACCTAATCTAACATGACTCCTAAGTTTCTAAATGTAATGTTCTAACATGCTATGAATTTTCATGCAATTCCTAAGTGACATGAGATTTAGCATGCTTAATTTAAATGTTATGCAATGACTAATGATGGAACTAATAAGGAAAGATTTATGTCATGACATGCATACGAGTTTTTTTATTTTCATTGAACTTGAAATAAAACGTGAAAACCTAATTTAAACATGCAATTATATTTAAAATGCAATCTAATCATGCTATGCAATACTACCTAAAATGCAATTTAATATAAACATGATGCTATCTAATGTGAATCTAACCTAGTATATTATGCGATTCTAAATTAAATAACTAAGCATGACAAGTGACTCAACTAAACTATTTGAAAACATGCAATTCTCTAAATGACATACGAATGACACATTTTTTTTTTGATATTTTTCATTTATTAACAAAATTCGAAATTAAATAAATGCCTAAATTGACCCTACTACTAACTTAATACAAGAACATTTAAAAACTATTATTAAAACTTAAAATTAAATGAACTAATATGAATTCTAACCTAATATGACATGCATTAAATAATTCTATACTTCTATATGATTTAATCTAATATGATATGAAGCTTTTATGAGCTAAACATGCAATTTCTAAATGACGTGGCATGAGATATATGCGCCTAACCTCGATATGACATATTTTCTAACGTGGACATGGCATGACCTACATGAAATGCATGATTTTTATATTTTCCAGAAAAATTCGAAATTAAAAATAGTGTCCTAAATCAAATGTGTGATCCTAAGAAGAACTATCGAATCATATTTTTTGTGTTTTCGGATTTAAAAAAAAAAGATCTCAAGCAAAATAAAATTCACGCAAAAGATTCAAAGAGATTGCGATACCCGAAAAAATAATCCGTCATCTCACGTCATAAATTAACGGATATCGCAACCCTCAAATAATCGCAATCCAAACTAAAACCTACCAAACTAGATTTCAAACAATCTAAAAATCTAAAATAATTAAACAAAATAGTCCGTCATCTCACGGACCAAATTGATAATTATTTTAAATTTCTAACAATGAAATCTTATTTAATATGCCTAAAACAATCAAAAAGATATATTAGTACGAACTAAAAAAATATCAACTTTAAAGTTGAAATTGATGCTTACCTAGTTTGCAGATGCTTCGAAATTTGGATCGACGAACGCAAATCACGAACGAGAAACAACGATGGCAATTTTAAAAATCCTCGGTCGTTCGCGGAAAAATAAATCCGATTAAAAACTCCCGGCTGTGCAAAGGGTTTGGCGTACAGTGCGTGAGTTGATTTGCATGGGCGAGAAACACCGGCTCCTTGCTGGAAGTCAAGCTGACGAGAGGAAGGCAACTAGATTGTGACCACCGAGATTCAACAAGAGGAATGATGATTTACTCTTGCTGCATCACGTCTAAAAAAACTGCTATGATGATGGAACTTGCTGTGGTGGCTTGTGGATGGCAATGCCAGAAATTCTCCTCTTATCTTCTTTTTCGTAACTCCTCCTTCCTATGAAGTCAAATTGCTGGAGCTCTTTCTTTTTTTCAGCTTTGACAATACCCTTTTTGACTTTTTCCAACAATCTCTCTCTGGACCAACTTTCTTTTGCCGATGGTCTTCCTACTCTTCTGATTTTTTTTTACTCACAATCTCCCTCTTTCGTGCAGCTCTTGCACGAAATATCTCCCTCTCGCTCACTGTTTTTTTACTCTCCAATATTCCAGCGACTCAGACTCTCGTGTTTCCCTCTCTCCGATTTTTGCAGCCCCGTGTTTCCCTAATGAACGAAACCCCCCAGAAGAATAAGTGCTCCAAAAGAATATTGAGCTCTCTTCCCTCACCGACTCGGCTCTCTGATTTTTTTCCACTCTCTCTCACCTTCCACGATTTCCTCTCTGATTCTTTCAGCTCTTTGATTTTTCTCCGGCCCCCTAAACCTCACAAACCCATCTCTATTTATAGAGACTTGGAGATAACAACCTGAAATCCTTAAAATCAGAAATAAGGCGATTCCGAAATCTGATTTTCGAGAGAATATATAACCGTCTATTATCCGCAGCACAATCACCTCTCGATTTTGAAATTTTCTCATCCGTAGCACAACCACCTCCCGATTTTGAAATTATATTATCCGTAGCGCAACCGACTATCTTCTAGAAGCTCTTTCAATCGCACGTACGATGGTACGTGATAAGATTATGCAAATGATTTTTTTTTCAGGGGTCGGACCAACCCCTAATTTTCTTATGCACTTAATTTAGGCCAAAATTTAGGTGTCAACAAAGTGGACGACATGCACTGTTTCGACCATGGTAATTGGTACCAGTGAAAGAACCGTTCATCAAAGATTGGGAATGTTTTGAGCCGTCAATTCATTTTCGACCAGGCTCGAGTAGAAGTGAAGCTGCGATGGACCCGGAAGAACTTTTTCCGTAATAGCGGGGCAAGCATTGATAAAAGCACAATGAGACAGGAAGTGGATTGAAGTAGGGACTGAGAATTACTTGATGGGAATCATACTTCGATTTGGTCCATGAACTTTAGAGAAAGTGCGCCTTGTCGCTCAAGCTTTTGCAGAGAGTGGTTAAATGGGCAATTTGCCTCTCGGGGTGGATACAAAGGATAATGTCGATTGACTCCTGGGCCCCGTTGAAGAAAGCTTGAAATTTTGAAGATGAAAAAGGTTGAAGATAATTGTTGGAAATATGGATGAACGATGTTAATTTTTGAGATGATAGCAATTTAGATGAAAAGATCTTAATGGTGACATGATGGAGCGTTTCGTGAGAGAGCACAATAAGGATCAAACAATAGAACTGTAAAAAAATATGAAGTGAAAGAGGTACGATCATTATATGTGCGAACTTTCTGCATTATATATATATATATGATTATTGCTTGGAGATATTTAAAAGAATCGAAAACCTTACAATCTGTTTTTAAAAGGGGGCGTATGTTGACAGTTGACTGTCCACTCTGGCTGAATAAGACCAACCAAGACATGGCAAAGATGAAATTCGCTAAATCTTTTCGGCAACTATGAACAATCAACAAAAATGCTGCAGAATTGCCAACAAGTGATATAAAAGAAAATTGTTAAACATTGAGCCACGAAACGTCGGCTTATGAAATTTGGTCGGCAGTGGGAGATAAAGATCGTTGGTCTTTATCGACAAACTAAAGACAAAGATCTTTGAATTGAGATCGGCGGCTTATGAAACTTGGTCAGCAATCGACAAAATAATTGAAGCAGAGACAAAGGTCGTTGAGTTAAGAGCGAGATAAGTTCTCGAGTGATGAGGCCATGATCTTTGTCTCAGCTCTTAACTCAACGATCAGGAAGAGAGTTTGCAATCCGTGTGGGGGCAAGTGGTAAGGCCATGATCATTAAGTAGTGGATTTTTTTAATAATCAATTATAAATACATGTTACTAAATTCTAGGAGACACTCTTTAACAGTTGCCAACAGTTTTTAGTAAATATCAGCATTGTAATTCGAGCAAGACACCAACAATCAGTCAATGATTATTGATTGTTCTATTTTATCTGTCTTTTACCTTAAATTCTGTACCTCTTTACATTGCTGGCCACCATTATCTCAAGTCTTCATACCTTCAATTTTCTCCACTATCTATAATTATGTGCAAGAATCAACAAAGGACCCTTCACACCCATTGCTGATTTTCAAATTGATTTGCATTTTAAAAGGTATTTTATCGACACTTTTCAGCGAAACAACAACAAATCGGCTTGACTTCAAGATGATTTCATTAGATTGCTCATCATCTTAATAAACCATGTCATTGATGTGTAGGCACTAGATGTCATGATGACTGCAAGCATAGTAGGCTCACCTTTTTTCCATGCAGCCAAAAAGAAGATTAAATGCGATGATAGCCCTACACGTGTAAATGTCGACACGAATAATGAAATAAACATTTTTCTCGCACATTAAAATTAATTGATATGGTTGGAGATATGAATACCAGCCAAATATTAGGCAAATGGAGCTTGAATAAATTAGGCTCTATTGTCATACTAATTAAGGAAATTCACCCTAAAATTTAGTCTTTTAGAGAATTAAGAAAAGAGATAAGTATATATATAGAGAGGCGCACACAGAAACTTGGATACTATCTCAAAGATTTCCATCATTGAGAGTTTTCAAGTGGAGCACCAATGAAATCTAATGGAACATCTTGGGGGGACATTTTGTTTGACTTCTCAGGGATCATATGCTGTATCACATGGGGAATCAATTGAACAAGAGTTCTATCCATTTCACTGTGAAAAAAAAAATAGTTGTGATCATGAAAGGTTATAGCTGTCGCGCAAAATCTTCCAACACTGATGACTAGATTCACCATCTGATGTTAGAGATAGACAGGACATGAGAGCTATTAGTGCGAGGCTTTCACTGAAAATAACCGATCGCCTTTAAACTTATCCTCTTGAAAGGAAAGCCCCTTGATTGAATTACTTTACATAAAATACTCTGAAATTGAAACACTTCATCGTGGGCTTGTCACGCAGAGAGTCTAATCGAAAAGATGTGTAATGGGTCCCCTTGGCTGTTTATTGCGTATGGAACTTGCTTAATCGCATGTTTCGTTGAACTATGGAACACTGTCGCTGAAAGTCTGATGTGAGCTAAAAGCGAAGGACATTATCTAGGAGGAGCTATCGTCGTGACTCGCCCTAAACAGATGCAAACAGTGTTGATTAGTGGCCCCATCTTGTTGATTAATGGGGGCTTGGCTGAACTTCTCTAGCGAGGGCTAATTCCCAAAAGAGGAAAGCTGAAAAGTCAGTGTGACACGTATGTCGCGGAAGCTCTCGTTTTCATCTTCAGTGCATGACCCATGTGAATTTGTTGGAATCATGGAGAGAAAAAAGGCTCCATGTCCTGTTTTGACAAGTAGATCTGATTGTCATTGTTGACGATCTTCTTAACATCCAAACATACTGCTCTCGTAATCAGATGAGGCTGTCTGCCTTAAAATCGACGTGAAATGTTGGAGAAGGCGGTTTTGTGTAAATGAAACATGATTTCAGATTGCCTGGACAGGTGCATTCATTGAGATACACGAAAATTGATCCGAACACCTCCCAACTGCTAAACCAAAAGAAGAAAACCAAGAATTACTGGCCAATTAAGTAAATCTCAAAATTGGAGCTTATAATAGAGGCATGTTTAAATATACATAAATGCTCAAACGCACATTCACCTAAGGCAACCGATGATCACATCTAGCTCCATCTAGGTCTTCGCTTAAAGCGAAAGGTGACTGATATCACTCCACACACACAGACCAAAAAAAAAAAAAAACTTTTTGTTTTCACCCAAGATGGAGAAAGTCGGGAACATCCACTGTAGTGAGAGATAGGAGGGATCAGATTGAACTATGAGTGTCTCTATAAAGTATCATCGCATGGCTGATGATACATGTCATGCTTACAGAGTGATATTAACGATATTTACACATCATGCTGGGAAGCATCAAAACGTGAATAAGTATAAGTATACTTGAATCATAAATGCAAGTGTATATTAACGGGTTCTTTCTCATGATTTATCTTAAAAATTGAGATGACTCAAAAAGAGAAACTCAAGTCAAATTTGATGATCTACATAGTCACGACTCTTGAGCGAGTAGAAATCTTCTTCTCAATAGTACTTCTTCCAGAAGTGTCTCGACAAATTTCAACTATGAATTCAGAGTGTCCTTTCCATGAAACCATGGTTGGATTTATCGAAATACTAAAGAAAGTATTGGACAGATTAGGGGATCGGCCGTATCAAGCTCTTCTTCGTTTTTGTAACAAGGCTCACCTAGGCTGAATTACTCGTGGAGAACAGAAAGCACAATCATGAGCTCCTACATCTCTATTCACCAAGTAAATTGAAATCATGATCAGAACATACAAAAATTTCAAAGTGCATAATCCAAATGCGTTTAGACAATCCAAACTATCTAATGACATGATTCCGCCTGGTCTCCATCCCCATGTCAACTCTGCGTCAATGCCTCCACCAAGCATCACCAATTAAGACCTTCACTTCCATTTACCCCCCCCCCCCCTTTCTCTTTCTCTCTGCATTTGCTGCGCGTATCGATGTGGGGAGAGGTGGACGATCTCCAGTGGGGGATGTCAATTATTGGGGCTTAAAGGAGGGGAGAGAGAAATGGGGTTAGGGTTTGCTTCAAATCAATGAATAGCAATCACTACTGGTTCCTTGCAATGGAAATGCAGGATTAAATAGGCAGCACAAAACATATTAACCAAACATATGGTATATTTTGTTCGTCTAGATTGAATACTGCAGGTATACATGCGCATGCACTAAATAATATTGATGATATGATCAAGAGCAAGTCTCGAAATGGGAGAATTGATAAAATTAGATTTTCAAGCACTATCACAGAGTTATAGTTTTGGATTCTTTTTTAGATGTGATCATATAGAGTAATCAGAATAATCAAAACTGAAGAGTCTCTTATGCATTGATGAAACACTACCTTTCTTGCTAATTTGGTATAACTCGATGACTTTCAGAATTTGCAAATTGCAAGGTCGCTGCATCGAAGAATTAAACTTTTTTGATTGTCTATCCACACACATAGTACTTTCTCTTAGGAAAAAACAGATGTAGCAAAGAAAATGCTATTAAGAACTATTGCGCAAGAATTCGTACACTTCCACCAACATCATTTACGAATGAGAACGCCAGATGAAAAGTTGAGAAAATATCATCCTAAAACCAAGTGAGCTGGACATAAGGTATTAAACTCAAAAGAACGAAATACTTATATACCATATTTATAATTCTTTTTGCTAGAAACCATATCTATGATTCTACAACAATTACCATTTGAATTAAGGGAATTAGCCCGGAAGTGAGCCTATGTAGAACACTAAAATCTCAGTAAATGAGATCTGCACATTCGTAAAATCTTGCAAAAGGAAAAAAAATATGCTCAAACCCCACAAACCTCCAATTCCTCAAACGAGATCTTCACTTATACATCTCGAGATATGTTGATCAGCATTCTGGGACTATTTCACATCTCCGATCTTGCATATCAAAGCCTTAACGACAAATCGAGCTGGCTAAAATCCTCCTGGAGACCACCTTCTCGATCTGGAACATCGATGTATCCTTGGGACCAAGATGAACCATACTTAAGATTGGCCCCAGCATACCCCATATCATCCCCAACAAGCCTGGCCAAGCGTGGCTGATTCTCAAAAACCACAGATTGAAGAGATGGCCGGGCAAGATGACTATTTGAGGTTGCCGCATGAGGTTTCACAGCAGAGTACAAGTCCCTGCTCTTCTTGGCTAGGGTTCGCTCAAGCTTGTGCGCGTTCTGGTGACCACCGAGAGCTTGCGAGCTGTAAAACTTCTTTTGGCAGAAGTTACATGAGTAAAGCTTGTTGTCTTTTGCAGGAACTGTAAGAGTGTGGAGTGATGGTGGTGGTAATGAGGACGAGGATGATGAACATGGCTCAAGTCCGAGCTCTAGGTTGAGCTGGTTGTGCTTATTGGCTGAGCTTTGATGCCATGGATTGGATTGATGTTCCATTGTGTTTGTGTGTGTGTGTGTGTGTTTGTGAGAGAGAGAGAGAGAGAGAGAGAGAGAGAGAGAGAGGACTTAGAAGTACATATATGAAGTGAAATGATGACTGCTCTAGCAACGGAAAGCACTTGGAAGGAGAGAGCAAGACGAAAGAAAGGGACAGATATATAGTTTAGGGACTGTGATAGAGAATCTCTTAGCTTTTGCCCAAGAGAAATGTCAATATGCCTAGAAGTTACAAATAAAAGTTAAAATATTACATAATCTTGTTCTACTGGATCAAGCTAATCACAATATTGTTTCTGTAAAATAAATGATCATATGTATCGTATCAACCATTGAAAAATTACACTCTAATCATGTGTAATGAGTGAAATAAAGAAAGACGAAGTTACTTTGTCTTTAGGAGTCTTGTTGGGAAAAAAAAAAGAAATCAAACGAATATTACCCCTATAAATTGCATATCATCTTTTAACATTTTGAAGCTAGATCTTAGCAAAATTTTAGTAGCTGTTCACGTTACCCTTTGCAAAACGATAATAATTTACAATGGTACTTAAATTGTAATCATCCAATCAATTATCAATTCTCATTTATGATTCGAAATGTGCGATTGCTTGTTATTCACTTGCCCCTCACTTCACAGGTTCTTACTCCATACAACTAGCAGGCAAGCAAAGGTAGCTTAAAATGAAGTCCTGCCTAAAAAAGTAGCTCCAAAATCTTGATTAATTTTACTTGGATCTCATCTAGCACGTGGCTGAATAATACACGTGGTTTCCAGTTGGTCGATGAAAGTGACATACCATTCGACTCTCTCTCTCTCTCTCTCTCTCTCGCTCGCTCGCTCGCTCCTCGCATCTATTTCCATGCATATTTCAGTTTGTCCTCCGTAAACTCTCGAGTGCATCGGGTTCGCGTGTGAACACCAGTCAAAAACTCTGGCGGGTCAGATCACGCATCGTGCCGGTCCCCACATCATGACCTCGAACACGAGCACGCAATGATCAGCTTTGCCATTTGCGAGAAAGTTTGCACCGAACACCCCATCAGGCTCCCTCGTGATTAGACCAGGCATATGTGCAGGATTAGGACTAGGCGCCCGCCTCCATGTTTTGCTCGAGAAGCTCTCCTCCTCTGGTTGGCAGTTGCCATCTTTGCTTCTGTGGTCCTGCCAAATGGAGGATTGGCAATTCAATCATCCTGAAGTCGAGAGTTTTGGGCAAATACAGATTATCTGTGGCTCAATTATGAGTTCTCTTCTATCTTTCGACTGGTACGTTGATTATGACCTTAACCGGGGTTATATCATTGAGATACTTCAGTTAATTCTTACATTCAATGCAGAACTGTTGATTGATTGCTCAGCATGCGGTTTCTAAGATACCAGTACCTAATTCGGAAAAGACAAAACGAGCCTGCTTGTATAGGAATGTACACGTTTCGGCGTGCTAACGGACACATGCCAAATGAAAAATTATATACTAGAGGGGTGAATGGATGGAAAAGAAGAACGAAGATATCTTTCCATTTATTCGAGGAGTTGAAGTTTCTTTTTAGGGTTTTTGTTGTAAAATAATTCTTGCACGAGTAGATATGACTTGGGAACTCTCATTTGCTAAAGGGAAGACCATGATTCCAGCTTTTCTGGAATAGTTTTTTGATATCCCAGACATGCCAAAACAAAATAAAAAGAAAAAAGTTTTTTTTTCGTTATGCAGGTTGTTTCACGTAATTTCGGTCGATCTTGTGAGTTATCTCATTCATTAATTCTTGGGATTTGTTTCTTCCAATCTGATTTTTTTCTGGTTTTTAATCGTATGTTGTGGAGATCTCCAAAGTGAGACATGTTATTATTAAGTAGTTTCCTTAATCTATCTTCACTCATATGTCTTACTCAAACTCATATGCATGTTTCTGTAGTAGAATTCCTCCTTGTATAAAAGTTTCAGATGTTTCAAGCTGCAAGTCAAATTTCGTCTGCAGTAAAATTTAGATTAAGTAGAGAAGCAAAACGCAGGAGCACGTCCCTTTATTGTCATTAAGTGCATTTAATAATCTGTACCTACACACAATTTAATTGATTGTCTCGAGTTTAATATCACTTAACACGGTCCCTTAGATTAGTTGAATGATAAAATGTAGCCTTAGCACTTACATTGTCAGAAACTTCTAACAATGCTCAGCACTATCCGGTAAGAAACTGAATAAATTTTTAATTTAATTTACATCTCTTATCAAAAACTGCGAGAGCAAATGGAGAGAGGTTAAGCCTTTTTTGGTCGGTCGCAAACATCCTGGCAATAGGAATAGATGTCGACCCCATAAACGAGACAAAATGCGACCGACCTCAAGATGGACTCTCTCTCTCTCTCTCTCTCTCTCTCTCTCTCTCTCTCTCTCTCTTGCTGGAATATTGAAAGTCAAGATGCACCCAAAAACACCATGTGAAGTGTGATCCATACCTTCTTTATCCAGCAAACCGTGCACTCTTAATAAAAATTCAGCCAATTTTTGAAAAAAATTACAAATTGTTTAGATCAACGTGCCATATAAGATAGTTAGCATCTACATTAGTGATTTACGGTCAAGATTGGCCAAAAAGGCTATATTGAGAAATTGTCAAAATGTATAAAACTAAATTTGCCAAATTAAAATGTTTAAGACTAAATGAACCAACGTACAGTAATCCGACGAGTGAACCCTTGCCTAGGCCACTAGTGGTGGCTCTCATCTGATGGGTGGCCGATCACAATAAAAGAAAAGAAAAGAAAAGAGTAAAACAATAAAATTACATCAAATAGTAAAAAAATCATAAAATTTTGTCTATGTTAGTGTCGGCTGTGAATCTTTGATCAAATTTGGCTAGATGAACTTAGTTAGTACAAATGCAAAAATTTTACAGCTAAAATGGTCAAATTAAAAGGTTTATGATTGGATTAGTACAATGATAATAGGTTTAGGATTCCTTATACTTCCTCCAAATCATGTACATTCGCACCGATCAATGAACAGAATGTCGATGTTGTGCATGGTAAGATGTGATCTCCTGTAGTTAAGAATGGCTGATAGTCTAAGAATATGACAATTCCTATGCAAATCTTTAGACAAGGAACGTGTTAGAGCTATAGATGGATAAGCGTGTAGGCCGGCATAGATGCATGAATCTACTAGCTTGCCAAATACTATTTGAGCGATAATGAATGATGAGGCGTCTAATCATATGATCACAGGGGAACTTATCACTGGAAATTGCATAGAGTGTGTTTAGAAACACATCAAGACTCAACTGCCCCAAATATACTTATTGATTCTTCATATTCGACAGGTGTTTAGGCAGCGTCTACCTAAAGTTTTTATCCAATAATTGGTAGGTAATTTTAGCTTGAGACATATTTGGAAATCGACCTAAATGTTGTGGGTCATGCTTGAGCAGAAAGTTTAAAAATGCGCCTACAGTAATGCAATGCCTACCGTGCTACAACAGAGTCTCCTTTCTCAGCAATACAGGTGATCCATTGAGTCAGATGTTCTTGCATTAATAAGTCACCGACTGACCGAGAGGATTCTGTATCGTTCACGCTTCAACAACGGCAATTTAGCCTCATTCCGTAGAGCTGAAAATTTTCCTATTTGAATCAATCACAACCATAAATCATAAGGACTCATACAGGCTCCATTTAAGTGATAAGAAAATAATCCAAGGCTGTGATAGCACTCGATCCAAAAACTCCGACCTAGGCAAGAATTTTTCATGGGGGCTGAGTAGCAGTTGGACTGAGTCGGATTTCTTGTAAGTTAATAATGTTCTTGATCCGCCTTTTCAAGGTGCAACCCATTTGATGAAGCCCATCATGCCTTTGTTTGGAAATATTCCCTCCATGAGCCCATAATTACTGAGAAATTGTTTTTCAAAGTCAAACTAAGAAAAATAAAATAAAAGGCACGTGTTGATTGAGGCAAATTATTAAATTTTGTAACTGGGCATACGTCCGGGCCGGAAACATGCAGCATTAGGCCACCAACTCCATTCGACTATCTTTGACAAAAATGAGGGATCTTGTTTGTCGAGAATTAATTATAATAACACCCAATACTTAATGAAAACTATAAATATTCAAAAGTCATCATTACCGTATCGAAAGTCAAGACGATATTTACAAATATCATGGGTCAAATTATTAGAAATTATAGCCATGTATCGAAAATATTTACTATTTTTGCATTTCTAGAAGAATGAATAGACATTGAGAATAACTTATATTCACATGCAATGCACATGGGGTTAATTGTCAAAAGAACTTTAAATCTATTGTAGAGGAAGCTAATTTGGTCATAAACGTTATGTGGTCCTAAATCTAAAGGTCATATTCTAATATAGTTCATCCGGTCAATTTTAACCTAAAATCATTGATAATAACATCAATAATTTAACGTGGCATGGCCAATGCTAGCGCAAAGTGGACAGTTTTTGCAATTTTTCTAAACCAATAAAGGAAAAGGGGAAAGAAGAAGAAGAAGAAGAAGAAGAAATTCATAAAAACTAAAAAGAATTCACAAAAACCGATTATGTTAGCATTGGGAGCGTCACGTAACATGGTTGGTGCTAACCGGATTGCCATGTCAGTATTTTCTCATTAAAATTGGACGAAATGGTTACATTTAAAAATTGTCAAAAGATTTAGAACTAAGTTAAATAAATTAAACAATTTAAGACTGAATTAGCCATCCTATAATAAGTTTAAAGTTTTTGGACATTTTTTTTCGACACACATATGACTTCTTATTATAGCTTCTATAATAAATTATTGTAACTTCATGATTTTTTTTTCCGTATAAACCAATATAAGAAGTGTGACTATCTCTAAGTTAAAAGTTACCTTTTCTTAAGGGCTAATTTTCTCCAAGTCAAGTTAATCCAAAAATGAGTTGTATGTAGAAAAGAATTGGTCATTCAGAGAAACCAAAAAAACCATTAGTGACATGAGAATTCGAGAAAGCCGAAACTTCGAAGAGCACAGAAAAATCCAAATAAAAAAATTAAAGAGGTCCAATTGTCCAAGATTGTCGCTATCTGTCTGCGCCAATTGGGGATTAACTTGATTACCAAGTAAACAAGTACAGCACGTGTTCGCAAAATCATCCTGGGTTTCTGCGTGGAATAGAATAAGAAAGAAAGAAAGAAAGATGCATGAGTGAGCTACCATGTCATTGAACAATGTACATACATGCAAAAATAGCTATTAGGACCATGCATCCTCCATTCAGCTGTGCAATTGAAGCAATTCATGAGTAAATAGGTACTTAAACCATGTTTTTATTACAAATATATATTTCGAGTTTTGAGTATACAAGATTAGTTAAGCTTATATTCTACTTGTTTCACAAGAAATGAACGGTTTGGATTTTTTTTATTAGTCACCAAAAAATATTGTTATTATCGGCTATAATAAGTAAACATTTTCGTGAACGATGAAATTATACTTTGTTCATTCATTTTTGTAAGAGATATAAGTGATAATTTTTTATAAGATTTAAATTTTCGTGAAACAAATGGAGTGTTGACCTAGGATTCATTGATGGCACTAGCTGTGCGGTCAAATCCTCGGCGTGACCATTGACCAAGTTACAACTTGCCAATTAAGCAAATGGCGAATCTAACCGAACCACAAACGAAGAAGAAAGTTCAATCCACTTGGTTCATATACTAATTTATTTTTTCTTTGTAGAAGACTGAAAGCAACCCAATTTTTTTTTTTGTTATTTGGCAAATTACGAGATCCATGCTAACATTATTTATGCGACAAACCCTTAACTCGTCAAATACTCTGACAAAAGTTGTAACGATCTCGCTTGATGTACCTTAATCAAGACTTGAATTAGCAATTGCTAATTCGGAGCGGATATCTATTCTTTTTTCCATATGCTTTCACTCATATGAGTCTGAGAATTCATATAATGGGAGGTGAAATTTGTAACCACTAATACCTCCATTAATCGTCCCTTGTACATTTATATCATTCTCTAGAAAATTACAGACACATTACTCTAGTGCTACATTGATCACATTATTAGCATGTGATTTGGGAAGAGAACTTTCTTATTGATGTTTCCTTATACATTATATGATCCCCAGAATATATTGCCTATTACAAATACTATATTTTATCTCTATATGGTCCATTCTGAAGCTAAATACAGAGAATTAATTGAATATACTCACTTAAGAGTTTTTTTTTATTTTTTAGTCAAACAGAATCCTCCGACTGAAGAACCCGTCAAACAGTTTGACAATATCCCGGTATCTGGACGACTTGCACAGGGCTTCAACTCTCGCACGTCATCAAACGAAACGGTCTTCTATCGATACACGCATCGTTTCTTAATTACCTCGCAACTTCTAGTCGAATGCTTCCACGCATAAAATAAGTCATTCTTCTCTCCCTATAAATAGGCGACCTTAAAGCCCACTCTTCATTAAAGTTTTCGAAACATTCCATTCACGAAGCCACAGAAAAGTTGCAATCCTTTTGACAGTATTTGGGTCTCCAACACAACAGCACATATGGATAACTGGCCATTGCTCGGCCGCCTAAGAAGAGCAGTCCACAAGGTGAGGTTTCTATTGAGTTTCGACCTCCACCGGTGGATTTTCACCTCCGGGGCGCGTGGCCCTTCGAGCCAGCGGCTTCTAAGCTTCAGCGACCGCCCCGGCTTGAGGGCATGCGCGTCGATGGACGACGAAGGGTATGGAGACTCGCCGGGCTCTTCAAGGGGGCTGGGGCTTCAGAGAACGATAAGTTATCCCTCCGAGGACGATATCGACAAGAGAGCTGAGATGTTCATCACTAATTTCCATCGCCGGCTTCAGCTGGAGAGGCAGATTTCTATGGAACTTCACTATTGCCGAGGGAATAGCTTCGAGTCAAGGTCGCCGTGAGGATGGTAACACTTGGTCAGGCTTGCGTTTGATGGAAGAGGTTGGATAAATTCATAACATCTTTTGTCCGAGTCCAGGTTCGGGGCATTGTGGTCTGCTCGGAAAAGTTATTATTTTCCTTTTCCGTATGCTTTTCGTGCCGCGGCATGGCGGTCCAATCGAGTCGATAAAGTTCATCAAAGCTCAGTTTTTCTAGAGCTGCATCAGCCGGTTGATGTGGATGAACCAGGGTTTCCTTAAGCTGTCAAGCCAATTCTTTGAATTTTTTTGTGTAGATACGAGTTTTGAGATTGATGCGTGCTAGTAAGGAATATTTTCCGTTTGTATAGGCCACTTTTCCCTTCAAATTACGGAATAAATATATTCGTTTGTCCTGCCTCTTGAATGCTCGATCTCTGTCGGCGATCCATTTCTATACTAATTGCAAAAGAGTTCTTGGGTTTACTTCCTCCACTTTTCAGATGGTACCTGCTTTTTGAACGAAGCTTGGGTCATCATCATCAGCTTTTGAACGGATTTAGGACTTTGCTTTGGCCGCCTTCATTGTCATCATTAGTCCAAAGAGTGCGTTGGTCAAGATGAACATTACACACTAAATAATAAGTATGAATAGGCCTAATACCCTAAGAAAACATCTAAGTTGCTTTTGTCCCGGTCCTACCGTAACTTTGTTTTTTTCATAACTAACCCTTAACTTTACGTCATATATCAATTCTAGCAAAAAAAATGATGTACTTTCAAAACCCATAAATTTAGGTTTTGTCCCAATTTTACTCTAAAATGTTTATAATCTTATAAAAAAAATATCATAAAATACAACAAACTTTTACTTGAGCCACATATTTGCCCCCCTATCACTTCGTCCAACAATTCTCGTCGACAATTAATAGATGAAAAACTCCCAAGCTTAAGATCTCTGATCGTGAGAGATGAAGCATTCTCAAACACGAGAGATTGAAGACCAATGCAAAATCACTTAGGGTGATTTCGACGAAGGGTTAATGTAGGCAAATTTGGGACTCAAGAAAAAATTCTTGATCTTCTATGAGACCAAAAAAAAAAGAAGTAAACTTGAAAATTAAGGTTTCTCTGAGACAAAAAAAAAGTTTAAGCTTGAATTAATAGGGCTTTTATGAGATAAAAAAAAGGTTTATAGTAGAATTGAGACTTGATATAAAGTTTGGGTTTTTATAAAACCCCCAAAAAAGTTTAAGGTAGAATTAGGACAAGACTTTAAGTTGAAAGATTGTTTACAAGAAAGGTAGAATTTGGATTAAAGTTAAAAGTTGGAGATTTTTTAGAGTAGTAGGCTAAAAAGAATACTTACTTGCTTCCTTTACCAAAAAAAAAAGAAAAGAATACTTACTTCTATTGATTCTCTTATTAGTAAGAAGCTGGCCTAAAGAGACTATAATTCATGAATTAAGAAAACACAACAATATAAGCTAGCAAATCCTGAACACTTTCATCCCAACAAGATAAGAGATCGTCAAACTTCATGTAATCACCAAAAGATTGAGAAGTTATTTCTTATTCAAATTTAGTAATCATTGTATGTAACCATTTGTAAAGTGTGATGAATATGCCAAGTAAGTCCATTGTAAAAGAATCCAAATCAATAACCGAATTCAATGTTTTTAGGCAAAATTTATCATTTTCCTGTAATTTATATGGTTAAATATGATTGTCTTCAGTTTTTGTACCTTATTTGTTTTCCTGACCTAAATCAACAAAGGATCTTTTGTAAACTTTGTTGATTCATGTTGATCCATCCATATTCTTGAAGAATATGATATCACTTGCAGCGGAACATCTTTTTAGCATACCTAATGGGGCATATTTTGTTGATTTGAAGAGATTACGATGGCAAGAATTACAAATTAATGAGAGTCTGACAATGCTAACATCCCATTACCACAAAATGGTAATGAGACACCGTGCATTCTAATACTTTAGCCGTTAGGAAATTGGCAAAAGACAATCGATGTGAGAAAGTTAGTTTTCCAATACATCACACTGATGAGTAGTTGAGGGAGGTTGCCTTAAATCCTGACATAGTGTCAACCATGATAAGATTGTTGAAGAGAAGGATAATGATATAGCTAACTACATTGTGAGTTATATATGCAACGTGATTACGTCAATCGTTATCAATGGATGCATGATGCCCTTTGAAGGCTAGGATTATTTAATGAGTGCGTTCATGAGCTTTCTCCATTTATTGATGCTAATATCGTCTGTTAAAGTTGTCAATACCGATATAAGAATTGTGCAAAGTCCTAAATATTCTAGTCAAGGTTAGACTAATAGAAATAATCAAGTTAGTGTTGATCAAAATAAACAAACTGGTAACAATAATTTGACAAATCAAATTGATTGACAAACTAATTTGCCAAATGTTGAAAATGTAAAGCTAGTGGCTCTATGGGTCTTACCTAATGGGCCTAACATGCCAATTAACACAAATAATCTGGCAAAACAAGCATTACCGCCTAGGAGACCAAATGGCCAACCAAATCCACACTTAAACCCTATATGGTTTGCCAAAGAAGTTTGACATCAATTTAGATTAGACAAAGAGTTATTATATCAACACTCTGGAATGAGTCGATAACCAGCCTTTTTCCTAAGAGGTTTCAAGATCCCTCACTTTGTTGTTTTTACTAGCAAAGATGAACACTCGACCATCAAATATATCCTTCGATTCATATTCCATTGTGGGGGAAGTAGGGACATATGAGTTTTTAAACTTAGGTTATTTCCTTTTTCTTTGTCTAAAATTGCTTTTACTTTACCTAGTACACTAATTTACCACATAATCAGTGTGTAATTGGACAGAGATGAAAATTAAAGACAATTACATTATCAATTTGCTGATTTGGCTATACTTTATCAATATAATAGTGAGTACGCTGATCAATTAATTGCTCGATTTAAGAAGAATAAAAATAGATGCATCACTTTGCTTTTAGAAAAAGAATTCAAGAATCTATATTTCAATTAATTGAAATTCTACTTACGAGAAAGATTGAATGCCAAGATTTTGTCGATTTATTTTAAATGGTAACGAGAGTATCTAAGTATTACCAATTGTTAAAAGTTAAATGGCATAGGTAAAGAGTCACGTGAATATTCTGCACAGAACATTGCTCTTAACTAATATTAAGAGTCAGAGTATGAATCTACTTCAATGAAAACATATCGGTTTACGAAAGGCGAATATCCCACTGGGGTCCTAAGCAGATCATTAACCCAAGTAATAATAATGAGTTATCATTAAGAGCCAATCAAGGATTACAATTGGAAGCATTCATTCCACTTGAGTGGAGGGAGATCGGTAATCCGAGCCTAAATTAGAGTTCAAGACAGTTTTTGGTTCCAGAAGGGCAAAAAGATAAATTAAAAAATGAAACGAAGAAAGTAACTCCAATGTTGATGTTATGCCATTAGGGATCTGGAACAATTAATGGTCCGATGTTATGTGTTGAAGGCCGTTTCATGAGATCTTCTAACCTCAAAATCACCCCCAATTCAACACAATTTAAATGCGGCCATTACAACTAGCTAACAATGATAAATATATAACTAAAACATCCTTTTCAGCAAGCTTCAAACTTTCTGGTCACATAGTTTGGAGGCAACATGGATCGGCTTGTGGGCTCGGACAATCGCGCACAAATTGTCAAAGGCAAGCGTACAAAACGCTGCCAAAGGTTGTCGGCAGCACACGTCAAAGCTGCCATGACGACTATTGCTCTGTCGTGTGGAGGCATCGACGATAATGGTTTGAATTTGCCGTCCTCGTCATCCACGGTCGACCTGGAAGAGAGCAGTACCAGTGAACTTCAAGAGGAAGACTTGGCCGATTGTCTCATGCTCTTGGCGCAGGGCAATGTCCCAAGGCAAGTGGAAGAGGAAAAAGGTGGCCAAGAAGTTTATGATTGTGACACCAAAGGGAAACGCCAAGGTTGTGTTCAATCATATAGATGCAAGACGTGCGATCGGACATTCGCATCATTCCAAGCTCTAGGAGGCCACAGGTCCAGCCACATAAAGAAGCCTAAGTCCATGGGACCGCAAAAGCTAGTGAACTCATCTCCCAAGAAAGATTGTGACAGTGATCCAGGCCATGGGGGCACAAAGACGTATGTTGGTGATGACGAGGTCAACATGAAGATGCGCCAGTGCTCGATATGCGGGTTGCGGTTCAAGTCGGGTCAAGCTCTTGGAGGTCACATGAGGCGACACCGGGCGCTCGATGGGGACACCCGTCATGTCTCAGTTACGAGCCTTGAGATAACACTAGACAGTGATCAAAAACCACTGGGCAACATTCTTCCTTTGGATCTTAACCTTCCGGCACCGGAACACGATGTTGATCACTATGGTTCCCAGATTCATCATTTCTCTCCAGCTGCAAGCCAACAAACGTCGCCGATGTTATCGGCTGCTGCGACTTTAGTCGAGTGCCTTTACTAAAGAAAGACATAAGGCTCTAGATCAAGGAATTATCGTTTGTTTTTATGATATTTCAGTTGAAGTACATATGATTTGGCATGATACAATTATTATTCGAGTCTCAAACGGAGGGTTTCAAATCCTGAGCACAATGAATTGAACCATGAATTTTTCCACGAACCATTTTCTCAGCCGTTGGGTCAAAATCTTCAAGCACGCTTGCCTCGGATTTAACGAGAGTCGACCACAAAGAGTTCCTGACACTTGGTCGTGCAGGAAGAGTGAGGACAAGTCATACGACAAACAACGTTATGCACGTGAAATATCACTGAAATTTTATGCCTCTTTCCTTTTTCTTGTCGAGCGGCATACTAAACTTGACCTACTACTATGTTAATACGGAATTGGTATTTAGAGGAACGGCATTTAATCTCACAAATATTCTCTGAAACGACACGCAACCAAAAAGCAAAAGAGAAATCATAGAAATCAGATGAGGCTTCACTCTCAAAACCATTCACTGGCAACAAGACTGACTAAATTGCACGCATGACAACCGTCCCTTCACATACATCAGACGAAGCTCCATCCACAGTATATTTTGCCCAACTCCGTAAGGTCGCCTCTTTACAATAGCCTTTAACCGTTTCTTTGGTACGATTTCTTTTCAGAAGAATCACTCAAACCCTCCTACCAATACTAAAACTGAAGACACCTTAGCTCTCAGTCGGCTCCTATGAAGCTAAAACCAGTTCCGTGAAGAGTAGTAATCTCATTGCATGTGAACAAGAAAGTCTGAACTAACGATGGAAGCTAATCTCATGTTAACTTACAACCAGATAGATGAACAAAGGGAGGACATACACAGGTCAAAGTGCAGATGCGTACGAACTCAACAAAGCAACCAGAGAAATGCAGTGACAAGATGATCACATCATCCGAGCCAAAAGATGATTGATCATGTTATAACCAAATGATCCAGCACAAGCGAGACAAATGTGAAAAGAGGATAATGAATTGAATCATGAATAATCTTCTCAGGCTTTGTATGATGCCCTGACGTTCCAGTGGAAAAATATAATCTGTGATTATGAACCTTTTTCAAAACTGGGTTACTGTTTCCCTATAATTCTTTTAGAAGCTTTTATGCCTTATCCCTCGTCAGTTTCCCAGCATCAACTGGGCAGAACAAAACCGTCACTGGCTTGAAAGAATGGGCAAAACCACAAATTTATCAATTTCAACTAGCTAAGCAGCATCAACATATATCGTCCGCTTTACGGTTTGAGAGCGAGAGCAAGACCGAGCTTGGGGGCTGCATTGATGGCCTTTGAGTCATACTCGGCAGACACGGTAATGAGCGATTTTGGCCTCCATTCTCGCTGACCCAAAAAGGCTAACTTTCCATTGTCTGAGAACCGCGTTTTCACGACAGTGCATGGATCAACTGTGTGAGAACTTCCGATGCTAAAGCTGTTCTCATAGGTGGAGAATCTATGTGTCAATTCTGCAGCAACTGCATTGAAGGGGTCGACCAAGTGGATGTAGGAGGCCTTCAGAGTTTGCCCCTTGTCAATCCTATTAGAGTTTAATGAATAACGGATCAGTTTAGGCTATATAAAACATCATCTAATAAATGCACTAACAAATCAACTCTAAGAATGTTCAGTACAGACCACACAAAATTGTTTGTCTGCCGATTGATCTACAACAAATAAAATAAAGTCTTGCTGCACACAAATGCATCACCATGAGAACGCATTGGAAACTCACCATTGATTCCACCTCATCTCCTCCATTGCAGGTAATTTTTTATTTAAAACTAATTCTGCAGGTAAACTTCCCTCTTCTTTCCTTTGTTATTGTTAGTGTAATATCTCCCTTTGACTATCAACTCTAATTGCCTCCTTCACTAAGGAATAGATCTTTTCACACTAGCAGATTATGCACAAATAGATAACAAAGCCTTCTCTCAATGAGGGGATGGGCCACACTTTTAGGGAATTTTGCTGGTTAATTATTCTGCGGGTAATATATATAAGCAAAAAAATAAAACAAAACGCCACAACAAACTTGTGGAAACACATTGCCAAACCAGAAAGGAGTAATAAAGCAGAAAACGAAACTAAAACAGTAGAAAAATCTATTGCATGAAGACAATGCAATCAAATCGACTCTCGCTTGTGCTTTCTTTCGACTTGCATAAATATTTACCTCATCTAGATGTATTATCATGAGTATATAAAGTCTTTTGAGGTATTTGGCTTGCTTACTACAAGAGGAATCGCCCATTGATACCCCACATATATGATAAAAACCTATCCCTCTAGCAGATGGAGACATATGACAAACACATTGGAGCATTTAAAGATAGTAGTACTCTGTCCATCATAGCTGACATTAAAACGTTAAACAGTAAATACCTAATGCTGCAAAATATGTTCTCCTAACCATACTTACAGAAGAACTGCAGCAGAAAAATCTGGCCTGTTCAAGCCAATCCCAGCATTATATTTGGTTAAAGAAGCAGAAGCAGTATCAAATCCAACTTCACCACCAAGACTAAGATCCTTGCTGCCAATTGCTGCAGAAAACTCCAAAAGGGGAGTTGGGTTCAAACCTATGCTTGAATCAATTGCCGCGTGATGATGGAGGTACTGCAGGTCCAACTGTTGTAGAAGAATAGAGTTAGTGATTCATGTCTGATAATCAATCTACCCCCAACATATACAGCCCTTCCCAATCAGCATATTTTCCAATTTATGCCCACACAATGATGTTCAAACAAGATACAAGCTCAGAACATCATTTGGGCGATCTAATCTTGTATGACCCTAGAGGTAGCTACGCATTAATGGATATCATCTAATACATCTAAAACAATCAAAGGACGCGGGACTACCATAGATTCTGCTTCAGAAACAGAAAATCAACAAATTAGACACAATGCCGTATATTTGAAAACAAACATAACCAGCGGGAAAGGCACTATTCTGCAAGAAATAATGATATATGCACAGTTGCAAAGTCTCACACGATGCTATTCAATATTATATAACTGACATCTCACTGACCTTGCCAGACTTGTGATCTGGTATTTTAAAGCTAAGGGCAGCTTTGGTACTCGGCAGGACACCAGTAACAGTCACTTTTGTCGACACCTGATGAAATGCAGATCCATAAACAAAGACATTCAATCAGTCGAGAATATAGAAGAAGCAAGTATGCAAGGATGTTTGACTAGCTATAAAAATAAATGAGGGTTAAAGAATATATTCCGGAAGCAACATCAATGTCCTTACATTTGAATAAGAGTCAACTTTCACATCCACTGTAGTATTTTCACCCTTGTAAACTGTATTTATGTCACCAACAAAAATTTGATCCTTTTTCAAACCTGTAGCAGTAAGTCCCTGCATCACACAGATTGAACTCCATAAGAGCATTCAACAGCTTAATGAATTGAAAGGCGAATTTTACAACACCAATTCCCACGAACAAAGGACTCAAAATCGTTTCCATGCAAATATGTTGAGAATTGAAATTAACTAAGGCATGTATTTCAACAATGCTCAGATATCATCATTTTCTGTATAATCATAAATAAAAAGCATGTGAAGATGAAACTAATTATTAAGACAATGGCTTGTCCAAATTACTTATACTAGAATTTGAGATCTCCAAGTTTCTGTTTTCCGCAAGCCTTGTACAGACGTGTAAGAATGTTTAGCGCAGACTGTAATTGTTGTATGTTGTCCTCATATTGTTCAATCCGTACACTGCACCTAACTTGGTTAAACCTATCTGCATCACTACATCCAAGTGTTTTCAGGTGGGAAAAAAGGCAAAGCAAAGAGCACGTCTCCAAATTAAAAGAGTTATTAAGACAATAGCTTGTTTAATAACTTATACTAGAATTTGAGATCTGCAAGTTTCAATGTGCAGCAAGCCTTGTACAGACATGTAAGACAGTTGTGCACAGACAGTAATTCTTGTAAGTTGGTCCTGATAGGGTGATATTGTTCAATCTATGTGCAGTGCTAACTTGGTTAGACTTATCCGCATCACTAAATCCAAGTGTTTTCTGGGGCGAAAAGGCAAAACTCAGAGACTGTCCCCAACCACAAACAATAATTTAAAAAAAACAAAAAAACAAAAAGCATCACACACACACACAGAGTAAAGAGAGGGAGAATCTTGGTTGAGAGTGCACCATTCCAGTTGAACTCGGAAGCATCAGGGTAAACTTGTGATCAAAGGTATAATCTTTAGTCAACAGATCTGCATTTAAAACTAACAACATTAGCCCAATGGAAAACACAGAAAAGATTAGGGAAGATTAAAAGCTGAACACCACTAGGAACTATTGGCAGCCTTTTGGGGGATTAGATACAAAGTTAATGCCATTGTAATAGGTCATCAAGTCCTATAAGAACCAAGTCATGGTGTATCAAGGAATTTCAACGTGTTTCTGTCAAACATTCATTTTCCTGGGCCTTCTTGTCTTCTTGTCTGCTAGATCAAGCACTGTGAGTAACAAGGCATTATTGGTATGACGGATTGCGCTGCAGCTTTTCACAGCAGGACAGCAAATTTTCGTTTTGGACAGACTAAGAAAATTCAGGTGGAGCACACAATCATAATCATCTGGTTTACCTCTCGATTGTTCAAATTATGATTGTTTGGCCAATAATTATCTTGAAAGTAGAGCACATATTAGACAAGCTGGCAATATAGACGCACATTGAATGAGCAGGAAAACCTTTTGTTATAGTTATTTGACCGTAGCATCAGTCAAATAAGTAGTGAAGAGGTGATTCAGTTTAGTTATTAAGCATCATACGACTGTGAAAATTGATGTTTAGGTATGAAACATCAAGAGATTTCTCTAAATCACTGAACTTCGTCAACTTGTAGCAAAAGATATGTACTTAAATTTGCACTCCTGAAAGCACCAACCCCATAAAAAAAAATTGCGACAGAAAATAGTACCTTCATCCACCTTAGTTCCAAGGGGAACAGAAGAACAAATACATTAACAAGATCAATTATTTAATAGCAGAACACATAGCTTTAACAATAAAAAGCGAGGAAGCAAAACAATATTGTGAATAAATTCTTTTTCCTACCATAACATGGCTCAAATATGAACTGGGACATCAGAAAGACAGTGAAGGATTGACAAGCTGATGCTTATTGCGTCTACTGGTTAAACATTTGTTAGGATGCCAATATCAATTCAATGTATGAGAAAAAGAACTGTACCTCTGACCCTTTTCCCAATATCTGAAAATGGTGCTGGACCACTAGCCATCTCTTTGAGCAAGAAAGTGCAACCTGCGCCAATTAAACCATGATAAGGAACATATATAAGTCACAACATCAAAGAGCATCAACTAAGCCATTGAATTATGAGTAGCAACTGCAAGATTATTGTAAAGATTGAATAAAACACACAAGAAAAAAGAAATCCCGTATGGGAAGTCACAATGGTGATGACTGCTCAACCAAACATAAATGTAGATATTCTACCCAGCAAGCTGATTATTAGACATGCTTTAATACTTATAAACTCTTACAATTTTTCGTTTTACTCTCTACACAAAAGCAAATAAGCATGAAACTGACCTTGACCCTCAATTTCACTATAACTTCCCTTTCTTTTTGGACAATGAAACATCAATTTCATTGAAGTATACGAGGAACACATTTATTATAAATTAGCTTAGGGCCAGTTATCAACTGAATTAGATGAAGAGAGTCAACAATGCTAGCTGACTAATTTTCAGCCAAAACTAATCAAAAGACCACTCCTTGCTTCTGATCTCTGCAAGACCCATTTGGCCAAGCCCAAGGACACCAACGCAAATCGATAAGACAACTAGGGAAAAAAATCCCGTGATTGGAAAAGCAAGAACAAGACCCCCCATTAGATGGAACAATACAAGCAGATACCAGTGACCTCATTCGTGCGCTCCAATGCATTTTCAGTTTTAGGAGAACGACAAATCCAAAGAAGAAAAGATCAATCTGACGCAGGCAACCGCTTCGATACTCGAAGCCATTAGCGATTGAGGAGAACCTGTTTCTTGGAAGTGGCGGTGGTCAGCGGAGGAGGGGAGGCGCCGTCGCAGGAGAAGCCGCCTCAGCAAGATCTAACAGGGCTGGTGTCTCGTGAGCTTCCTCGGTCGACGTCAGCTCTTGCTTTTCACTTATATCAGATCATCTTTTACAGGTTTTGCTAAAAGGCCCCTCGTCTTTTGTTTATTAGTGTCGAAGCCCAGCCTTGTGCGCAATAGGCCACAAGTTTTCTGCTTGGCCATAAATTGGCACCCCATGATATGTCGCTGACCTTACATAAATTATGTGAATCAGGGAAAAAAACGAAAAAAAAAAGAGACTGAAAAAATTAATAACTTAGTGAAGTGATCAATTATGAATTAAATGAGCCGAGATTAATGAGTACAATGATCTGTCCCATCTGAAATACTGAAACCTAATGTAAATTTTAACTCGAGAGAGTGACTAATGTCAAAGTCAAACTCGAATTGATATATCTCCATTATCAAAATATGGCAGGTGTCACTAGTTCGTTTTACATTAGAATTCTACTAGTCACATGGCAACGATTATAGTTATAATAAAAAACAATATCGGGAATAACAATTATGGTAATTTATGTATTCTCAATATTCAGCATGTATGAATATCTTTGAGATACTTAAAATATGTTAATCGCCCTAAAGATAAAATTCCTTTTGAAAAGGTATCAACAATCCAATCGAACAAGAAGAAAAATAGAGTTATACATGTGCATGTACATCTATGTATATCAAGGATTTGTCCGTTGAAACTAGCAGTCGTCATTTTCTTCATTTCCATCACAAAAATTGAATATGTGACCAATTAGCCCGTTATCTAGATTTTTGTTACAAATGGGCCCTATAATAATTCGCTATTAGAGGTTCTCTCCGTGTTCTTAACGTCTAAGCCGAGAACGTGCTTCCGCTAGTGCATTAATGTGAAAATTTTAATCAAATCTTTAAATAAGACAGACAGAGAAGAAGTCGTCATTACTTCGACCTATATCTTTTCGAGGATCCAGATGACACGTTCATTTAGGATGCTCGGGCTCTAGATTAAAGGCCGGAGCTAGTTGTTGGAGATCCAGTTTAAGGCCTCCCGCAACCATTTCCGCTCGGTCGGCCGGAAAATATTGAGGGTGGTTCCGACGGTGATGTCTGAGTTGGTGATTGAGATGCAAGATTTACATATGCATTTCACGTTTCCTTTCGCAAGAACTGTCTCGCGTTTGTCCTTCTCATATGAGCAAGCGGAAATGAGGGGATTTTTAGCGTGACTCAAGACCTCAACTGTCTCTGAGTTATGCGATTTCTGTTGCTGGTATGAAAAACATTAGCTTCTTTACAAAGATGAAAGATCAAATCCAGGCCTCACTCAGTCCAATCAATCCCTCAACTCTCACCTACACATTAGAATGCCAGAAGATATTACGTCAAATATTCCACTTGATTGCCGTTAACAATTGTGACATGGATGGCGAGCCTGTTTGCAAGTACGATTTATCTGTTGTTCTCTGGTTGAGCTAAAAAGTAAATATTTGAGCAGGAAGAGAATGATAGTTTCGCCAAAATGAAATTGTATTGAAAATCACGTTACGAATAAAGGGGGAAAAAGAATGAACTCAAAAATGGGAATGGTGATGTTGAGCAAGCATAACTTGTCTAAGGAATATGATACAATTTAGAGGGTTTCAAGTTACTTGTGAAGTTGAAGTACTTCAATGTCCGGAACCACCTCTCTGGCGTCTTCACCTTGTGAACTGCAATTGTGTCTGGCCAAAACTCGTGCTGGCACGGGTCCTTCGGGTCAGGATAATTGTACATGGCCCACTTGGCATTGTACCGGTTCTTGGCTCGGCGCCCGTCCCGCAACCACGAGCCAAAGACAGAATCCTCGGGCCCCTCCGTGTGGTTCCTAGCGATGTCCGACTTGCTGATCCACTCGACCAAGTCCCACGAAACCATATATCCCATCCCGGACATGTAGCGAAAGAAAGGATCCATGCTCTGGCACGGTATGACGAAACCATAGTACAAGTCCTCCCTGGGCAATGGCCTCAACGAAGCCACGAGCTTCTCCAACCTAAAGAAAGTGTCGTCATCTGCCTTCATCACGTAATGATAAGGCGGGTATGGTCGGTCCTCGCCCTTAAGCATCTCCGGCAGGCTCGAGAAGTATGTGTACGTCTTCCCTTTGTTCATGTTCTCTGTGCAATTCATGATGATGATGTCATCATACCGCATGATCTCTGCCGCCACCAGGACATGCTGCTCTTCCTTCGTCAAGTTGCAAAACACGAACTTCACATCAACTCGTGCACCGGCGATAGATTGAGTCCCATAGATGATGCGCAGAAAGTGGCGACGGTGGTACTGGTCGGGGAGGGTAAGAACGCCTATGAGTATCCGGATTTCATCATCGGACGAGGAGGATTTTGTGACCGAGAGATTGGTCGAATAATCGTTGAGCTGGGGGATGTTAGAGAGGGCGCATCGGCTGAACTTCGACAACGTTTCGTATCGGATCTCGTTGATCAAAGCCAAGACGCAGACGAAGAAGATCAAGAAGAGGGAAATGATCATGAAGCGTTGGCCACCCATGGGTTTTGCAGCCTCCATCGCCATCTATTTTAGAGAGAATTTCACTCGGTTGAGGCTCATATTATGTTGAGTGCCTCTCCCATGTGATTGAAGAATATTTTTTCTAAATAACTTTACGTCTTAGATACGCCCGCGTATTATTGGTCAATATCTTGCTACTGAGTCTACCAAGCTCTGACTTTTCTTCTTCTCAAAGAAAAAAGAAAGATTAGAGCATGAAAAGGTACTAATTTTACCACCGCGTCCCCTAAATGGCATTGGGGCAGACAACTTAGAAGGCGAAGAAGAAAAAGAATGCGAGGAGTTTTTGGTCTTACTGATTATTTTAAGACTGCCAACTTTTTGTTTGACTTGATATACGGGGTCCAAGTTAGGCAATTCCGTTTTTAAGAGTAAACAAAGGGAGGGCGGTGGAATTGAGCCTAACGTTGGATTCAACGTCCTCCTTTTTCCTTCCTTTTAGATTTTCATCATCAGCACGGTCAACTTATAAGTTTTTCATAGTTTACCCGAGTTACATATACACGGGATAATAACTTTAGCTATTGTTACATGAGAATCAGTTCATGAAACAGAAAAAATTTCACTATATGAAAAGCTCCATTTTGTTCGTGTCAACTAGTATGGATAAGATTTCTTGATGGTAATGTTCGGATGGATCTCAAGTTACGAAGGGTCTACTTCATCGGAATTTTAGGTGATTAAGCACAAACTTTTGGAGGTGGTGTTGAAGTTGGAAGGAAATGTTTCACAAAAACCAGCTCATGGAGGGCCCAACCAACTTGAAAATGAAGCCAGCCCATTGACGCGTAGACGATGCTTGTCAGTGAATCCCGCTGGTAGCCACATGATGAAAATTTAGTTTAATTAGGGAAAAGGCTTAATGGTCGTTTAGTCACTAAGCCCACCCTAGATATGTTTAATTTTTAAAAGTAATGTTTGGAGTAGAATGGAAATTTCAGAAAATTAAACAACATAGTATCATTTCGAATAGATTCTTCAAACCAGATCACTATCAATAGCACATTGGACAACTAGCAATAACTAGCGTTATTTCAGCAATTTTAAGCAAGACTTAGCCTCGAGGACTTATGTTCATTTCCACTAAAAAAATACGATTACATTAGATCAATTGAAAGATCTAAGTTTGAATCTAAGTCTGTATTAATAAATTTATGACTAAAATTGTAGTTTTCTCGTGATTCTCTTTATGTTAGAGAGGGCTTTAAGCATCATTCCCTTTCTTGGTAATGCTCTCAAAAGAATGGCAGTAGAAGTTGCAGGGCAATGATAATAGGAGTAGCAGAGAGGGTTTAATGGTGAGAGGCAAATATAGCGAGAGGGGTTAAAGCAGCATGCAAAACTCTAGAGCGAAGGGAGGAGCCAGCCTTTTTAAGTGTCATGACTGTCAAAGAGAGGAGCACATCGGGAGATCTTGTTTAGAGTCCAAGAGAGATGAGAAAATCAGATGGATGCAAAATCGAGCGAGGCAGCTCGGACAAGTTGGATTACATCATGCGCATGTCCACTAGCTTGACTGAAGATGAGTGGGTCATGGAATGGTTCTCGGAGTATCAGTCTATTTACGATGATGCAGTGTTGATGGGCAATGATAATAAGATCTGAGATTGCGGGCAATGGATCAGCTTAGATCAAGATGCGGGACTGGAAGATCAGTATATTACGTGAAGCATGACATGTCCTGGAGCGGAAGAAGAATTTGATTCCTCTGGGAACCCTGGATACGGTTGGCTACTGGTACACTTCGAAGTTTGGGACTTTGAAGGTAATAAGTGGTGCTCAAGTGATCAATTTTTTTAAACTAAAAAGGTACTGAAATTGTTGCTAAATTTTTTTTGACATTACGGTAGAAGTTATACGAAAGTTATGATACTTTTTGTCGCTCTCCCACCACACGGTTCAAATTAACACCAAGTATTTTGGTCAGTGCAGAGGCTTCAAATTCAAGTCGCTCAAGCAGCGGTGCAGCTCAAGATTAATCCTACACCAGTTTCAAATTTAGATCCTTACCATTAAGAGATCAAATAATAAAATAAATAACATCAAATTGATGTGGTTCGATCGAAATAACCTACTTCATGGAAAGAGCGTTACATAATTTCACTGTAGCAACCTCCACAGTCACCTATCTCTTTTAGAGAGAATTTCACTCGGTTAAGGCTGATATTATGCTGAGTGCCTCTTTCTTGTGATTGGAGAATATTTATGTAAGGGACATTATTTCTTAGATACACAGCATTTTATTGGTCAATATCTTGCTATTGAGAATTTACTTAAGCTCTATGAGTTTTCTTCTTCTTAGAGAATGGAGGGTGTGTGCGGAAAGATTATGGCACGAAAGGGGGGATACTCAATTTGCTACCGTGTCCTCTAAACGGCATAGGGGCAGGCAACTTAGAAGGCTAAGAAGAACATGAATCAAGACTCCGAACTCTTTGTGTTGACTTGATGTGTATGGTTCCAAGTTAGGCAATTTCGTTTTACACATAATCAAGGGGATGAAAACAGGGGAGGGAGGGTGGTGGAATTGAGCCTTGGATTCAATAATGTTCTCTTCTTCCTTTGGATTTACATAGTTAACATAGTCAGCATAAGAATACTTTTCTCCTAATTTACCAAGTTACATATACAGCAGTCGCCGCATTAGAACTGTTCGTGAAAATAGATTCTCAGATTTATACAAAATTTTAGATATATTTTGTTCTTGTGAATTTTTTATTATTATCAAATCTCTTTGCCTGCGATACTTGGATGGATCTGAAATAAGGAATGGTCTTCTTTCATCGGAAATTTAGTTGATGGAGCACCACAAACTTCTTGGAGGAGGTGTTGAAATTTGAAGACGATCTTCTTGGTGAAACCCATTGGAGAATTATGCAATTTAGTTACATGATCAAAATTAAATTAAATTTATGGGAAAAGATAATACCCGTTTGATCAAGACTAAGCTGCCCATTCATATGTTTTTTATTATCTTCAATTTGAAGCAATAAAAAGCTACATTTATAGTAAAACAGGAATTTCATAAAATCAAATAATCAAGTAAATTTTTCCAAGTCAGATCATCGGCTATGACATGTAGGAAGATCGGCGGTGATTAGATTGTTCCTATGGGTGCAAATCACCACATTCGGATGGCCAAAAACTAGATAGGACATCCGGCCACAACTGGATGGATGTTGAACCATAAGTTTTTGGACAGAGGACATCTGACATGTTTGGGACCGAATTGAGATGTATTCATTGATCTATTTTGCTCAAAAGATCAAGTCGATTTCAAGTGGGATCTTCGGAGAGCCGCCAAGAGCAATTAAGCGAATGCGACACTCTTGCTATTTCTTGATTAATTATTAGGGGGCTTATTTGGTATAATTAGGGATGGGAAATACTTGAGTGAGTATGTGATTTGAGGGAATGTACTCTCTTCTAATTTATTACAGTAAAATAACTCACCGGTCTCTATCGGTGGAATATTCATGCCCAGTTGAACCATGCATGTCCCCTGTTGCCACTTGATTGGTAATTTAATTGAAGAAAAATCAATACGCCACTCAACTAAAGATTGATAGTTTGATACTATAGTTGGTAACTTTAAAAGTCGGTAAATTGTGTACATAATAGTTTATAAGTTATTGAGAAAGTTGGCAATTTACAAACTACAAAATAAAACATTAATAAGTAACTCAAATAAAGATTGGCGAAACAAAACTAGTTGGTAATTTAGCAAAAAATAAATTGGCTGTTCACTTAAATTAAGATTGGTGATTTGATATAACTTGGTAAACTTAAATGTTGACAAGTTATGCATATGACAATAAAGTGCGTTATCACAAATGTTGGTAATAGTTAAATAATCAAATAAATGATGATAAATAATTCAACAAGAATGGGTCCAAAACTAATGATTAATTTAATTAAATAAAAAAACTCAATAAGTCACTCAAATTAATGTAGTATTTTCACATAAGAATGGATAATTCTTACACGTTCGCAAGTTACCAAAATAAAAGTAGTGAAGTTTTTTTTTTAAAAGTAGTGAAGTTGGTGATTAGAAAAAATCAAATAAATGTTGGTAAGTTCGTATAAATCTTGATAAACTATTAACAAGGCTCTAGAAAAATTTATATTTTCTACCACCAATATTAGAAACTTACTATTCTTTATAGCACTAATCTACTCCGTATTGTTTTCAATTTTTTTTTTGGCCTAGAATAATAGAATTTGCCTTGAAACAGAAATGTGTCCCTTAACCATTAAACAATGTGAAAATGATACAAATAGAAGGATTACATTGAGCATTTATCAAAAGTTCAGAGACAATATTAAACATGACATTATATGCTGAGTAAACATTCAAGGATTGCATTACATAAATTAAAAGTTTAGAGAATATATTATATATCAGATCAATGTTTAGGAACTATCTATATTACTATTCCATTCAAAATCCATAAGGCGTGTTCAAGGTTCTCAAGGAGTACCGTGTCCTAGATGTCACAGACTTTAGCCGGTCAACAAAGAAGTCTTTGAGTCACTTTGCCTTCTGGAAACCGGAGACTCGCCCATTCATGTAATGTCTGGTGTGGAAACTGGAAAAATATGACTCTGGACCGTACCTCTAATTGCTGACAAACTTAGACCTTGAAGATATTTATCAACTCTTTCCCATATGGCTTCAGAGATATCGAACAATACTTGCTGGAGACGCAAGACTTCTTTCAGAAAACGATTATCATGACCATTATCAAGAACACTTGTTAGAGTTAATAAGCTCCAAACTTAGTGGAACCACGCAGCTGACAATGGAGTTGAAGAGATTGGCAAGCGTCCTCTTTTTGCTGGCGGTGCTACACAGCTTCCATTCCGTCGGTCGGGCGATGGTTCAAAACACTCAGCATCCTCGTTATCAACCCATTCACGTTGGAGTGATTCTTGATATGGATTCACCAGTTGGGGAGATGGCCCATCAGTGCATGATCATGGCCATCGCTGACTTGAATGCCCCGGCCTCGCACATTAACCATCACCTGAAGTTGATTTTGCATCGTAGGAATTCCATGGGACAGCCTCTCAAAGCTCTATCTGCAGGTAACTTCTCATCGATTCCCTGCCGCTGTCATTCTTCTCGCACACATACTCAAGCCACACAATGCGAAGATAATGGAAATTATATTGCACACTCATTCTGCAACTAAATAAAACCAATCACAGTGCTGAAAAATATGATAAGGTTCACATATTAGTATGCAAAAAGGCGACTAACGATTTATATGAGTAGCAATATTTATATTTTGTTAGGAGGCGCTCAGCTAAAAAGGAGACGACTTGCCATCAGTACTTGTGATTATTATATTGTACGGTCATTCTGCCATTCAATAAAACCAATCACAGTGCTGAAAAATATGATGAGGATCACAATCTTATATTAGTATGTAAAAAGGCGACCAACTATTTGTATGAGCTAGCGAATATTTTCAGTTTGTGACAATACGCTCAGGTAAATGAGAGAAGACGTGCCATCTAGTACTTGTGATTAGAATTGATCTGGTTATTTCCATTTGAAGCAGCTGTGGAGCTTTTGGAGAATGAAAAAGTTCAGGCACTGATAGGTCCACAAACATCTGAAGAAGCCGAGCTTGTGGCAGAGTTGGGAGATACAGTGCCTATCATCTCTTTTTATGCTAGTAGCCCTTTCTTGTCCAGAGATAAAAATCCTAACTTTATCCGAATGACAACTAATGATAACTCCCAGGTTGGAGCCATTGCTGCTCTAGTTAAAGAATTCGGGTGGAGAGAAATGGTTATAATACATGAGGACAGTTCTTTTGGAAATGGAATCATTCCCGATCTTCTTCTTGCATTAGATGAAGGCAATGCTCGAGTAGTACATCGAACTGTCGTTCCACCACAAGCCAGGGACATATATGTAGAAGCCCAACTCTATAAACTGATGGCTCTGTCTGCCAATATATTCATTGTCCACGTGTCTGCTCGCCTCGCATCTCGGTTTTTCTTGAAGGTTAATGAGTTGGGAATGATGAGTACAGGCTATGGTTGGATTGTGACTGATGGGATAGTAAAGGAGCTTCCTGTGATGGATAAGTCGGTTTTAGACTCGATGCAAGGAGTCATAGGAATTAGACCTTATATTCCACCCTCAGAGCGGCTTCACAACTTCTCAGTGAAGTGGAGGAACGACTTTTTCACAAACAGGCATCATCAAAATCCTGAAGTAAATGTGTATTGCTTATGGGCATATGATTCCGTGTGGGCTTTAGCCAAAGCAGCATATCATTTAGGTCCAATAACTTCTATGCAGAAGAATGATCCAGCAAGTAAGCTTGCTCATCAAGCTGCCATTCCCTCAAGACCAACAGGATCCGATCTGGTCCGCACAATTCTCCGTGGCAAGTTCAACGGTTTAAGTGGGGAAATTCAACTTAGGAACGGACAGCTGCAACAACCACTAGCATTTGAAATAGTGAATATTGTCGGAAGAGCCAAGAGAATCGGATTTTGGACCCAATGGAATGGGATAACACGAGGGCTAAATAGGTCTAGTGTTGAAACTCAATCACACCCTGTGAGAAAAATGGGCTCTATTGGATGGCCTGGATCATCCTTGGCTGTACCAAAAAGTGAACGGGTTATGCCAAAAGGTGGGAAGAGATTCAGAATCGGAGTTCCAATTAAACTAGGTTTTAAAGAATTGGTGGGAGTGGAACTCGATCCTGTGACAAATGCGACGACAGTAACAGGGTTTTGCATAGACGTTTTCAAGGCTGCAATTGATATGTTGCCCTATGAAGTAAAATATGACTTTATTCCGTTTACAAATTCAAACATATTGATGGCAGGAAGCTATTATGATGACCTGATATACCAAGTTTACCTTCAGGTGATCTTGAATGAACCTACTATACCTTTAGGATTGTCTGCTTTTCAAGTGCGTGAACCACAAAATGACATGCTCTGCTCCATGCATGAATGACACCAGAAAAATAGCACATCCAAAGTACAAACATGACATTTTATTCTTTGATCAAAAGAGGTAAATATTAGTCGATAGAACTTGTAGATCCATCCACTTTTCCCTTTCAATGATCTTGTACATCTTATCATGAGAAAATATTGGGCAGCCGAGATGGATCAGTGATATCAGACTAGGCAAGTTTCTATTTACAGAATTTTGCATGCAAAATAGAAGTAGTCAAATTCTTTCACATGTTGACTCCAGGACGGGGCTTGCTTGATATGTTTTGCATGATAGTAAGCATAGTTTAGATCATGGTTATCGGGACCTTGATTCCTTTAACGGCTCAATTACTCTATATACGTCAAGGGAAAAAGAATGTTAATAAAAGAAATTGAGCGATGCACGTTGAAGGAAGTCCAGTTGTAGTTGCAAGTGTATGTGCTTCTATGCTTAAATACATTGTCTATAATATGTACTTACCATTTCTTTTGGGTCCTTGGGAACATGTACTAGCAATATGACGCAGCGGTGGGTGATATAACCATCGTAGCAAACAGATCGTTGTATGTGGACTTCACATTCCCTTTCACAGAAACTGGAGTAGCGATGATTGTGCCTATTAAGACGTCACGAAGCACAAACATGTGGATATTTCTCCGGCCTCTCACACTGAATCTATGGTTAGTTATAGGCACTTTCTTTGTCTTCACCGGATGGGTAGTGTGGACAATTGAACACAACGACAATGATGAATTCAATGGACCAGTAGCTCAACAAATTGGGATAGTGATGTGGTATTCGTTCTCGACACTATTTTTTGCACAAAGTACGGACTCTCTCTATATGTTTTCAATGTTCAAGTGGACCGTTATCTCTTGGATATTAACACCCTGCTGTACAATAACGGGGTGACTTCATATAGTACGAAGCTAAATTGTAATGTCGTGATTTGCAGGGGAAAAATTGATCAGCAACTTGTCCAAAGTTGTGGTGATTGTATGGTTGTTTGTAGTTCTAATACTAACTTCAAGCTACACTGCAAACCTGAGCTCAATGCTAACGGTTCATCAGCTTCAGTCCTTGCCAAAGGGTGAATCTATCGGCTTCCCTTTCAACAGTCCAGCTAATCAGACATTTCTGATCAATCTACCCTTCAAAACTCCCTCTTATTACCCTTTGAGAACAGTTGAAGATTATGCGAATGCTCTGAGAGATGGAAGCCGAAATGGTGCTGCCTCAGCAATTATTGATGAAATTCCTTATGTAAAGCTCTTTCTTGCCAAGTACTGTGCTCAATACACCATGGTTGAGCCCTCATACTACAGCACCAATGGATTTGGCTTTGTAAGTCCCTTTCGTTTTTTTTTTCTCCACACAGTTGAGTAAATATGTTGGGATTGATCCAATTAATTATTCTTAGGCCCTTTCATGCAGGCTTTTCCTAAGGGGTCACCTTTAGTCCCTGACATTTCTGCAGCAATTGCAAAAATGAGAGAAGATGGAAGACTTTATTTGATAAGCCAAAATTGGTTTCAAAATCATTCTCTGTTCACAAATCAAGATTCTGCAGCAAAAGTTTCTAGACTTGACTTACACAGCTTTCGTGGTCTGTTTCTTATCACGGGCATCACTTCAACTGTAGCTGTGATAGTTTCCCATAGATTTATGAAGAAAGAATTGACAATTTTACGGCATGAGGTTGCTGATAGACCTGTTGAAGAGTTCTCACCAGTTAGTGATATCCCAGCAAGAAGAACCAGTTCCAACCATATCAGAAGATATTCCTATTGAATCAGAAGAAAATGTGAAGTCCTTAACTGATGTAGATACCAACCTATATCTTGGTGCTTATATGTGGCAGCATACCCAGAACTTTGAAGCTTTTCAGAATTTTCAGCTGTGGGGATGAAGAATGAAGTCTTGTTAGAACTATGAAAAAATTTGAAGAAAGGATTTGTTCCTGATGTACCTTCTGCTTTATATTAACTGCTTCTGCCAAATTAACCATGAGAAATGCCAATGTACTTACGTATGTTATTGCTTTAATTTTCTGGATACAGGGGCAAAACAAAAAGACGAGAAAGAAGCAACTAAGGGCGACATATCCTTGTTGTGTTATCATTTCAACTAAGGCTTGATCTCTATATAGGAAACAATGAAGAGACCAATCTAACAAGAAATTTATGCATCCTATACCAGGCAAAAAGCCCACAAGACCAATGTGAGTAACCCGTTAACAATCTCGGAAATGGCAAATCAATTGGAACAACGTAAAGTGACCGGCAATCTTAATTATGCTGCAACGCATCACATTTTGGTGTCACACAATTAGTCACAACAGTACATTTCACTCAAACTAAGATAATTAGGCTTCTGCTGTACCTCCACACACGATGCAATTCTGAACAAGATTGATGATAGATTGCAAAGCCACCGCTAATCTAAAGGTGCTGCAGCAAAATGGAATCCACTATTGTCAACTGAATGAAAAAACCCAATCTTTCTGAAAGACTGACCATGTCGGCATCTCTTTTGTTTGTTTGTGAGAACAGTTGAACCAGTGGCAAACAAGACGAGAAAGAAGTATCTGAATCAGCTTCGCAAAATGCTAATTTGATTTGGCCTAAAAGGAGAAAAAAAAAATTTGGGCATTCTTACCATGAATACCAGCATCTTTCTAAGCAGCATCGTCTCTCAAGATTACCCAAGTATAAACCATGAATTTAACAGGCAAGTCTTACCAGGCAAAAGGAGCAGATACCCAATATCGCTCATTTCGATTTTCTCCATCTCTGCAGATGGGCAAAGCAACACGAATGGTTTAATTGCCGCTTCCCTCGGCAACTTTTGATGACACATGCACTATTTGCTAGAAGCCTGAGAATTACAGCGCAAGAAGTTAATCCAGGATGAATTTCAGAGGAGAAGACAAAGTCATTGGAAAACCATGGGGTAAGTACAAAAGATGCGACATATCAAAGCAAGGCAACGTATCATTACAAATTTTTTTTATTAAGGGGCAACAATCGTTCGAAATGATGAGTTTAATTCAGTATTTATATTAGTTGAAGGTATACAATTAGAGCTTTCTATGTACCGCGCACAGTAAATGTAGAATATAAAAGTACATTAGAAGTGCCATTAACTTTATTAGGTCTCACATCATAGCCAAAATATTTCGAGGGATTATTTGAGTGTCAAATCTATGGAAAAATGATCACTTAATTACCTTCGACAATAATTTTCTATAATTTATTTTATGTGGCCTTTTTTTATAAAATTGTAATGTCTATGTGACTGTCTTATTTAAAAAAATGATGCTTCATAGTAAAACTCATTCTCTCTCTCTCTCAACTCTAGCAGCATTATGAAGCTCCTCCATCGAGAGAGCGAAAATCACATGATCAGAAGACAACCATTACAATAGGAATAAAATCTTAAAGCGCACTCTGTGATATCTATAGATTAACTCATTGAAGGATTATTTGCTTTGACCTGTCCTTCACAGTTTTTTATCTTTAATGTACACGTGGATATTCTCTCAAGAGACCACCCATCTTAATTGTGCTTCAACCTAAACATGCTTAACTTTAGAAGTTCCAAAGTTAAGCATCTTCGTTATGTTAAAAGATGCCTCAGTAAGTGAGTTCATGTTTGTGCATATATATCGAAACCACTCTCTTCTCTTTTGATACATAGTTTGATTCATTCCCAATCACTTGGCCATCATAAAAGCCTATTAAGAACCGCTTCTTGTCCCAGCACTTTGGCCTTAGCAATCACACTCCCACGTTAGATCAGATCGTTACTAGCCATCAACTTCCGCGTGGTTCACTCCCAAACCATATATGCCTACTGGAGTGGGTCCAGCTCTAATAGTATATTGTGACATCCCTTGATTAACTTATTGGGATATTGTCAGTTTTGACCCATCCAATAACGACTCACAATTTTATCTTTTGGTGTATAGGTGAGCACCTCCCTCAAGGTCACCCATCTTAAGAGTGATCTCATCTGAGCAAAAAGCATCTGTCCTGCAAACGAAAAGAAAATCCCAGTTGTGCGAGGCAATGAAATATGGTAATGAAGCAGTGGACTGAGCAAGATTGAAGAACATGGTGGGATCACGATTTATCTTGAGGGAGATAAAGCGCGAGAGAGGTTGAGGATGACATCCGAGGAGGGTTTTGCTTCAACAGGTTGCGATTTTGAAGGTGAAATCAGCAGAAAGCTCAACTTTTTCAAATGGAAAAAGAATGGTTGGCACGAGGGAAAAGGAGGCAGGGAGGTTGGTGTCTCCGGTTTTTAGCTCCATTTTCTCCACTTTTGAGAATTAATGAGATTTCATATGGGACATCGTCCTCCTCCTCTCCCCCAACTTTATCTCCTTTCCGTTCTCTGCCTCACTGGCACGTCCCTCGGCGACAGCACCCCCACCAATTAGTTGTCCATTGTTCTCTTAATCTGAACATGTTCTTCGCTATGTTTCCGCTTCCCAGCATCCAAGGTTTCTTGTTCACTCTCAGCTTCATCAAGGTTGTCGCTTGTTCACAGGCACGTCCCTCGGTTTCATCAAGGCTCCTTGTTTACTCTGATAATCAAGAGTTTAGAAATTTCAATTCCGGTGAAACAAGTTCACACAAATGAAACAGCAGACCTCCCAAGTTTCAGCTACTAATTTTGCCCAAATCCTCATCTCTGAGGATAAGGCTTGATGAAGAGGGTGAATTTGGCCCCAAAAATCATAGATTCTGGGGTTAGGGTTTGAAGATAAGGCTGCATTTGGGGCAAACATGTGTTAGTCAACTCGTTTGGCCAATTCATGCCAACTCGCTAGGCCACATCGATCATAAAATGATCGAATATTGTCACTTTCGAATTTTCTGCGTCCCAAATCGTAATCATTATTTTTTTTTCTTGTCACCACAATGGCATTGAAGTTGTTGCTCCAAAAATTTTGGAACTAAAATAAGAGTTATATGAAAATTCTCCGGTATGGGAGGAGCCCAAGGAGGAGTTATTAATCGAGATGCCACAGCATGCAATGCCCTTGCTATGTGGATACTAGGATGCCCCAAGTGAGTTGATATTAAGGGTGATCGGTTCCCTGGGTAGACCGGTTCCCTTCCAGAACCGGGAACCGGACCGGTGGGACTGGTTCCCATTCTCTAGGACCGTGGACCAGACCGCCAAATTCTTGGACCGGACCGGACCGGACTCGTCAGTCCAGTTCGGTTCTTAGGCGGTCCAATGGGACAGGGAAAAATTCAAAGAGAAGTCTAGAGAACTTCTCATTGGGCTAGTCGCCGGCTACAATTAGTCACAAAACCAATCAAAAGAGGATAAAAAAGAAGAGAGAGATGGCAAAGGAACCCATTTTTTACTTTACGATTTTCTCTAGAGCTATATGTTTATAATTTGGGGTTGTTGTCTTGATGAAAGTTGTTCCTCTCTTGCACGTCTACAACATATATTAATTCGAGAATTTTCTGAAGTGTTTTGATCATCAGCTTGTTTGAATTCCAAACTAGTGCTCAAACTGTTTTTCAGAAACTGGGTTTGACCTCGTTCAAAAAAGTGTCGTATTGAGCTTGTTTTGTTGCGAATTTTGATTGATGAGCTTCATAATAATTGTAGCTCATGTTTAGGGATACAACATGTTAAAATTTCATATTCATACGATGACAATTGACACCCTTTTGACGTGCATTTATGTCCGAGTTTTCTCTGTAACCTGCATTGTTTTTTTTAGTAAAATGGATGCTTATTTTTAACACTCTTACTCAATAAATTTGAAGACTATTCCTTCTTGAAAGTTGTTTAACTATGTCTTAACTAGTTTGTGGTGAAATATCAGAATTTTTGGATGGATAAATCTCTCCCTATGATTTAACAAAGAGAATATTTTCCCAGTGCATTACTATGATTGTTTGCTGCCTAGGGGAGAGAGAGATGATGGGACCAATCAATTTTCTCTCTCTCGGCCCTAAAAGAGAAAGGGTCGATCCAATGGTCCAGTCCGAGGTATGTCCAAGTGGTCTGGTCCAGTCCCGCCATGCTAGGAACCGGGAACCGGACCGCCCGAGAACCGGTTCCATTTTTTGGAACCGTGGACCGGACCAAAACTTCCAAGAACCGGACCAACCCGACCAGTCCAGTCCGGGCAGTTCCTGGTTGGACAGTACATTGTTCTCACCCCTAGTTGATATGATCCGGATGAATATTGAAATGCATTGAATCTTCATATATACTATGTTTCCTCTCATAATACTTGCTCATGTTGAATCATATTACAAACCATTGTGGTTAAATTATACTATTGATTTGCCATCGGATTCTTGTGCCGTCTCACCATTTTGTGCCAAATGGAGCAATGGGTTGATTCCTTGTCTTAAAGCTAGAGATTTCACTTGTTGGGCTATGGTTCACTATTTTATTTTTACAAATTTGTAGAATGGACATTGAGCCTCCTACTCATTTCGGCATTCCTACGACCATAGGACTAACCTTCCAGGATCTCATTGTAGAATACGAGTTGACCTACCGCTCTTGTAATGCCACCGTATGAATAAAGGTAAGAATGGATGATTAAGTCCCCCATAATAACTCCGCACAGTATGAATTTTCGACAGCAACCCCATAGGTCTGTTCTAGGGTTTTGATGGGCCACCAAAATTCTAGGGTGGAGGAGCCCCACCAGGGAAGTAGCCAACCAATAGACAACCCTAGCCATGAGAGATTAAGATTTTGCAAAAATAGATAAGTACCCCTACCGTTCTCCCATGCATGGATTTTTGCTTTCACTATGATGTACTAACAACTGATGTAAGATAATAAAAATGAAGTATAGTAGTTGTACGTGCCTAGAGTGCTCTTATATTGTGGTGAGTGATATTAGCTTCCGCATGTTAAAAAAAACGAAATAATGAAAAATTTAGGACATGTTCATGGATAATGTGCCTGATGCATCACACTAAACTTCGCCAACTCTAAAGACAGCTGAAGACGTGCTAAAACAGGAAATTCACTACTATTAAGCACATGCACATAATTTCGAAAATTTATTTTAGGCAAATCATAAGTCTAAATCAAATTCAGTTGTACAACCTCATAGTACCCTAAATTATTAATCCACATAATTTATCAATATAACATTTTTGAAATTTAATCCACTAATTCAAAATTTCCAATGACTGAGAATTATGACTTAAATTTCAAAAAGTTTTTCTGATTATATGAACGAAAGGTGTGAATACTCATCCAACTTTGCAAAACGAAATGAATCTAGCTTGACGAGACCCTATGACTATGCACGCAAAAAAGCCCTCTTTTCCTTATTCCTTTCATTTACTTTTTCTTTCTCCTCTCTTTCTTTTCTTCTTTCCCTTTCCCTTCGCTGTTCGATACCCACTTTTTTCTTTATAATTGAGCTGAACGTAAACTCTCTCTCTCTCTCTCTCTCTCTCTCTCTCTCTGGTTCCACCACTTTCTGACTCAGTCAAAGTCCATATATCACAATAGTCTCTCTCTCTCTCTCTCTCTCTCTCTCTCATTTTGACTCAGTCAAAGTTTATATATCACGACAGTAATGTTAGACATATTAAGACCTCCATATTACATTATTGTATTTCATAGTGCAGGCCGATATTAACCACACTTTTAAACAACCGAACCAAGTTTAACGACCGACAAAACTCTGATATATAACTCAATATACCAATTTTATAGACCAATTTAGTATGCCCATCCTAATTCAGAATTCAAACGCCACTTTCGATATTGGGTGTTCTTAGGGTTCTCAATACGTATCATACTCTTATGACTTTTCATCATTAGATTGAAATGCAACAAACTTAAGTCATTCAACAGTCGCCTAAATGTTTTTTTCTTCTTTTAAATTCAATGGTAAAAAGTTATAACTGTCTTTTTACCTTTAAATTCAGTGGCGAAAAGTCCATGAGGCACGAACCAAAGACTCACCCATTCATACAGTTTTACCTTTAAATTCAGTTTCGAACATTCCATGAGGCACGAACCAAAGACTCACCCATTCATACAGTGACTTGTCAGGAAACAAGACTTTCAACATTCCTCTAATTGACGGCAAGCTGAGACCTTGAAGATATTAGTCAACCCTTTCCCATTTGGATTCTGACATTTCGAAGAATACTTCCTGTGGACTTAAAGACTTCTCTCGAAAAAAAAAAAGTATCATCGCCATTATCAGAGACCCATGTCGGAGATAATAGGCTCCAAACTTGGTGGAACCATGCAGCTGACAATGAAGTCGGAGAGATTGGCGCGCATCTTCTTTTTGTTGGCGATGTTAAATGCCTTCAATTCCATCGTTTGGTCGATGGCTCAAAAGGTTCATCATCGTCGTCATCAAATCCATGTTGGAGTGATTCTTGATATGGAGGCACCAGTCGGGGAGATGGCCCAACGATGCATGACCATGGCCATCTCTGACTTGAGTGCCTCGCCCTCGCACATTAACCATCCCCTGAAGTTGATTCTGCATCCTAGGGATTCCATGGGACAGCCTCTCAAAGCTCTATCTGCAGGTGAGTTCTCGTTGATTCTCCGCCGCTGTCATTCTTTTCTCACGCACGTACTCAAGCCACAAGTTGTGGGGAAATGGAAATTATATTGTACACTTTCTGCCACTAAATAAAACCAATCACAGTGCTGAAAAATATGATGAGGTTCACAATCCTATATTAATATTTAAAAAGGCGACGAGCAAATATTTTCTTTGGTGACTAGGTGCCCAGCTAAACGAGAAGGATTTGCCATCTACTACTAGTAATTACATTTGATTTGTTTGTTACCATTGGAGCAGCTGTGGAGCTTTTATAATTGATCTGTTTATTGTCATTTGGAGCAGCTGTGGAGCTTCTGGAGAATGAACAAGTTGACGCCCTGATAGGCCCACAAACATCTGAAGAAGCCGAGCTTCTGGCGGAATTGGGAGATAGAGTGCCTATAATATCCTTCTCTGCTAGTAGCCCCTTCTTGTCCATGGAGAAATATCCTAATTTTATCCGAATGACAACTAATGATAATTCCCAGGTTGGAGCCATTGCTGCTCTAGTTCAAAGATTCGGCTGGAGAGAATTGGTTATAGTACATGAGGACAGTTCCTATGGAAATGGAATCATGCCCGATCTCCTTCTCGCATTAGATGACGGCAATGCTCGTGTAGTGCATCGAACTGTCATTCCACCACAAGCCAGGGGCATATATGTAGAAGCCCAACTCTATAAACTGATGGCTCTGTCTGCCAATATATTCATTGTCCACACGTCTGCTTCCCTCGCATCTCAGTTTTTCCTGAAGGTTAATGAGTTAGGAATGATGAGTACAGGCTATGGTTGGATTGTGGCTGATGGGATAGTAAACGACCTGCCTGTCATGGATCAGTCGGCTTTAGACTCGATGCAGGGAGTCATTGGAATTAGACCTTATGTTCCACCCTCAGAGCGGCTTCACAACTTCTCATTGAAGTGGAGAAACGACTTTTTTCAGAACCAGCATCATCATACTCCTGAAGTAAATGCACATTGCTTATGGGCATATGATTCTGTGTGGGCTTTAGCCAAAGCAGCATATCATTTAGGTCCTATAACTTTAATGCAGAAAAATGATCCTGCAAATGAGCTTCCTCGTCCAGCTGCCATTCCATTGAGACCAACAGGATCCGATCTAGTCTGCACAATTCTACGTGGCAAGTTCATGGGTTTAAGTGGGGAAATTCAATTTAAGAACGGACAGCTGCAACAACCACTAGCATTTGAAATAGTGAATGTTGTCGGAAGAGTCAAGCGAATTGGGTTTTGGACCCAACTGAATGGGATAACGCAAGGGCTAAATAGGTCTAGCGTTGCAACTCAATCACCCTCTGTGAGAAAATTGGACCCTATTGGATGGCCTGGATCATCCTTAACTGTACCAAAAAATCAACAGATTGTGTCGAAGGCAGGGAAGAGATTGAGAATCGGAGTTCCAATTCCAGAAGGTTTTAAAGAATTGATGGGAGTGGAACTCGATCCAGTGACAAATGTGCCAACAGTAACAGGCTTTTGCGTGGACGTGTTCAAGGCTGCCATTGATATGTTGCCTTATGAAGTACAATTTGACTTCATCCCGTCTACCAATTCAGATATGGTGGTGGCTGGAAGCCATTATGACAATCTGATATACCAAGTATACCTTCAGGTGATCTTGAATGAACCCAGTGTACCTTGAGGGTTGTCTTTTTTTCAAGTGTGGGCAACCACAAACTAAAATGTTATGCTTGCATGCAGGAACAACACAAAATAAAAAGCACGTCCAAGTACATAAGCATGAGATTTTATTCGTTGAGCAAAAGTATTTAAAACTAATCGATAAAGCTTGTAGTCCATTTATTCTCCCCTTTCCAAAATAACATGTTCTGCTTTGACGTTTTATTACATGGAAGTAATAGCCAGGTGAGATACAGCAGTGATATCAGATCAGGCTAGATGAATTGCTGTTTATGTAGATGTGCATGCAAAAAATTATAACTTCTTGGAGCAAAAATTATTTCCCATGGTAACTCTCGGATATTACTTAGCATTATAGTAAGCATAGTCTGGATCAAGGCTATCAAGGTATCCATTCCTGAAACAACTCGATTACTCTATATATCTCAGGGGGAAAGAATGTCAACAAAAGAAATTGAGTGATGTGCTGCAAGTGTGTTTGTAAGTGTATGTGCCCGTATGCTTATTTTATACTGCTTATGATTTATACTTACCAATTCTTTTCGGACCTTGGGAATATTTACTAGCAATATGATGCAGCGGTGGGTGATTTAACCATCACAGCAAATAGATCGTTGCTTGTGGACTTCACAATGCCTTTCACAGAACTTGGAGTTGGGATGATTGTGCCTATCGATACATCGCGAAGCACAAACATGTGGATATTTCTACAACCTCTCACGGTGGATCTATGGTTAGTCATAGGCGCTTTATTTGTCTTCACAGGATGGGTGGTGTGGATGATTGAGCACAATGACAACGATGAGTTCAAGGGACCATTAGCTCATCAAATTGGGACAGTGATGTGGTACTCGTTCTCGACACTAGTTTTTGCGCATAGTACGGACTCTGTATATATGCTTTCAACATTCATGTCCTGCTTTATACTTTCTCATGATGAGTGGATTAACGGAGTACAAGATCAAAGTTTCTCCTGCAATGGACAGTTATTAAAAATTGAACCCAAATTTCTGCACAAAAAGAAGCAAAAAAATAGTACCGATTGATAGTAGGCAGAAAAAGTATGCCCGATTGCCTCTCTTGGATATTTTATCCTGCTGTACAATAACGGTGTGAGTCAATATAGTACGAAGCTAAATTGTCATCTCATGATTTGCAGGGGAGAAATTAATCAGCAACTTGTCCAAAGTTGTGGTTATCGTATGGCTGTTTGTGGTTCTAATACTAACTTCCAGTTACACTGCAAACCTGAGCTCAATGCTAACCGTTCATCAGCTTCAGTCCTTTCCAAAGGGCAATTCTATTGGTTTCTCTTTCAACGATACGGTTTATCAGGGAGCTTTAATTAATCTACCCTTCAAAAACCCCTCTTTTCACCCTTTGAAAACGGTGGAAGATTATGAGAAAGCTCTGAGAGATAGAAGCCAAAATGGTGGTGTCTCAGCTATTATTGATGAACTTCCTTATGTAAAGCTCTTTCTTTCCAAGTACTCTGCTCAATACACCATGGTTGAGCCCTCATACTACAGCACCAATGGATTTGGCTTTGTGAGTCTCTTTCTTCTTTCTTTTCCACACAATTGAGTGAATATATTGGGATCAATCGAATTAATGATTCTTGGGCCCTTTTATGCAGGCTTTTCCTAAGGGGTCACCTTTAGTCCCTGACATCTCTGCATCAATAGCAAAATTAAGAGAAGATGGAAAACTTCACTCAATAAGCCAAAATTGGATTCAAAATCATTCCCTATTCACAAATAACGATTCCGCAACAAAAGTTGCTAGACTTGACTTATACAGCTTTCGCGGTCTCTTTCTTGTCACAGGCATCACTTCGACTGTGGCTGTGATAGTATCCTATAAGTTTCAGAAGAAAGAATCAAAAAATGCGCAACTACATGTGCTGGCTGATCAAACTGTTCAAGAAAAGTTCTCACCAGTTGGTGATATCCCATCAAGAAGAACCAGTTCCAAACACATCAGAAGACATTCGTATTGAACCAGAAGAAAGTGCAAGGTCCTTAACTGATGCAGATACCAACCAATATCACGGTGCTTATATGTGGCAACGTACCAGGAACTTTGAAGCGTCTTATTATTTTTTAGCTGTAGGGATGAAGAATCTCGTTATAACTCTGAAGATGTTTGAAATAAGAATACGTCACTCTTGTACCTTCTGCTCTCTTTGAACTACTTCTGCAAATTTAACCATAAGAAATGCCAATGTTCTTATTTGTCTCTGCATTTCTATTGCTTTATTTTTCCTAAGACAGGGGCAAAAGAAAATGACCAAAGAAGCAACCAAGGGCGACATATCATCCAACTAAGGATTGGTTTCTTTCTAGTAAGCATTTGAGAGAACAATCTAAAGCCTACAAGACCGATCCAGTTGATAACAATCTCAGAAATGGAAAATCCGTTGGAACTGTAAAGTGACGGGCAATCTTATTTATACCGCAACCTATAACAGTTTGGTCAAAGTTAGTGACACTGGAAAAGTCCTCATTTCGCTCAAACTAAGATCATTAGGACAAAAAAGTAACTGAAGCTTCTGCAGGTATCTCCATAGTCGATGCAACTCTGAACAAAATTGATCATAAATTGCAAAATTGGCGGCAATTCTAAAGAAGCTGCAGCAAAATGATATCCACATCCTTAACTGAATAGAACCCGTCTATCTGAAAGTATAAGCATGTCAGCATATCTTTCGTTGGTGACAACAGTTGAACCAGTGCCAACCAAGAGGAGAACAAAGCATCTGAATCAGCTTCGCAAAAAATTGATCATAAATTGCAAAATTGGCGGCAATTCTAAAGAAGCTGCAGCAAAATGATATCCACATCCTTAACTGAATAGAACCCATCTATCTGAAAGTATAAGCATGTCAGCATATCTCTCGTTGGTGACAACAGTTGAACCAGTGCCAACCAAGAGGAGAACAAAGCATCTGAATCAGCTTCGCAAAATGCTAGTCTGGTTTGGCCTAAAAAAAGAACCTTTTGAGCATCTTACCAGAAATACCAGCTTTCTTCTAAGCAGCATCATCTCTGACGATTTTACATGTACCATTTTATGAATGTAACGTGCAAGCCTTACAAGGCAAAAGGAGCAGTAGCCCGATATCGTTCATTTGGATTTTCTCCATCCTGCCGATGGATAAAGGAATCACCAATGATTTAATTCCCCCTTCCCTTGGCCAACTTTTGACAACAAATGGACATGAAATCTCTACACAAAAATGTTACTACTATATAAACACAATAAAGAATGCGAACACAAAACGATACCATATCAATATTTTTAATTAGAGCCAAATTTTACCAGTACCCTATTCGATAAGAATGTTCTTTTAAGAAATGCATGAAAGAGCTTTGGGCCAAAATCTTGGTGTCAACTGGAAGTTATTGCGAAAGTCGATAATTGACAAGTCACTCAAATAAATGGAAGTAACATCAACTATTTTAATCGGCAAAAAAGATACTAGTGAGTCACTCAAATAGTTGGTAATTGGTATTGTAGTTCGTGAATTAAAAAAGTCGATAAATTACGCACATAAAGGTTAGTAAGCTATCAGAATAGTTAATAATCTGTGGGTAAATCAAATAAAGATTGGTGAAGCAAAACTAGTTGATAACTAGAAGACAAGTCAGTAAGTCATCTAAATAAAAGTTTATCTAGAATAAGTTGGTAAACTTAAAAGTGGGTAAGTTATGCAAATGGTAATAACATATCAAAAAAGTTGGTAATATTTAAACAACCAAATAAATGGTGGTGAAGAAGTCAATGAGAGTGAGCGACCAAGACTAGTTAGTATTTTAATTGGAGAAAAGTTAATAAGTCGCTCATATTGACGTTGGTAATTTCATATTAGAGTGAATCTAAAAAGTCAGTAAGTTGCATATGTAAAAATTGGAAGATTAGTTGAGAAGTTGGTAAAAAACAACAGCAACAAAAAAACCCAAAATAAGCGCTAGTGAATTCATATAAAATTTGTTAAATTACCATTGTCTGGAGGTCACATTTTTTTTTTACCAACAATATTAGAAACTTACCATTCTCATAGAAATAATAAACAGTGGAACCGATTGTCCTTAAAATTTTTGTGTTATATAATATTTTTGCTAGTTAACTAGAGGATAAACATATATATAAATTAGTTCAAGAGATAGACACAAAAAGTTACCCACAACACTCAGTGAAACCTAAAATTACAGTAATAATGCCATACATTTTAATACCAGCATATCTAATTAATTTATTGAATGGCGTTGCAGACTTCAACAAGGTTATCAAAAAGCTGAACCATATATAGCAATCCAACGAAACTCTTACCATATAATTCAACGCACCAACTTCACAGATCGGTTTCAGTATGCCAGTCATTGTTCAGAATATGAACCTCAGTTCCTATAAAAGGTGTTTTAGGGTTCCCAAGAGATATCGTATTCTTATAATTTTCCATTGCTGGATTACAATGCAATAGATCTCAACCATTCAATAATCGCAATATGAATTGTTGTCTTTTTTGCTTGTAATTGGTGTGGAAACACATGACTCTTCATCCCTCTAAGTGTCCGTTGGATTGAAATGCAATAAATCTCAGCCATTCAACGAATCGCAGTCTGGATGGGTGTGAATTTTTTATTTTCGTAATGGGTAAAACATGGCTCTCAATATCCCTCTCAATTGCAGAGAGCTAAGACCTTGAAGAATTCATAAATCTTACTCATGAGATAATCTAACAATTCAAGTGGTATTTGGCCCCATAATTACTCGCGAAATGATATCTCAATCTCTGGAAAGAATTTGCAAATCTGACTCATAAGACTTAATTGACTTCAACATATGTGCAAAGATGTAATTGACAAGCAGGCTTGCAGCAACAGGATGAAAATCTCAAAGAATTTAAGTTTCATTTGTTTTGCAATTGAGTTGGTAAAAAGGATCAAAGCAAGCAACTTCATTTTCCACTTCAGCAAAGTATGACCAATTTTGTCAGTTTTCCTCCGGCAGAAGCTCAGGCTGTATAAATAGTGACTTACAGTTATCTGCGAACACCAGAAATGCCCTCTCTGGTTATCACATATTCACAAGATGTATCAGGGATGTGAGGGGCAAAAAGCAACTGGAGTCTTCTCCTTGTTCTGCAATGCATCAGGTCACAACCGTACTCATCCCTCATGTCATCCACCGTACTAACAATCTCTTTATCCATCGATAAGAACAGCCTCGAGTTCACGCAATTCGCCCACGCCAGACCCAACGCAGCAGAAACCCGTCTCCCAGATGAATCCAAGCACCCCAAGTTCCCAATCCTCAGGCCGTTCATCCCCTCATTGGGAGCGACCAAATCAACCACCTGATTCGTCACCACAACCGCAAGATCAAACTTCTCAGCCAACAACTTCAGTTTCCCCGAGATCTTGAAAAACATAGACGACCTCCGTTTGAGATCGAGCGAGTTATTGTCGAACTCCGATCGGAACAAAGCCGCAATGGAATCGATGACAATAAGCCGAACCGGGAACTGGCTTTTGAAGTTCTCCACGAAAGACTCGATCTTGGGCATTACGTCGAGCAGGTGGTCCGCGGAGTGCAGAGGGTGCACGAAGATATACTCCAAAGGGTCGTGGCGGGGGCCGAACGAACGGGCGCGAGAGAGCTGGTGGAGGCGGCGGAAAGGGAAGGGGAATTCGGAGTGGAGGTAGAGAGAGGAGGCGGAGAGGCCGCCGCGGGAGGGTGGGAGCTGGGCGGAGAGGAGGAGCTGGAGGCAAAGCTGGGTCTTTCCGCAGCCGCTCTCGGCGACGACCTCGGTGACGGAGCGGCAGGGGATGCCGCCGCCGAGGCAGCGGTCGAGGACGGGGCAGCCGGTGGTGCACTTCTGGGTGGGCCGGGGACGGATGCGAAGGCTCTCCGGTGTCATTGATTTGACAGTGGAGATTGAGAAGAGGATGAACCGGGGGGAAGGCAGGCAGTGGCGCGAAAGAGTGTTGGGATTATGAATTTGGTCAAGCCTGGCGGATTTAAATTTTTGTAAAGTACAAGACTTAGGTACAATTATCTTATGATTTTTGGAAATTTCAGCAATATTTAAAATTTCGATCATAAAAAATAGAAAGTTCCCCTCTTGATTTCGGCTAAGCCGAGACTAGCCCTGATAAAAGTCGATAATTCAACAATAATCGATAATTAAATCGAATGAAAGTTAGCAAGTCACTCAAATAAAGGTTGGTAAATTTACATGAGAGTTAGTAAATTTAAGACATCGATGAAAAAAATCTTGTGAAGTATAAAAGAAAACATTGATAATTTCTAAATCTATAGACATGTCCTTTTACGACCAAAACAAGGATATAGTTTCTTTATTATTAGTAGTAGTTGTTGTTCAATCACATTCATTTTTATCTATTCATTGACCTCTTTAGGGAAAATGGCATAAATGACCACTGAACTTTCAATTTGTCTATTATAATCCTTAAATTTTTAAATTTTTTAATTTGATCATTGAATTTTAAACCAATGTGTAAGGCGGTTCTTTAATTTTCAATTTATTCAATGCGATCCATTAACTTTTTATACATATTCAAATCAATTCTTGGATTATATGAAAATGTTCATATGATCCCTGAACTTAAATTAATGGAGGAACCATAATGAATATTTTCATATAGTACAATAATTAGTTAGAATATGATCCAAAGTTCCAAGATCACATTACAAAGTAAAAGTTTAGGGAACACGTTAAAATTAAGACAAAATTTTGGGACCATTTGTATCATTATCTCTCCTCTTTTTTAATTAAACTTCATAGTAAATTACTGGAATCCTAATTTTTTTCTCCATGTAATTTAATTATTGGTTCCACTCCATGACCATCGATCTAGTGGTAAGAAGAATGAATAGGTAATTCATTCCACTAAGCATGATTCCTATTAAGTAAATCATAATAACAACAAGATTATCCAACTAAATCGCTCTATAGCTAAATTAATTAGAATATTCTTATTTAATTAGAAGGGCATTTGGATTGTGTTTGAAAGCAATCCGAAAAGAGGACGCTATGTCCATTTCACGATCAGATCTTTCGAGGTCCCCATAAGACAAGCCCAAAAACTGATGTCGTCTTCTTCTTGTCGAGGAGTCATTCTCAGAGATCTTCTTAACTTCTCACGTTTTGAAAAGTAATTCCTACTTGCCGACGAATTAAATTAAGTTATCCTGCGAGACAAGGCCATTTAGCTGATTAACGCATTAATCAGAGGGCCGCCGAGCCACAAGAACCCTTAACTCTTTTTATCGATTTACATATGACAGCCGGATTGAATTTTGCAAGCCACACATCTATCACCACTGGGGGTGCAATAGACGATCCACGAATCCATCAATAATTGTCAACTAGGCATGGTTGTGGATCGTGCTTGTTTCCACAAGAAAAGAAGATGGATCAATCTTTCGCAGATCTAATATCAAATGGACGCATAATGGTCGCTAAAAATCCAGATTTAGCTCCTCATTCTATTAACTATGAAATGTATCTTATAAATGGGCTTACATCACCAGACGTAGACGGGCGATAATGCTTGGAACTTTCGTCGCCTTATGTCCGTCATTTTGCATGAGGTTTTTGGTCTTAGCCGCCTAAGACTTCGTCTCTTAACTTCTTCATATTTTACGTTCTTCATTTCGCTTTCCTTCTATGCATCACGACAATCCATCGTCATTTGCGATCGGCTGGGCGATGTTTTTGGACATCAGGAGTTACCTGCACGCGACAAATCGAAATAACAAACCCTAGGGCGAGGCTCTGTAATAACAGGATTGAGAAAAACTATAAGCAAGAAGAGGGAATACGTCCTCGGATTCTACACACCAAAAGCTCACAAGAGCCCAGAGAAAGAAACTGAACAAGTTCAAGAAACAACCGTCTCTTACAGTCTTCTGCGAAAGGGCCAAAAGAGTTTGTTAACCCTAACTCTCTTAAACGGGCATACGGTCATTGGATTCTACGCACAAAAGTTGGTCAGTCTTTTGCTTCCATACAGGCGTGGCGACTCCTCCATGATCGTTTAGATCGATGTTGCTCGTGTTTGACCTGGCGCTGTCCTTGCTCTGATCTGACAATGCTTAGTAAACTCAGTTTGATTTCGTTCTCGTCTAGTCCTTCTGAAGGGTCGCTCATGGATATTATAAATACTTCCAATTTTTATATTCAAAGACAAAGTCAATATATCCGTGCTGAAGTAGGTCTGTCATCATTTGACGGACCTAGATTTGCGCTTTGAAGTCGAACTTATAATAACATATATTGGACCCGATCGACATGGAACTTAAGAGATAGATAATGCAATGAAAGAAATAAATGATGACTATACTACTATTTGTAAAGATGATGGATATTATAGAAACCCCAATTGTGCGTCATCTTCCACCCACAAATTAGTAGGAACCAAAAAAGGCCCCCACTAATATTTCCATCTATGACGTCGACACAAATAAAAAGTGAAATCCATCCCTTGTCACTGTCGACGATCCTCATGATGTTGCTGAAATTTCCTTCAATTCCTGTCAACAAGACGGACCTTAATTAGCTCCCGCGAGAACATCATCGACCATGTTCTTCAACTTTCGCCTGTCTTCTTGCCTTCCCTTCTACGTAAAGCCTGCCCTTTCACTTCATCGCCATTCTTGCCAGCCAGAAGAAAAGGACAATGGCGGCAAACAATCTTTGAATTTTGAGCAAATATGTAATGTGGATTTTGAAGTATTAATTTATTTTAATACACTTTCTGAGTTTTAATTCAATGTGTAATATCATTCTAGAATTTTTTGTTTGTTTAATGTGATACCTGCATGTTTAAGTTAATCCATACATTTTATAAAAATATTTGCAATGTTGCTCCTGTACTTAAATTAATGAAATGATACTATTGAATATTTTCTTATGGTTCAAGAACTAATTTGAACATTCACCATAAGTTCATGGACTACATGAAACAAATTCAAAATTCATGAATAACATTACATGTTATGTTAGAATTGAAGGATAATATTAAACATCATTAAATATTATGTCGAAATTTAGGGACCATTTGAGTTATTATTGCAAAAATAAACAAGAGTAGCTTTCCAAGTTGGCCAATGATGGCTCGTTTTGCCTTCTTGCTAGCAGATGAGTCGGAAAGAGAGAAGCCAAGCAGGATAATCACGAAACCAGAAAACTAAACAGTCGCGCTTATCCGTCACTTTAATGGTAAAAACCATCCACATTTCAATCCTAGACTCAAAGCCACATCTTCTATGTATGCACCACACATATAGTATCACACATTCTTTTACTTGACAGAAATTAGTTTCGCTCTCCGAAGGTTCAAAACCGCTTGAAAGTTCAATTCAATGAGAAATTGTTCGATCGTATGCAGGTAGGTGAGATATGTAGCACGTGTGCGACCTAATATTTCAAGAAATGTAGATTACACTGTGTTTATACCATAGGATGTAAGAAGGAATTATCAGCCAGCAATAGATACAAGCATCCGGAATTTGGGCTCAAACCCTAAATTCACTACAACGATATGCTCAGCAGTTGACGATCTTGATTCTTCATGAGGGCTCCATTCACGCTTGATCCCTTATGATATTACCTCAATTTTGCGCCACGTATTTTTGCCAACTCCGTGTCTCTCCGAAGGACGCGGTCACGGCGACGCTTGCATGATCCTTGCAACTCAGCGCTCTCAGCACCTTCCATGTCACCTTCCCCCCGCCGGTGCTCGCCTGAGGCTTCCCCTCCCCGGAGTCCCCTGGGGCCGGGAACTGCATCGCCGCCGTGCTCCGACGGAACTGCCGGTTCTTCATGTCCCGGAGCTCCATCTCCGCTGGCGACTTCACCTGCCCGAAGGTGAGTACGTACCACCGCGGCCTCGATGCCGTAGTCCTCTTCACCAGCGAATCCGATCTCGCTACGCGTGAATTCCTCGTCGCTTCGTTCGAGCGAAGCACCAGAGGCGACTGATCCGGCTTCAGCTTGCCGTAATCGAGCGACTTGCAATTCCTGGTGAGGTTCAACTTCGTACTGTTCGATCGGTCCACGGAGCTCTGCAATTTGGACATCGACTCCGATCGCCTCCGGAATGCTAGTTTTAGCTCGCTGTCTTGGCCATTCGCCGTTGCCTGGGAAGCTGTCTTCGTAGATTGCTTGGAGTAGAAAGGTGCAAGCTTTCCGCAGATGATGACGTCGTCCGCGGAGCACATGTCGGAGCTGAAGTCACTGAAGAACTCGAAGAACTCTGGCTCATCGGATGACGATTGGCGGTGGTGGGTGGAGAAGTCGCCGGAGGCCTCCGTTTCGGGTTCGTCGTGGAGCGGGAGGTCGCACAGAGAGAGCGCCTCCTCTGCTTCTTCTGGGTCGTACGGAAGAAGATATTGAAGATCCGCCATGGTCGACACAGAAAGAGAGAGAGGGAGAGGAGGGGGGGGGAGAGATGATTGTGTGATTTAAGATTATAAAGAAGTGATTTTTTGAAGAGGTAAGAGAGGGACACCGTATGGCTATGCCCGGGGAGATGATAACTAATTCCGAATTGAGAGAGGGAGAGAGAGAGAGATACTGTAGGAAATGGAGGGCATTTAGTCTTTATATAAGAAGAGGATGATGCAGTTGCTCTTGGGCTTATCAACTTGCAGTGTTATACATAGTTCCTAGCGGAAACTTTTGTCTGAGCTTATAACGCCTAGCTTGAGAGATTTCCTGGACGAATGGCTATTCTCTTTGGCCCTTTCGATGTCAATGGTTTCTAGAAGGAGGAGGAGAGAGAAAGAGTACGTGTTTAGACCAAGTAATTAACGGTCGAATATACCCCACGGGTTACCGACATTAGTCGCATAAGGCAGTATTAAATCAAGCAAAAGGAAATAGCATTCGCCTCATTACCTAGTAAACATCTTTAAAACTCATCTACAATTGTAACTTCAATATAAATGTGAGAGCAAGGTGGCGGTTCGGGCTGATATGGACGGTTGTAAGTATCTCCAACCATTACCTCTCCTTAAATACATGCTCGGTTTTAGGTTTGCTGCGTGAATGTAACCTAAAATAAAACCTGGCTGCAATATCAGGAAAAGAGAACTACAGCAGCAAGCGGTTAAAAGTCCTTTTCGCGAGTAGGGTTTTATGGAGATCAAGTTGCTGACTTGACTAACCCTCGCTAGTGGCTCATACTGCAAATGAATATCTCCCCTAATGTGTATATAGTCAAGTGGCAGACTCTCTATCCTTAGTTCCTTTAGAAAGGGGCAAATCTTGATGCAGCCTCGTGAGCTTTTACTGTTTCGTTAAGGAATCGGCAGAGGTTCTTGTCTGGTCCACGAATTCTCTGGAGGTGCGTTGCATGTGTCACTCAATGGCACCAAAGGGGACGCAACTTTCCGGTTCATCATCTTATCGTGTCCTTTTGATAAAGCAGGGGAAATGATCCGATCAAATCAAGATGAATAAATAGAAAAATCTCCTGGAAATATGTATCTTCAGAAGTACAAAATGGGTGCCTAACATATCACCCTTTTGGTATCTCAGAGAGAGAGAGAGAGAGAGAGAGAGAGAGAGGACTTTTGGTTTTGACATGACGGTTGCCTGTCTCCTTCCATGTGCGCTACTAAAGTTAAGGACTCGTCTTTCTTCCTGGTGAAAATAAGATAGGAATTTGCAAGTTTAAGGTTAAGACCGTGGGGGCTTGAAACTTCTTGTGCCCCATGATCCCTCACGATGAAAACATATGACTACTGTCCGCAGGAGACGGTTAGGTTAGCTATTATCGAACGGATTTTGGCTGGTCGTTATGATATGACGAGAGTGTCATATAAAGTTAAGAGTTACCAATGAAGGCTATGCGTATAACAAATATACTTACAAAAGTCGCCGAATCTATACTAAAATACACGAAAGAAATCGCAACATCAAAGGGCGGTATTCTTTACCACAGGGGCGTCCTCAATTTAATAGAATGGCTTGTTTCCTTTTTATATTCCTTTTTTTGACATGAAATATAGATTCAATCTATCTTTATAAAGATGCGAATGGATGGCTAGCTAGCTAGAGGCAAGAGGCAAGAGGCATGATGCTTGTCCCAATTGTTATCCTCTCTTAAAAAGGATTTATTTAATTAATCCACACATTCACCCAAAAGCTAAGTATAGACATTATACAATTGACATTGACTTCCTAAATGACCCGTCGGAAGAAATAGGATTTTGACAAGACAATGCTTTGAGGACCCTACTTGGCACCTATTTGTATAATAGCAATCGATAAGGTTGTGAAAATAACAAGACGTCTCAATAAATGTTCTTTTCTTATTATTTGAGAATAAGGTGAGGTGTTTGCACGAAGAGGGTGGGCGAATCATGATGAAAAATCTGTCGACTCTCTAGAAGGAGAAAGACCCCTTGAATGAATGCAGGCAGGTTTAGGGAAAATGACAATTTATCTCCAGAATATAAAGAAATATATATCGTTAAGTTTTAGGGAAAAGAATAATATTCTTATTTTAGTATTCTTGAAAAGTTCCTTAGAGAAGAACGATGCAAGAACTAGGACATCCCGCTAAGGTGAGACGCGGTTCTTCACAGAGACGTGATCGGTAGACTTCTTGTCTTTTGCTCTTTTTTATATCTTCATTTGATGGCGCAAGGATTATTAAAAGGGTTGGCTCTTTTCCTGGGGCAATGTACCTTCCTAATTTGTATGTTATGCTTCTTTGACTTTATGAGAAATATTCTAATAGAAAAAATAAATTTCCTCGCGTTTTGACGTTCGAATCACTTAAAACGAGTCAACGAAAGACCTTTTCATAGTCAATACAAATTGTATGTTTAAATTCAAGAAATGAATTTTCTCTTTTAAGAATCAAACATGAAAATATGATTAAATATTGACGCTTAATTTATAGACCTCGACTCTTGGGAAAGAGGGAACCCCAAAGCATAATCCTAGTCCTCGGAGGTTAGGCTAGCTTCTCAAAGGTCGGGGCCTTGGGATCCTGGTACTTGCGCCTGAGTCTCCAACAGCCATGCTCAAGTATTCAGCTCCCACGCCCAAGTCATGGCGCCCAAATTCAATTCCTTGACAATTGGGCCAAGATCCATGGAGGTTGGCATGAGACCTCGATGCCTGAGCCTTGATCACTGATAGCCAGGCTCAGAGACTTGGTGCGCGCATGATTCAATTCTCATCTAGAAACTGAATTCTAGATAGAATTGAATTTTTCTGATTCTGTGCCAGAATGAATTCTGGCAGAAAGAAACGCGTTTGATATGGTTAACGAATTTCTCATCCAGAATGAGAAATCTGTTTGATATGATTAAAAAATTCTATTTCTGTTTCTGATTCTGTTTATGTTTAATAAAAAAAATTCTTTTTTTATTGCAAGATATCCATCATATTAAAAATCAAATACTTATTATTTAGCCAAAAAATTGACAAATTTTTTTTCACATCTTTGATAGTAATTGAACTCCGGATTCTTTTTAATTAAAGTAAATCATAGTATATAATAATTCCTAAAAAAATTAGGGGAGAGGAGGATATCCAATATTAAGATAAGATATGGAACCAAAGCTCACATTACATTGCAACATGACATTACAAAAATTGAGATAAAATATTCTTAAATGCATAATAATACAAAAACATTATAAAGGAAAAAATACAATATCAAGGAATCTGTGGCAAATTATAATCTATTGCCATTTTATTGGCAATACATTTCCTGAACAAGTTCATCTCAGTTCCCGCCTCATTTGATGTATCACCCATATCGACATCTTCTATAGGTTCAAACAGGTGCTCCGGATCTCCATATTCGGAAAAGTCTCTATCCCTCTGGTCTTGATCTCGAATGTAGTTATGGATAGCACAACATGCAATTACAATATATGACTGCTTTCGAATTGTAAATGAGGGCATGTGTTTCAAAATGAAAAAACGATTCTTCAATACCCCAAATGATCTCTCAATGACATTTCTAAGTGAAGAATGCCTTTGATTGAACAACTCTCTTGCTGTTGTCAGTCGTCTCGTATTTCCCCTATATTCTGACAGATGATAGCGTTCACCTCTAAAAGGAGTTAAGAATCCCGGAGCTAATGCATATCCCGAATCTACCACATAGTATTTACCTAAAATAAAGTAATTTATTTGTAGGTCATATTTTGCAACTAAAATATAATGATAATAATGATTAATACTTACGGAATATGTATGTACCTGGTGGTGGACGAGGAAATCCTAAAGTAGAATTCTCAAGTGCTGCCGCTAGCACCCGACAATCGTTAGCAGATCCTTCCCAACCAGCATACACAAAAGTAAATTTCATATCAAATGAACATGCGCACATCACATTCTGTGTGGTTATTCCTTTCCTGCCTCTATATGGGATTTGCTTGGTAGCAGGTATAGAAGCATTAACATGGGTCCCATCAATAGCGCCTATGCAATCCTGTCATTTAATTAAAAATTATTAGTATACAAATTTCAAAATAAAATGAAATAAATTGGGCAAAAGAATGTACAAAAATATTACCTTGAAGTAACGTTTATGTCTAGGATCCATAAGAATCTCATTTGGGACAACATCAAATGAAGGTGGAACAATGTTCTCGTTCGCTAGCTTACGAACTGCAGTCAACACTGTTGTAAAATATTTGCTGATAGTTTGTCCTGAATGTTGAAATCTCTCGCACAGGTTTCTGTTCGAGCTCTTGTGACAAATCATAGTTAAAAAGATCCCAACTTGTTCATCTACTTTAATCTGCCGACTATCTTTCAACCAACCTCTTGACTTCATCAAGTTGCACAGGTTAACAAACACGTGTCTTTCCATTCTAAAAGATTCATATATTCTATCGACATGTCCAAAAAGAATCTCCCTCATCCATGCAGGTCCTGACAATACGCTATCCCTAAGAGGTTCTCTTGTGTGCATCGACATATCCATCGCAGATATACATAACCATGCTATCAATGTATCTATATCTAATTCATCAAAATCACATTCAACTGCATCAACTGATTCAACTGCCGATACTTGATCGCTACTTTCAACATCCTCCATGTTACCTATGCCATCAAATGAAATAAGAATATTGTCACAACTTAACAATAAGCCTCAAAACCACACCAAAATATCTCATAAGAAATATATATAACTAAATAATCCAATAATAAAATCCACAACATCTTATAAAACATAAATTTCATACAAAACCATAATATCTCAAATAAATCCACAGCCTATTTCCCCACAACTACTTAAATCATTTCAATTAGTCCACGTCTTCTCTCAGGTAGAGCTAAGACGAAAGCCTCCCTCCAAGATGCATTATGTAAAGATTCCTTTACAGCTTTGTTGTACAATTCTGGCTCTAAGTCAGTCATTTCATTGATGATGGCCATCACAGCTCCTATGGAGTAGGCATCTACAGGTGCTGATGCTGGTGATGAAGATGGTGCAGTTGAGGATGCCGAGACACTACTTGAATGACTAGCCCTAAATGCAATCAAATCTCGAATAGCTTTGCAAGTGGTGGAAAAATCATTTGTCTTGCTATTCCTTCTCCTCTTGGCATTTGGAGTTCTATCTATATCGTGCTTTCTACGGGATGCTGATGCAGTGACATCAGGTGTAAAGACTCCCGCATCAACATGCTGTCCATCCGAGTCCATCGGATCACCTATCGCAGCACCACCACTATCACCACCATCACCACCATCAAAACCACCACCACCACCAAATAAACCATAATCACCACCAACTTCATTTTCCTCTGAGGACAACACCTGCTCTGCATTTCCTACTGCATACTCTCCAGTAGCATATGTATCACCGAAGACAACACACAAGTCGGGATACTGAGGAAAGCCATCCTTCCTAAATTTAGCCCATTCCTTATTATCCTGTCATTTTCACAATGATGACAAACATCAGCAATATAATAATCAAAGCTTACAACCATAATAAAAACAGAACAACCCAAGTAAAGACCAATACCTTTATGTGAGACTCCCATACACTCTCATCCTCCACAGCAACCCTGTTGTTTATATTATCCCATCCGAATCCAGATTGCGATAAAAGTTTCTTGAAACTACCGTACTGTGTCCTCAGCTTATTAACCTTGTTCTTCAACTGCATTAAAGTAAATTGTACCCCTGTCCGTTTGTTGAATTAAACACGTATATTATTCCATCCTGTTTTGTTATAGGTAGAGGTGGTGCGATTTCCCTTTTGTACCTCTACTACCAACAAACTTATGAGCTCGTTGGTTAAAGCCTCAGTCCACTTTGCCATATTAGCCTCTTTATGAGAAGTCATTTTACCTTAATTGATTAAACATTCAAAATCACAATAAGATACAATGCTATGAATATTAATCAAACAAAATGAAGAAAAGACTATATTATGAATAAAAATCAGAATAAATATTGTAACTTGTACTAGAGCATAAAGACAAATATACATCAATTAACATCATAATATAATAAGAAAGCAAGCATTTTTATTTGTGTAAAAGTAAACAGAATGTAGTACTAATTCAACCAAACACAGCATAAAAAATTTGAGGTTGATGACAATGCATGACACACACATCAAATCACAACTAAGACGAGTTTCTACATACGACACCACTAATCCTTAAAATTAATGCAATGAAAGCTGCAGGAAGGTCTCACAACTTATCTTGGCCAATAAATAGTTCAGATCTCGATGCATCAACGTGGAGGAGATGGCACATCGAAGGAACACAAAAGACCATTGATAATTTTTTACTAGAGCTGTAAATCATTCAGTACCATCAACGGCACTCCCAAAAACCAAGGCCCTAATATAGCAAAGCGGAAACAATATACACGCAGCCACAAATAGTGATAATGGTCTCAGTGTATAAACAAAGAAGTTATGTTCCTAAACAGACGATAACACATCCTATTGAGACGGTGTTACATCCTACCATAAAATGTTGCAATGCCAAAACTCTTTAGGTAATTATAAAATACATACAAATTATGCATTTCAAACTGGCCAATAATCATATCAATAATGATTTGACCTCCTTATACATTGTTAAAATGTCTTCTACATTTTCCATCGACGTCAATATATTTTTACCAAATTAAAATTCTCAAACATAGTTGCGCCAACAGCCAACAATACCCTCCATTAGTGCGCTCAATACCCTCCATTGCACCAACAATACAAGCAGATACCATTGACCTCATTCGTGCGCTCCAATGCATTTCAGTTAGAACGACAAATCCAAAGAAGAAAAAATCAATCTGACGTAGGGAACCGGTTCTATACTTGAAGAGATTAGCGATTGAGGATAACCTGTTTCTTTGAAGTGGCGGTGGTCAGCGGAGGAGGGGAGGCGCCGTTGCAGGAGAAACCGCCTCAGCAAGATCTAACAGGGCTGGTGTCTCGTGGGCTGGTGCCTGGCGGAGGTGGAAGGCCAGGCGAAGGCGACGTGAGGCCGAGGCGAGTCGAGGTGGAGGCGCGGAGGCAGAGAGGCGAGGCTCCGTGGAGGCGAAGGCGACGCGAGGCCGAGGCGACTCGAGGCGGAGGCGACGCGAGGCTCCGCGGAGGCGAAGGCTACGCGAGGCCGAGGCGAGTCGAGGCGGAGGCAGAGGCGAAGGCGAGGCGGAGAGGCGAGGCTTCGCAGATGCGAGGCGAGGCGGAGGTTTTGGCGAGGCGGAGGTGGAGGTGGAAGGCTAGGCCGAGACGAGGCCGAGGCGAGGCTCGGCAGAGGCGAGGCTTGACGGAGGCGAGGCCGAGGCGTGGAGGCGAGGCGAGGCGGAGATGCTCGGCGGAGGCGAGGCGAGGCGGAGAGGCAAGGCGAGGCGAGGCGGAGGCAGAGGCAGAGGCTCGGCGGAGGCAGAGGCAGAGGCATGGGAGAGCGTCTGTGAAGAGGCGTTAGGGCACAAAAGAGAGAGAGGCGCGGATGGAAGAAAAGAGGAGAGAGGCTTCAGAATCCATTCTTTTCCCATGGCCAAGAATGAGAAATGGTTGAAAAACCATTTCTCATTCTTGTTGCAAAATCCATTCCGGATGAGAAAATTCATCCGGAATGGATTTTCTTAAAAATTTGAATCATGCGCATTTCTCATCCGGAATGGATTTTTTTCCCCCAGAATCCATTCCGGATGAGAAATGGCCACCAATCATGCGCGCCCTTGGCTTCCAAGCCCAAACTAGTGGTGCCCGTGCTTGGTTTCTTCGTGGCTAGACCCGAGAAAACCCTATTGGGGACTTGACACCTAGGTCAAGTACGCCTAGGCTGGGCCTAAGATGTAAGCAATTGAGTGTAGTTCTCTAAGAGAAAAGAGGTAAATTATTTAGTGTTTATAAAAGTATACATCTTATGAGAATTTAATTTGATAAATATTTATTGAAAATTTTTGTGATATAGCATAAGTGGCCTTTACATCACATGAATAGTACTTGTAAGGAAAAAAACGAGTTTCCCTTTTCAAATTCTAGTCAAACATCTATAAAGTACTGTTATCATCCTGAAATGATAATTTTCTTACATAAAATATTCTCTAAAAATGTCAAATTTTACACACACATAAAAAGGGATCATTTCATTGTAGTGATATCTCTATCCATAAGGATAAACATTGATGAGGTCCATACGTGCCAAAAGTTGTCATACATAATATAACTCTTTTTCAAGAAGACAGAATACATGCATAAGTCAATGGCCTTAGAAAGTCTAACTCAAAAATTCAAGCTTATGAGAGGAGGGAGACCTTATGAATATAACAATCATATTGGAACCGTCGTCAAGCGATAGTGGACAATATTTCAACAAAGGGGTATATTTTTTAAACTAGAACACCACAATAGATATTTGCATGATATCGGCTACAGATGGATCACAGTTTTATCAATTTAATTAAGAGAAGCGCGTGGACTCCTTTTGGGGCACCGACATTAGCTTTGGCTCCTCAACGTTAGCGGCTAGAAAGTCCTTTTCGCAAGCAAGATTTTATGTAGGTCAAGTTGCCGACTTGAATAACATACGCCTAGTGGCTCGTACAGCAAATGAATGTGACCGCTAATGCGTATATAGTCAAGTGGCACAATCTCTCTCCTTAGTTTCTTAAAAAAGGTGTAGGGCAAATCTTGATGCCACCATGCGAAGTAATCTACTGTTTTGTTAAGGGATAAGCGCTTTGTCTGGTCCACGAAATGCTCCGGAAGCGCATTGCAAATATTGCCTAATGTCACGAAAGGGGACGCAACTTTGGAGCCCATCGTCGTATCATGTCCTTCAGATAAAGCAGAGGAACTGATCCGATCAAATCAAGATGAATACATGGAAACTCTCCAAGACATCTACAGATTCAATAGTGCAAAATGGCTGCCTGACATTACATCCATTTGGTATCAGAGAGAGAGAGAGAGAGAGAGAGAGAGAGAGGGGGGGGGAGGGGTCTTTGATTTTGATTTGGTGGTTGCATAGCTACTTCCAAGGGCGCCAGTTAAAGATAAAGATAAGCTCTCATATTTGTTCCTCCTGACAAATAAGATAAGAATTTGCAAGTTCATGGTTTATATTTTAGGTGGCCGGATCATTTTTTGTGCCATATGATCCCTAACAATAGACACACATGACTACCGTCCAAACAAGAGATAATTAGCTATTTATTGGTCGGAAGACAACAGCTAATCATTACGATAAGATAAGAGTGTGGAATGAAGTTAAGAGTTATCGAGAAAGGCTAATGTGAATAATAAGTATATGCCACGGGATCTATACTAAAATACACAAAAGGGGATGCAACGTGAGAGGGCGCATATTTTGATTATTGGGCTGTCCTCATTTTGACAATTCGGCTTGCTGTCTTTTTTTTTAATATTTATTTTCTCAACAAGGGATATAGTTCTAATATGTTTTTCATCGATATGAACGGATGACTAGTTAGCTAGGAGGCAAGAGCGATGTTGCCTGTCCCAAGTGTTTTCCTCTCTTAACAGGGAATTTACGTAAGTCATGCATCCACGTAAATAATAAGTGTAAACCTTAGTCAGCATATATATAAATAAATATATATATATATATACTGACCTCCACAAGTGACCCATTGGATGAAATAGAGTTTGACCAGACACGTTTATGGCAACAAGAGTCAACTTCTTGCACAAACACACGGGTCGATCCAATTGCATGCTAGTCGACTAAGGTTTTAGAGTGCTATTAGGACCCCCTACTTGGCACCTGTTCTTCCAACCTTTTCATAATAAAGTCTTCGGCATTCAATATGGCATGCGAAAACAACAACGCGCATTCATAAATGTCCTTTTCTTCCCTTTATTATTATCTTTCTTTTTTGTGGGAAATTAAGGGGTGGTGTTTGCATATCGGAGGTCGGCGAGTAAGGTTGAAAAATCTGTTCAACTTTCTAGAAAGGGAAAGGCCTCCTCCAATAAATGCAGGCAGGTCTAGGGAAAATGACAATTTATCTCTAAAAATTATATTATTGTAATTATTTATTCCCTCGTCCATTTTTAGGAAAAGGAATAATTCTTAGTTTAGTGTTGGAAAAAGAAAAATTCGTTCGAGAGGAAAGATACAAGAACTAGGATAGTCCCACTACCGGTAAGATATGTTTCTCTACATAGACATGATCGGTTGACTTGTCCTCTTATTCATTTTCTTTTTTTCTTTTGATGTTGCGAGGATTATTAATAACTTGTTTAAAATTGACAGGGTTATCGTTCGACGGTCGCATTGCTTGATCACATATAAGGATACACGACTTGGGACATTTTTATGTTTTCTATAGATTAAATAGTTGGATTTTTCTTTTAATAGGGCAATGTACTGTATTGATTAGTGTTTTAGAAAGGCTCCATTTTCTTTTGCGAAAAAAATATTTTTTTTTCTAATTGAATTATTTGAGAAAATGAGTCAAGGAAAATTCTTTTCATAATCAATGGAAAATCCATGCTTAAATTCAGATAAAAGATTTTTTCTTTCAAAAAATTAGAGACCTCACAAATGGGTATCTCATGCTTGTGCCAATTCTTGGCGGCATCCCAAGGCTGGGCTTAGGAATCTCAAGGTTGAGCACGAGATCCCAGTGCCCATGTCCGAGTCCTTGACAAACTTTGCCCGGGTACCGACTCCCTCACGCAAGCTATTAGTACTTGGCCCAATTCCTTGGTTGTCAGGCTCGAGTCTATAGAGGCTGGGCTCATGATGCTTGTGCTCATGCTCAAGTCCCTAATAACCTTGCTTAGAGACGAGACTCCCGCGCTCAATTCACCAACAAGCCTAGGTTTTTATCGCCCTTGTTTAATTTCCCTATGGCTGGGCCTAGAAAACCTCAACTCCTTCGACCAGAAACCCAGTGCTTGGGTTTGAGGACCCTATTGGTTGTAATCGGAGCCCCCCAAGAGTGAGGCCTAGTCCCCAACACCCAGCCAAGGTCCCTGGTCTTGTAGTAAAGAGTGTTGAAGAAGATAAAAAATAACAAAAAAAAAAATGCGTACCAACACTTTCCTTAAAGATAATTCCATCCCTCAAGATACGGAAGCCAATGCATCAAGCTTTAGCAGCTATCTTCCTAGGATACAACATATCTTCCTCTATACTCTGCACAAAATAACTATAGGGAAAGAACAACAAGTTGTATGTTAAAACCTAGCAAGAATGAAAAGAAAGAATTCTCATTTTGAGTATCATTTTATTGTGGTTTAGAGATTCTCATTATAAACAAATAAAGCATAGTGTTTATAGAGAAATAAATTAAATTAATGGTAAAAAGATGTTACAAATTGATTGTGTTGATGAATTACATTAGAACCTTTATAAAATAATTGCTCTAAATAATTCAAAACAGTTGAAATAATAAACAATCCCTCACATATTTCAAAATACTTTGAAAAGAAAGGAAAAATAAATGATACGTTAAACTCAATGCAATGCACCTGAATTGATACTCATTAAGCTATGAAATTACCAAATCAATATGGGGATCTATTGATTTTTGAACTTTGAGCAAACATGTAATGTGGCTTCTGAAGTTTTAGTTTATTTGATATACTTATACTTGAACTTTTGATACATGTTCAAACTAGTCTATGCCTTATATAAAAATATTTGCAATATTATTCTTGTACTTAAATTAATGAAAGGATACTATTGAATATTTTCATATGGTCCAAAAATCAATTTGAATCATAAGTTCATGAATTATATTAAACAAATTAAAAATTTATAAATGATATTACATATTGGATTAGAATTCAAGGATAATATGGAACATCATTAAAAGTTCAAGGACAACCTTGCATATAATATCAAAAATTTAGGGACCATTTGAGTTGTTATTGCAAAAATAAACAAGAGTAGCTTTCCAAGTTGGCCAACGATAGCTCGTTTTGCCTCCTTGCTATCGTATGAATCGGAAGAGAGAAGCCAAGTAGGATAGTCATGAAACCATAAAACTAAACAATCACATCTATATGTCATTTTAAGGGTAAAACCACCCACATTTCGATCCGAGACTCAAAGCCACATCTTCTATGTATGCTCCACCCATATCGTATCATACATTCTTTTACTTTATAGAAATTAGTTTCGCTCTTCGTGGGTTCGAAACTGCTTGAAAGTTTAATACAATGAGAAATTGTTCGATCGTATGCAGGTAGGTGAGATATGTAGCACGTGTGCCACCTAATATTCTAAGAAATATAGATTATACTGTGTTTATACTACAGGATGTAAGAAAGAATTATCAGCCAGCAATAAATACAAGCACTCGGAATTTCGGCTCAAACCCTAAATTGACTACAACACTATGCTCAGCAGTTGACGATCTTGATTCTTCATGACGACTCCATTCACGCTTAATCCCTTTCTGATCATATTCATTTCACAAACGTCCAACTGATGAGTGTTTTTCTCTATTTACAATATCACCTCAATTTTGCGCCACGTATTTTTGCCAACTCCGTGTCTCTCCGAAAGACGCGGTCACTGCGTCGCTTGCATGACCCTTGCAACTCAACGCTCTCAGCACCTTCCATGTCACCTTCCCCCCGCCGGTTCTCGCCTGAGGCTTCCCCTCCCCGGAGTCCCCTAAGATCGCCACCGGCCTTTGACAGAACTGCCTGCTCTTCATGTCCCGGAGCTCCATCTCACCCGGCGACTTCACCTGCCCGAACGTGAGTATGTACCACCGCGGCCTCGATGCCGTAGTCCTCTTCACCAGCGAATCCGATCTCGCTACGCGTGAATTCCTCGTCGCTTTGTGTGAGCGAAGCACCAGAGGCGACCGATCCTGCTTCAGCTTGCCGTAATCGAGCGACTTGCAATTCCTGCTGAGGTTCAACTCGGTACTGTTCGATCGGGCCACGAAGCTCTGCAACTTGGACATCGACTCCGATCGCCTCCGGAATGCTAGTTTTAGCTCTCTTTCTTGGCCATTCGCAGTTGCCTGGGAAGCCGTCTTCGTTGTAGATTGCTTGGAGTAGAAAGGTGCAAGCTTGCCGCAGATGATGACGTCGTCCGCGGAGCACATGTCCGAGCTGAAGTCGTTGAAGAACTCGAAGAACTCTGACTCATCGGACGACGATTGGCGGCGGTGGGTGGAGAAGTCGCCGGAGGTCTCCGTTTCGGGTTCGTCGTGGAGCGGGAGGTCGCACAGAGAGAGCGCCTCCTCTGCTTCTTCTGGGTCGTACGGAAGAAGATATTGAAGATCCGCCATGGTCGACACAGAGAGAGAGAGAGAGAGAGAGAGAGAGAGATGATTGTGTGATTTAAGATTATAAAGAAGTGATTTTTGAAGAGGTAAGAGAGAGACACCGTATGGATATGCCCGGGGAGATGATAACTAATTCAGAATTGAGAGAGGGAGAGAGAGAGATACTGTGGAAATGGAGGGCATTTAGTCTTTATATAAGAAGAGGATGATGCAGTTGCTCTTGGGCTTATCAACTTGCAGTGTTATACATAGTTCCTAGCGGAAACTTTTGTCTGAGCTTATAACGCCTAGCTTGAGAGATTTCTTAGACGAATGGCTATTCTCTTTGGCCCTTTCGTTGTCAATGGTTTCTTGAAAGGAGGGGAGAGAGAGAATATGTGTTTAGACCAAGTAATTAACGTTCGAATATACGCCACAGGTTATCGACATTCGTCGCATAAGGGAGTATTAAATCAAGCAAAAAGAAGCACTATTTCGCCACATTACCTAGTAAATATCTTAGGAATTCATTTATAATTGTAACTTCAATATAAACGTGAGATCAAGGTGACGATCCAGACCTATTCGTGAGTGTCTCCAACCATCACGTTTCCTTAAATACATGCTCGGTTTTAGGTTTGGTGCGTGAATGTAACCTAGAATGAAACCTGGCTGCAATATCAGGAAAAGAGGAACTTCTGCAGCAAGCGGTTAAAAGTCCTTTTCGCGGTTAGGGTGTTACGGAGGTCAAGTTGCTGACTTGACTAACCCACGCTAGTGGCTCATACTGCAAATGAATGTGTCCCCCGATGTGGATATTGTCAAGTGGCACAATCTCTATCCTTAGTTCCTTTGAAAAGGGGCAAATCTTGATGCAGCCTCGTGAGCTTTTACTGTTTCGTTAAGGAATCGGCAGAGGTTCTTGTCTGGTCCACGAATTCTCTGGAGGTGCGTTGCATGTGTCGCCCAATGGAAAGGGGACGCAACTTTCCGGTTCATCATCTTATCGTGTCCTTTTGATAAAGCAGGGGAGATGATCCGATCAAGTCAAGATGAATAAATAGAAAATCTCCTGGAATCATGTATCTTCAGAAGTACAACATGGGTGCCCAACATATCACCCATTTGGTATCTGAGAGAGAGAGAGAGAGAGAGAGAGAGAGAGAGGGAAGGAGGGGAAGTTTTGATTTTGATATGATGGTTGCCTGTCTCTTTCCAAGTGTGCTACTAAAGTTAAGGACTCGTCTTTCTTCCTCGTGAAAATAAGATAGGAATTTGTAAATTTAAGGTTAAATCTGTGGAGCTTGTAACTTCTTGCGCCCTATGATCCCGCACGATGAAAGGATATGACTACTGTCCAAGCAGGAAACGGTTAGCTATTATCGAACAGACTTTGGCTAGTTGTTATGATATGGTGAGAGTGTCATATAAAGTTATGAGTTATCGACAAAGGCTATGCGTATAACGAACATACTTACAAAAGTCGCCGAATCTATACTAAATACACAAAAGGGGTCGCCAGAGGGCATGTATTCTTTATCACAATGGCGTCCTCAATTTAAAAAAATGGCTTATTCCCCTTTTGTATTCCTTTTCTTGACATGAAATATAGATCCGATCTATGTGTTGTCCTCTCTTAAAAGAGATTTACTTAATTAAATCACACATTTACCCAAAAGTTAAGTGTAAACTTTATACAATCAACATCGACTTCCTCAATGACCCATTGGAAGTAATAGGATTTGACAAGACGATGCTTTGAGGACCCTACTTGGCAACTGTTTGTGTAATAGAATTCAATAAGGTTGTGAAAATAACAAGACGCCTTAATAAATGTTCTTTTCTTATTATTGATAAGATAAGGTGTTTGCACAAATATACAAATATATATATATATATCTCGTATTTTAGTATTTTCAGAAAGTTCCTTAGAGAAGGACAATGCAAGAACTATAGGACAGTCTCGCTAACGGTGAGACGCGGTTCTTCACAGAGACGTGATCCGTGGACTTCTTGTCTTTTGCTTTTCTTATATATTCATTTGATGGCGCAAGGATTATTATAAGTTGATTGGAATCAACTTGGTCATGGGTCGAATAGGAGAAAACATTATGTAATTAGTATTTTATGCTTCTTTAGCTTCATGGGAAATGTTTTGTTAGGAAAAAAATAAATGTCCTAATTTTTAACGTTCGAATCACTTAAAATGAATCAACGAAAGACCTTTTAATAATTAACACAAATTTTATGTTTAAATTCAAGTAATTGATTTCCTCTTTCTAAGAATTGAATATTAGAATATGATTAAATATCAACACTTAACTTACAGACCTCGACTCTTGGGAAAGAGGAAACCGCAAAGCATATGCCTAGTCCTCAGAGGTTAGGCCAGTTTCTCAAAGGTTGGGGCCTTGGGACGCTGGTACTTGCGCTGGTGTCTCCAACAGCCGTGCCCAAGTATTTAGTGCCCACGCCCAAGTCATGGTGCTCAAATTCAATTCCTTGACAATTGGGCCGAGATCCATAGAGGTTGGCCTGAGACCTCGATGCTTGAGCCATGCTCGGATACCTGGCTTCCAAGCCCAAACTATTGGTGTCCGTGCTTGGGTTCTTTGTGGCTAGACCTGAGAAAACCCAACTGGGGAATTGGCACCTAGGTCAAGTACCCCTACGTTGGGCCTAAGATGTAAACAACCAAGTGTAGTTCTCTAAGAGAAAAGAGGTAAATTATTTACCAAATTTAATTTGATAAAAATTCATTGGAAACTTTGATTTATTTAACATAAGTGGCCCTTACATCACATGAATAGTACTTGTAAGGAAAAGAAAAACGAGTTTTCCTTTCAAATTTCAGTCAAACGCCTAACAAATACTGTCATTATCTTGAAAGAATAATTTTTTTTAATAAAGTCTTCTCCAAAAATGTCAAATTTAACACACACACACACACACACTCACAAACGGATCATTTCATAGTAGTGATATCTCTATCCATAGGCATAAACATTGATGAGGTCCACAGTTGCCAAAAGTTGCCATACATAATATGATTCTTTTTCAAGAAGATACAATACATGCATAAGTCAAGGTCATTGGAGAGTCTAACTAAAAAATTAAGCTTATGGAGAGAGTGAGACCATATGAATATAACAGCATATTAGACCTGTCGTCAAGCGATAATGGACAATATTTCAACAAAGGGGTCTATTTTGAACTAGAACACCACAGCACATATTTGCATGAAATCAACAACAGATGGATCACGGTTTTATCAATTTAATGAAGAGAAGCGCGTGGACTCCTTTTGGGGCACCGACATTAGCTTTGGCTCTTCAACGTTAGCGGCTAAAAAGTCCTTTTCGCAAGCAAGATTTTATGTAGGTCAAGTTGCCGACTTGAATAACATACGCCTAGTGGCTCGCACAGCAAATGAATGTGGCCGCTAATGCGTATATAGTCGAATGGCAGAATCTCTCTCCTTAGTTTCCTAAAAAAGTTGGAGGGCAAATCTTGATGCCACCATGTGAGGTTATCACCTGTTTGGTTAAGGAATAGGCACTTTGTCTGGTCCACGAAATGCTCCGGAAGTGCATTGCAAATATTGCTTAATGTCACGAAAGGGGACGCGACTTTGGAGTCCATCGTTTTATCATGTCCTTCAGATAAAGGAGAGGAACTGATCCGATCAAATCAAGATGGACACATGGAAACTCTCAGATTCAATAGTGCAAAATGGGTGCCTGACATTACATCCATCTGGTATTAGAGAGAGAGAGAGAGAGAAAGGGGGGGGGGTCTTTGATTTTGATTTGGTGGTTGCATAGCTACTTCCAAGGGCGCCAGTTAAAAGATAAGCTCCCATTTTTTGTCCTCGGACAAATAAGATAAGAATTTGCAAGTTTAAGGTTAAATTTTAGGTGGCCGGATCATTTTTTGTGCCATATGATCCCTAACAATAGACACACATGACTACAGTCCAAGTAGGAGATGGTTAGCTATTACCGGATGGAAGACCACGGCTAACCATTACGATAAGATAAGAGTGTGATATGAAGTTAAAGAGTAATCGAGAAAGACTAATGCAGATAAAGAACATATGCCACGGGATCTATACTAAAATACACAAAAGGGGATGCAACATGCGAGGGCATGTGTTTCGATCATGGGGGCCTCCTCATTTTGACAATACGGCTTACTGTCTTTTATATATATATATATATATATATATATAAGGGATATAGTTGTAATCCGTTTTTCATCGATGCGAATGGATGACTAGTCAGCTAGGAGGGCAAGAGCGATGTTGCCTGTGCCAAGTGTTGTCCTCTCTTAAAAGGGAATTTACATTATTAAGTCACGCATCCACATAAAAGATAAGTGCAAACCTTAATCAGTATCTACTGACTTCCACAAGTGACCTGTTGGAAGAATTAGGGTTTGACCAGACACGTCAATGGCAACAAGAGTCAACTTCTTGCACAAACAAACGGGTCGGTCCAATTGCATGCTAGGCGACTAAGGTCTTAGAGTGCTATTATTAGGAACCCCTACTCACCACCTGTTCTTCCAACCTTTTCATAATAAAGTCTTCGGCATTCAATATGGCATGCGAAAACAACAACGCGCATTCATAAATGTTATTTTCTTCCCTTTATTTATCTTTCTTTTGTGGGAAATCAAGGGGCGGCGTATGCATATTGAGGGTCGGCGAGTAAGGTTGAAAAATCTGTTCAACTTTCTAGAAAGGGAAAGGCCTCGTCCAATAAATGCAGTCAGGTCTAGGGAAAATGACAATTTATCTCTAGAAACTTTATTATTATTATTTATTCCCTCGTTCAACTTTAGGAAAAGGAATAATTCTTAGTTTAGTGTTGGAAAAAGAAAAATTCGTTCGAGAGGAAAGATACAAGAACTAGGATAGTCCCATTATCGGTAAGATATGTTTCTCTACATAGACATGATCGGTTGACTTGTCCTCTTATTCATTTTCTTTTTTTTCTTTTGATGTTGCGAGGATTATTATAATTTGTTTGAAATTGACAGGTTATCGTTCGACAGTTGCATTGCTTGATTGCATATAAGGATACACGATTTGGGACATTTTTATGTTTCCTATAAATTAGATGGTTGGATTTTTTTTTATTTTTTACAGGGCAATGTACTGTATTGATTAGTCATTTGTCAAGGCTCCATTTTATTTCGCAAAAGAATATTTTTCTAGTTGAAACATTTGGAAGAATGAGTCAAAGAAAAAATCTTTTAATTATTAATGGGAAATCCATGCTTAAATTCGGATAAAGGATTTTCTCTAGAGACCTCACAATTTGGTATCCCGACGCTTACACCGATCTTTGGCGGCGTCCCAAGGCTAGGCTTAGGTATCTCAAGGTTGAGCACGAGAACCTAGTGCCCGTGCCCCGAGTCCTTGACAAACTTCGCCCTATCGGCTCCTTTGCTTAAGTTATTAGTGCTCGGCCCAATTCCTTGGTCGTCGGGCTCGAGTCCATAGAGGCTGGACTCATGATCCTTGTGCCCATGCTCAGGTCCCTAATAACCTTGATTAGGGACGAGACTCCTCAATTCACAAACAAGCTTATATTCTTATCATCCTTGTTTTTCCCAATGGCTGGGCCCAAAAAACCTCAACTCTTTCAACTAGAAACCCAGTGCTTGGGTTTGAGGACCCTATTGGTCGCAATTGGAGCCCCCAAGAGTGCGGCCTAGTGCCCAACACCCAGCCGAGGTCCTTGGTATTGTAGTCAAGATTGTTGAAGAAGATCAAAAATAAAGAACAATAAAACCAAATGCATACCAATACTTTCCTTAAAGATAATTCCGTCCCTCAAAATGCGAAAGCCAATGTGTCAAGCTTGAGCAGCTAATCTTCCTAGAATACAACGGATCTTCCTCTATAATCTGCACAAAATAAATATAAGGAAAGAACAACAAGTTGTACGTAAAACATAAAAAGAATGAAAAGAAAAGAAAGAATTTCTCATTTTTGAGTATCGTTTTATTGTGGTTTGGAGATTCTCTTTATAAGCAAATAAAGCAGAGTGCTTATAAAGAAATAAATCAGATTGATGTTGAAAAGACATTACAAATTGATTGCGTTGATGGAATTCCAAACAAAAAACTTTATAAAATAGTCGCTCTAAATAATTCAAAACCGTTGAAATTAGACAATCCCTCACATATTTCAAAATACTTTGACAAGAAAGGAAAATTAAATGCTAGGTTAAACTCAATGTAATGCACCGGAATTGGTGCTCATTAAGCTATGAAATTACCAGATCAATATGGGGATCTATTGATTTTTTTACCCAATTACAAGTCCTGGACAAAAATACTCTTACTTTAGTTGCTGAAAAAGGTCGGTCGGCGAAAATTTAGTTGATCTACTTTGGTTTTTTTTTTAGACTACTTTAGTTGGTTATTGCAAGTCTTTATTTGAGGCAATATCCATTCTTAACCCTTTTTTGGGAGAAAACCACTCTATTTTATATCCTTATTTGGAGACTTTCATCAACTATATAACATATGTAGTCCTTATATCACACAAATAGAGCATGTTTCTCTTGAAAAATGGGAAAAGAAAAGAAAAGATTCCTTTTCAAATGACTACAAATAATTTCCAGTTCATTTTCAAATTCAAACCAATCACCGAAGGTATTGTAATTGTCACCTTGAAAAGTAAGGGCTTTTATAACTCAATTTCTAGCCGGGAAATTGATTTCTAAAATAGAAATATATTTTTCTATTTATATTTCAGAATAATTTTTTGAGGAAAAAATACGTTTGATAAGGACAAACAATTTCTATTTCAGAATTAGAAATTCTTTTGATAACTAAAAAAAATTTATTTCTTAAAATAGAATTTTATTTTTGGACGGTGATGGTGATCAGCCGATCGGCAGCGACAGTGGTGACTGGCCACCGGCAACCAGCGAGTCGTAGCAGTGTTGGTAGCGATGACCGGCGACCAGTAGTGGTGATAGTGACTGGCCAACCACTATGGTGACTAGCACAGGTGCTCAACCAGTGATGCTGACTTGCCGGTCAACCACCAAAGGAGGCGGCCTTAGTGACCCCTCAGTTGACCCATCGGCCAGCGACCGGAGGAGGCAGTAGAAATGACCTGTCGGCCAACGATTGGCAACAATGGTGGTGATGGTGACTAGTCGGCTGCGGCGGGGTGGTGGGAGGTGATAGTAGTGACAGGTCAGCTCGCGATCGATCAAAGGCAGCTGCAGTGACCGGTGGTTGACTAGTGGTGGCGACAACCAACAATAGCGGCAATCGATGATGGTTACCGGTGATGGCGCACTTTGGGGAGTTGGGCAAGGGAGAAACATTTTCTTGATTTCTCATTCTGGAAGGGACACGACAAATTTTTCATTTCACATTTCTTACCCAAATTTAGGAATAGAAAAAAATTCCTACCAAACGGATTTCTGTTTTAGAGTGAGTTTTGAAATAGAAAAATTCATTATGGAATAGAAACCAGTGGCTATTATGCAGGCCCTAATTGTCAGAAGAGTCAAATTTTCCGTGAAACGAGGCAAACGTTGTCTTTAAGAAAGCAAACGAGGGAGTGGAGAAAGTGTGGCCCATATTGTTTTTTTTTTTTTTTGGTCGTGAGTGGCCCATATTGCTTTCACCGAGCATCATTATTTAGCAGCCCAATAACGAGATTTGAAAGTAAGGCCCAGCCCAAATTTCATCTCTTCAGCGCGCAAGAAAGCCGAAGGGAAGCAGAACTGCCAAAACCCTAACGTAGCCTGAAGAACCTCGCGACGGGGAAGCAGAGCTGCAAGCGGAGAGGAAAGCCAAGGGCGAAAAGCAGCGCCTTTCCCAGGAGCCTTAGCTTCTTTCTCTTCCAATGGCCGTGAGTACTACGATTCGCTTCGTGAATCAACTATTCTTTGTTCATTTGTGTGGCGTGGACGCATGTCGCGTGCAATCTGGTGGATCTGTTTCGATTTTGCGCATTTGAGGGGTTAATGGATCGCGTTTAAGACTGTGGTGCGATGGCCATTGCTCCGTTCTTTTCATGGTGTAAGCTTCCGCTTTCGTTGGGGGGAATTCTCGTGCTCTTTCAGAAAATCGAAGGCCTTAAACTGTGCTGGAATTAAAAATGATAGTTTTCAGCTGCTTCTATGACGAATTTTCCTTTTTTCTGGTGTTTCAAATGTAACTGTGACGCTTGGATTGCTTGATTTTTGGTGTAAGAATTGAATATTTGTGGCGAAGAGACAGTGTGATGCAGTAGGATACGGAAAGTAGGTCCTTGAAACCTTGTTGCAGGAGATTCCTCTTTTAATTTTCGGATGAATATGTTTGGCTGTTTAAATCCTCTCAATTGCACGCATTGATATAATCTTTAGTCGCATAGCTGTCTCTAATATAGAATATGTTTGCCCCCTTCTCTCTCTAGATTTGAAAGAATTTGTAAATGCTCGAATAGAGAATAATAAAGCATCGACATTGTTTTTTTTTTTTTTTTGTTAAATCAAGAAAAAAAATGTTTGTTGCTGTGTTCCATGCTTCCTGAGATCATCAATCGAGTCACTGAACTTTTGGAATTGATGGTTATAGTATTTGCCCGCTTTATAACCGGTTTTCCCTATGCTGCAGACTATTCCAGTTAACCCTAAACCTTTCTTGAATAACTTGACTGGGAAGCCAGTTATTGTGAAGCTTAAGTGGGGCATGGAATACAAAGGTAAGTCCAGCAATCTTCTGAACTAATCCAATTGGAAACTTTATCACTATGTATTTCCTGCGATAAACATTTGATGGGCTTCTTTAGCTGCAATCACGGATGTTAGTGTGCTTTTTATGTTTTGTAGGTTTTCTAGTCTCAGTGGATTCCTACATGAATTTGCAGGTTTGTCCCTTCTGACTAATTTGTAAATACATTCTTTTATGATGGTTGAATATCAGGTTTACTTCATGGCTTGTTAGCTCTTCCTGGTAATTATCAATGTTTCTGAAGTATTTCCTTAAACTGAAAACTTGTGCAGCTTGCTAACACAGAAGAATACATTGATGGACAATTCACTGGAAGTCTGGGAGAGATTTTGATCAGGTAACTCCTCAACGTGCTGGAGAAAATAAGTCTTCATCATTATTTTTGGAAAGTTTTAAGTTCTTTGTTGTATTTTACGGCCGTGTAAGCAAGAATGAGAGATTACGGTAGCAGAAATAACTGATGTCTTGATGAGTGATCTTATTTGTCCTTCACTGTGGTGTTTGCATGCTTCAGTAGTTCTCCTTTTGCTCTGTGTTGCATGTGGGCCCTTTTAAGGTGGTCAACATGTACTCTTGTTTTCTTCTATTTGAGTAAGCTGGGGACTTATATAATTGCACATATTGATATTTCCAAGTTGTTCTCATGGACTAAGCTCGGTGTTCAGAAGCTTCACTTCTTTTACACAGCTGCACTCCCTCTTTGCAGATGTAACAATGTCCTGTATCTTCGAGGGGTCCCAGAGGATGAGGATCTTGAAGATGCTAATCAGGACTAATTGTGATTCTGCTTCAAATGTCAAATGTTTGGCTCTACGCGGCTTGCGTTCTGAGTAAAGCTGAATGTGATTCATCCAAGAAAACTGTAATCATCAAAAACAAGAGGGGGGGATTTCATACTGTATTCCTGTGTCTTTCTTGAGATGCATTTGTTTGTCTGAAACCCCAAAAATCATCCATGGCCTTCTATCTGAATTTGGTGGGATGACTTAAGAGTGTAACCTGAATTTGACTAGAGTTTTAGCTTGCAAATACGTTGGTTTTCAGATCACTGCGTTGTAAGGTTATTGTTTCTGCCGATCATCTGTCTCGTGTTTCTTTTGTCTTGCAAGGCAATTACTCAATCTTCACTGCAGACCTAGGTCAGACAATTGCAGTGAGGAATTTGGCACATGATGAAAGGTTTCCTACGCCAGAAGGCAGCTTGATAAATTTGCAATCCTGCTAAATCCTCTCCATTAACTTCGATTATCATGTAAGACGGGTTAACTTTGATGATAAAGGAAGATGGGAACGTGTGCATTCTCACAACACCTTGTTTATGCTGCCGTTTAGCATAAAAAATTTCAGAGGAAAAGCCATGCATCTCCTTTTGGAACACCCATACTCCAACGAGTACACCAGATATGTTAAAAATAATTTCCGAAGTTCTTGACAATGAAGCTCGTTACATTTGCCCTGTGAGAACTGATTTGTGCTATTTTTCTCGGCCGCTCCATCTTGAGACATTTTCTGTTGCAGTCATTTCACTCAAATCTTTTGTCCATCTCTATGTCATGACTTATATTTGCGTCTTTTCTTTCCAAAAACATGCTACTAGAGTTCGCTCTTCTTTTCAAGTAATTCATGTTCCAACGTCAAAATAATTTTCGTTCAAAGCCATGATGCAAGGATTTCAGGAGAGCAGAAATCGAAAGCAATCATACTCTCTGCTCACAAGTCACAAAACTAACAAAGGCATAAACGATCATGTATGGAAAACAGCATTTGAACCTCTTTCAGGGATTATACACTGAAAATTGGAGGAGACACAAACGAATGTCTATATTGTCATTAGCAATCCGTATGCTTAAAAACTATGGGCCATAAATAGTGCTTTATGTATCAGAAGACTAAAAAGAATTACATAATATGCTTGCTATGACTACTAAAACGTGACTTGAGTGGTCCAATGGAAGGTTTTGGCATGTGACCTTACCATCGATTTCTCCCGACTCCGTCACATGGATCCTGATGGAATGTTGTGTACTTTTATTTTCTCTGTCCCTCCTCTTTAAAATGGTTTTACAGAGGAGGTTTATGTCACCACACATCACGCAGATACCTACCGCTCATTTGCAAATTCTTCACCAGACTCTCGGTTTTTGAGCTGTCAAGAGATCCCTGAGATGCATATGAAAACAATAAACATGGTCATGGTAAAGCTGGACCAGAAACCTTATCAAAAGCATGACCAATACACAATTGGACAAACATAATTGATCTGGTGATCTTGAATTCAATTGTATAAAAGCATAATGACATAGAGAGCATCGAATCTATTAAAGCTGAAAAAAGCACACAAGTACACAAATTAAAATGACGTGGTTGGTAATCATAATAGTTTGAAATTTAACGCCATGCCAAATTGGTTAAGAGAACTCATCAAATTGCAAGATCCCACTCTCTAAGGCAAGAGAATGTGTGTGCGTTCGTTAAAACGATACAGTCTTTGCAAGATATAATAACATCATCTGACTGTAATATCATGCCATACCAATTAGGTAAGGTAAGTCAAATAAGCCACTAAGTATGAAATTCAGTATACCTGCTCTTGAACGATTGCGTGCAACGTTCTGTGGACATCCCTAGCCATGCCTTTGGCATCACCACAAACATATACATAGCCTCCCTCGGAGATTATTTTCCAAATATCAGAAGCCTGAGATAAATTCAAAACCATTAAGCATCAGTCAATCAAAGTTACATGAAGAGAATGAGCTAGAAGCAAGCAAACAATGACCAATACCTTCTCTAACATTTTGTGTTGCACGTATTCCTTGGTTGGTCCCTCACGCGAGAAGGCTACAAGAAGTTCAGAAAGTGCACCAGCTTTTACAAAGTTGTTCAGTTCTTCTTCATAAATGAAATCCTGCAATGGGAAGATAGACTAAATTAGATGCTTTACAGTCGCATCATTTAAAATAAATACCAGCTGGCCCTAAATCCATCTAAGCAGCCACAGAAAAATGAGAAATAACCTACCATTCGGCGATTTCTGCATCCGAAAAATAGTATAGATGGTCCAAGTTCCACTCCAGCTTCTTTCAGAGCTAATCTTTCCTGAAAAGATTACCTTGGTGATTTCAGAAGCTTGAATACAGAGGAGATCATGGTACTAACTGAATAGAGACATGCTAAACCTGTAGGAAACCCCTAAATGGCGCTAATCCAGTGCCTGGTCCAATCATGATAATGGGTACTTTAGAATCTGTGGGAAGTTTGAAGTTTGATTGCCTCACAAAAATTGGAGCCCAGCTGCATTGATCAGTCTCATCAGATGGCGCGGCATTCTGAAAAGAGGGGGAATAATTTATTAAAAATTTTAGAATATAAGGAACACATGTAACCTTCATATCACTCCCAACTTAAAAAATTAAAACAGGTAACCCGCATAAGCCAGGACAACTGCATAATTTATCCATTTAAAATTCAAGGATCACAGCTTCTTTTCAACAAAAGCTTGATAAATTCCAGTTTCTACAGTCCGGCTAGCAAAAATTGTCCAGCTATTCTACTTCATTTACACAGACAAGAGAAACAATTAGAAGGGAAATAACAATCATTTTAAATACCTTCATCCAAGTTGAACATACTCCTTTGTGAGTCCTTCCTGTTGGTGTTTTTCCATAAACGAGTGCACAGGTAACATGAATTCTAGAGGGTGCCATCCTGAAAATTTTAAATTGGCATTCTAAGTTCAGCAAGTCAAACGTGCTCGTGTAAGTAGTAGAAAGAAAACCAGTGAGGGCTCGATATTATGAACCTTAAAGGCCACATTCCAAACCAATTTTGTAATGTTAAAAACAGAAGTTCTTAGTGATTTAAAAACTGTCATTACACATTTCAAGCAAGCATCAAGCTCCGAGAGAGAGAAAGCCTCTTAGACCAGCATCTCTGAAGCTCTTAACATGCAAACCTCCCTCTAAAGCAAGTGCACAGATCCAGCTTAATGAAGGGGAAGGGAAAATAGAGAGCAATGTGTTAGCGCAGAATCACCTAGGAGAGGAGGAGATTGAATAAAATCTGGGTTGTAGCCGTGGGACAACGGATGCAAAAAAGACACCAAGGGGCGGTTTTATAGAAGGAAATGCGACCATGACTTCAAGGAGGCTTCTTTGGCTGGCGACTACCCACTGTGCATACTCATCCTGTCAAATTTAGAGTCACAATCTACTTTAGTCACAGAGAAACAATAGATGTACCAAGAACAATTACTCAGTCTTGTATACTAACTTATATGTACAGTTTCCATTGCTGGATTGAATGAAGCTAAGAACAATGTGTTGAGCCCCACATATTTCATTAGCCATTTAAATACTTCCAAGCCGAACTCAGACCACTTACTAAGATCTAGCACCCCTAGCACAGACTGTGCTATTATTAGACAAAATACCACCACAATATGATGGAGGCAGAAATACTTCAATAGTCTACAAATCGGACCTTTCCAGCAGGTGATGCAAGATATCTCAGTCGATCAGCCTCATTTGGATCAGAAGCGTGAGCTGCTAATGCAAGCAAAGCAGACTGAAAGCACATCCACAATGCAATTGATCATCAGTAAGGTGGAATAGACATGTGGAAACATTATGGCATAATAAGAACCTTAGACTGTGCACTAACCTTTTTCGGTGAATTCAAGAGATCTGCATATTTAGATAAGGCTGTTCTCAATGTGCAGGGTGGGAATGGAGGAGGCAATGAACCGCCACTTAATGGCGTACCATCCTCCTTATCGGTATGGATGGAGAAATAAGTCTCCGGTGGCATGCCCAATAAATTCAATGCTTCATCAACAGTTTCCATTAGGTTCTCACAGTAAACACCAACATGATCCCCTGTCTCATATCTGGAAAAAAAGGCAAATGTAAGAGGATGGAAAATCTATAATGTCTCCCACGAGAAATCTTTACATTCTACATAAGGGGGAAAAAAAACAGACTTATTGACCCAAGTGACAAGACGAAGAAGAAGACACATATCAGAAACAACGCCATTGGCAACTTACGCAAGTCCAGTCCCAGCAATGTCAAATTCCAAATGAATGCAGGATCGATCGGATTCAGGAGTGTGGAGTTCTCTCCTTAGGGCAACATTAGCCCTTCATGCAGCACAAAAAGATAAATAAGAGGGTAAACACAAGGAAATAACGAAGAAGCCAGAGGAAACTAGAAACATGCATTCTCAACAGGCACTTATTATTTCTCTACCTGGATGGGTGCTGAGCATCAATAACCGCATTACCATTGGTACTGCTTAAGCTTTTCTCCAGAACCGGTGTACCCATAGGGTCATGATACACAACCCTATATTCCAATACAGCAGCAGTATAAGGAGTAGAAACAGCTGTAGCATCATCGTCATCCCGTAGCAAATTATCCAACTCTGGCCAGACCAAGTCACGCCTGTCACATTGACAACCAAACAATTATGTGCTCTCACAGCACTGATCAGCCTATACATAATTGAGCTACAAATTAAACCAAGCATAGACGAAGAAACTTACCACGCACTAAAGTCATCCTCAATGCACTGATCATCATCCCCAAGACCCACTGGCGCGAGACGCTTCGCACCTGCAGAGCCACACACCGGCAAAGAGAAAGCAATGAGAACTAGAACGAGTTTAATTCCACAGACCACCTTGCCAAGGGCTAATGCTTGCCTAGCACATATTATATTGCTTTCCCATCTTATTAATTCCTGCTAGTGCAACTCCAGTAGCACTCGGTATAGAGCAGCAAGAATAAGGATGGGCATGGATTTGCATAGCCTACTCTATGACATCATCACTAAGTAAATCTATAGGTAAATCAATCCTTTTGTTTTCTTCCCTCTTCCTTTTCTAAGTATCTATTAGCAAGGTAATTTGTCGAGCATTTCTGAGTGAAGATGATAAATAAATGACCAATCCCACAAATATCACTGACAAAAAGAAATTAGGAAAATCTAAACTTTTCAATAAGAGCAATCAATTTTAAAATGCTGATGTGCCGGAAAAGAAATAAAACAAAGTTACCATGATAATATCAAAAAATAATAATAGAAATCGATACATATTCCTTCTGTAGGGAGGTAACCGACCATATCAATAAAGAATTGCTTAGCATTTTGAAAGAGCCCAGAGCTCTAGTCGAGAATCAACTTAAAGGCTAGAGCAAGAATTGGAATATACAAAGCAGGTTCAAATACCTTGCTCAACAAGGGCATCATCAACCTCCTTTGCAACCTATGTCAGAAAAGCATAGATTAAACTAACATGGGAAGATAGAGACTGTGTATAAATCAAACCAAAGGCTCTCCAACTTATGTGGACAATGAGGAAAAACACAGATTGCTAAACACTTGATTGGGTTGGAGTCGGACCTTGTTAAAATGCTCATATTGCCTGTTGCCAAGGCCAAACACTCCATATTGCAGGTTTTGAAGCCATTCTCCTCTCTCTTTTCCCTAACCACATTTTCATCCAATCAAGAAATGAGCCGAACTGTAGTTCTCACAACAAACAGAAAGTAGGTCACTTGAGTTTGTCTAATTTACCTCCGTAAACCACTTATAGAACCTTGCTGCATTATCAGTAGGCTCACCATCTCCGTATCTATACCAACATTGAAATTAAGACAACAATGGGAGAGGGGAAAAAGACAAGAATAAGGAATTGATGAAACCAGTCAACTATATCTCATTCCAAGTAAAGAAAAGCTCACGTGGCCAAAAAGAAAAGGGCCAGAGTCTCCTTCTTCAGCTTTTCCTCATACTCCTCATCATCAGCAGCGTAATCATCCTAATGCCAAACACCAACACTCTCAAGAATCACTTCAATCATTCTGGGTCACAAATTATCATCGTCTATTGCTTGCAATCAAAACTAGAACACCAATCAAAGAGGCAGTCAACTATACCAAGTCAACAACTTTAAACGCCGCTTTTTCATATCTAGCTTTTCCTTCTTCAGCCATTGCCTACAGCCCCAGAACCAGGAACCAGCGTTAAAACGAGACCACGCCAATCAAACTCCGAAAAACACGGATTTCCACATGATTTGTTGCACTGCAATTAAGTTCACAAATAAGATTGGAGCCAAATGAAGGCAGGCTACGCACCTTAGCGAAACCTTCGGCCGTACCGGTCTGGGTACCGAAAAAGATGGTGACTTTCTTTTTACCGTCGTCAATCTCGGGCTCGGGCTCTTTGACGATCAGGGGCTTGGGCGGCTCGAAGGATCTCGACTTCCGGCCGCCGGATCGGCGCCAGAAGAACACCACGAGGCACCCGATCAAGACCGCGATGGAGGTGGTCAGAACCATCGCCAGCTCCTTATTGGCGAAGAGAAGAGAGGCCAGCTCGGCCGCCGGCTCCGACGAGGCACTGGAGTGGTCCATGTCGCTCCCCCCGTCTTACACGCGACACGGGATCAACAGGCGGCCACGGCAACTCGACGGGACCCGGAGGTGATGACAGCGGGGATGATTGCGCTGAAAGAAGAGAGAGGGAGCAAGAGATGACCCACCAGGCGTTCGGGAAAAGTAACCGGGACCCGGATCTTGTATAGCGGCGTGGAATAATGGGTCTTCGCCGGGCTCCGGAGGGAGAGAGGGAGTTGCAGGGTTGCAGAGGAGTCTTCTCCCTCTCTCTCTCTCTCTCTCTGTGGCGATAGGTTTGGTGAGCTGTGGTTGGAGAGAGGGGGAGAGAGAGAGAAGAGAGTAAATAGTCAATGCAACTTAAAAAAAAAGAGTTTCTGTTTTCGTTCTCCACTTTTTCTTCTTCTCTTTTCTTCTCCTCCTTTTCAGACCCTGTGAATATACACCCGTCTCCCATATATTACTAACTCGTGCTCTTCCACTTTCTATTGCGATGTAAAGACAAAACTCTCGGTTTTCATCCAAAAATAAATAAACACAATTTATCTTTCCCGAACTAAAAGTTTTCAGTTTGATAAAAAAAGATTCACAATGTTACGGTCGCGTTTGATTCAATTTTAAAAATAAATTTCGAGAAAATATCGAAATTTAATAGAATTTACTTTTAACATTCTCAATATCAGTTTTTCATCGTTCTTTTATAGATAATTCAATGCGTGTGATTGCTAAAAACGATAACATCCACAAGTTGCTCCTTGAACTCTAGGACGTATTTTGGCTATCCACACATGCCGGGTACACGTGCTTTTCGCATATATTATTCTCTTGATGAAAGGAATAAAAAGTATGTTGATTTCGGTGTTGATTACGTTTGACCCTTTTGTGTGTCGGGAGGGGGGAAATAGCTTAGACGGTCATTGCGGTGCGGTCACCTACTTTTGAAGGCGAGAGGTCATTGCCCATCGTCTTATCATTTGCCACAAATGAACGAGTGATTGCAATTGGAAGGGGCGTGATTGATCCGCGCCCTTTTCGCCTTTGTCCTTTTCGAATTGGAAGGACAGTTCATCAGGAGAAAATTCTAGGCCCGCGACCGAATTGGGGGAAATGTCTTAGACCTCGGATTTTACTCGAGCGGGAACTTTGGTCTCATCGGCGTTCGGACAAGACGAGGTGAAAAGTTCACTTCCTTTTATGCCCTTTTTGACGGGTCGGCAGCTCTCGTGAAGGGGTCGCGGCGGCGGCGGTGGCAGGTCCCTATGTTCGGGTCGTGAGTGGGTCCAAATTGGTCGAGCCGCCCGTGAACGACGATGGCCCTCACCACCCGATGAAGGCACTTGCGGGATACGAATAGATAATACAAATAAAGTCGAACTGTTTTCGACGGGCGTCGTGGGGAGCATCCGGCCGAAGTTTCTAGCATGTGTCCGAACTATTTACGCCTAAGTTCCAGGCAATTGAGGACCAGTCGATCGCGACGTATTTAGGGGGCACTACGTTCCTGGCCTGGAAGTGGAAGGGTCTTGGAGGAATCATTAAGACGTGCGCCCATGTGTGTCTCTCCATAAAAGGAAGTAAAAAGAAACAGCTCGAACGACACTTCTGCGTGGGACGAAGATGATCTGATCTGTGTATGATCATTCCGGAAGTGGTGGAAAAATCCAACAAGGAGCCTCCTTAGCCTCGACTCATGAATGGAACCACCCACCTTCGCACACCGTGAACATCCATTGGTCACGGGCGGCATTTTCGTGTTTTCATTTTGTATGCTCGAGTCGTACGACTTTTTCTGTATATCTATTCGTATTCCGCCATCGAGTCGTTCGATGTGCGATCGGTTCGCAAGCCTCGCGTGCACAACGTGATCTTTCTCCTACGCTCTCCTTTTTCGTATTATCGGCTCGACCGGACGGCTCATTAGTAAATCCCAGCCTTAGGGTCTCCTGCTGGCGAATCGCTTTTGATGTAAAGAATCAGTGGCCGATCGAATTGGTGAAGCGACTATACTTGCTTCCCATGGGTTGGGTTGCTTGTGGTTTGCGGGCTTTTGGGAAAAAGGAAATAAGGCCTTGGGAGATTGACTTCTTTTTAGCACACTCTTTTGAAAAAGTTCACGACAAAAATAAAGAGATTAGTTGGAAATCGGAGGTGGATTTTTTGGTACCATAGATAATTTGAAATTTTATTTTTTTCTAAAAAATAATTACTTATGTTATTTATAAAAAGTAAATAAATTAATAAAAAAATTAAATCATTCAAGAAAAATACTTTGATGACTCAATTCATCAAAGTGCGATATGATGTTTCTTTTTCTAAGTGATCGTAAATTTAAATCACGTCATGGGCAAATTTATGACCAATTCATCCGTTACCCCCAGTTGAGAAGCTGTCGGTATGTTGAGTACAATGTGGTGTTGGATATGTTAATTTCAAAACTTTGAAGTCTCAACAAATCAAGTGATTACGACTTACACCTATGATGATGTGTTTGTTTTAGCGAAGATGTTTTACGATAATTAGTTTTTGGACTTTCACCCTTTTGATTCGGGGAAAATAATCAGCCAACCAAACCCATTTTCCAGTCAATGAAAAAACTAAACATAAAAAAATAAGAAAAGTGAATTCCTAAATTTAAAGAGGTAAAATTACTTTAGGCTAGTGAGGCGCTCGAGATATTGAAGTTCATCATCAAGTGGCCATGGCCAAGTTTCGAGAAAGGAAAAGTAAGAAAAAGAATAAATAATATAAAATATAAAATATTCATTAAATTATAATGATGTCAATCTAAAATAAAGTTGTAAAACTGAAATCATTCTATAAAACAATACCCAAACAATTTTTTCTTATCAAATAATTATTGAATAAAGAAAGATTAGTCAATTTTTTGGAAAATAAAATTTAAGAAAGTGTTTTCTTCCATCATGTTCTTTTTTTTTTGGCTCAAAATGAACACGACGCTCTTGATATTACACAAAAGGGTCGAGATCTCCAAAGTTGGAGTGGAGTGATTTCTCATGATTTCGGCACGTGGCTAGCAAGCAAAATTAAGATGGTTCCGGGTCGGATATCCACTTTCCTTTCTTACTCTTCTTTCTTTCCCATCCGTCGCTCTTTCCCCCTTTCCCGATTTTGGCCCTTGCTGGCATCGAAATCAAATAACATTACCCGATTTGACCAGACCAATCCGAAAGTTTTGGGGCTTTTTTTTTTTTGGGGGGGGATACTCACTTAAACATTTGGCACTTATAATGTTTCGGAAAATGACACGTGAAAATATGACTCGACTCATCCTACCGCGGGATACTCCAGCGTATCATTCTTTTTGGAAGAATGTCATGAGTACAGTCATTAGAGATCATAATGCAACAGGTAAGGCGAGAGACGAATAAGACTTGCCAGACTCTGTAAATGATTCAGACGATAACACTGAATAACCCATGAATCATCAGTATATTCATATAATGTTTTTTGGTCAAGTACTTGTTTATAATGTTTTCAAGTCGATCAATTGACATCTCTAATCGTGCCTAGCCGCCAATCAATCACAAGCCTCGGCCATTAGACGCAAGCATAGCCCTCCATGTCTCTACCTCCCTAACGACTCCCGCAGCCTTCAACGAGGCCAAGTCTGTCGTTGCCCAAAAGTTGAAATGGCAACACGAAGCCCTTCTTTGTTCGCGATAAAGGTGAGGGAGGAGATATATGGGCATTGTTGATCTTCTATATCATGCTAGAAAGTTCAATTTTAAAAAAAAATACGAACTCACAAGTAGTGAAGAACGATCATATATAAAGAGCATATAATTTTTCATTTGTCCTGTGATGCAAGGATATTTCGATCAAGACAAATAGACATCGAGCGTGAGGGTGCCTCTGTGACAGCCCAAGGCGGCGGTGCGTGGGGAGAAGGGATAACGATGTGTCCACGCCTTGATCCTTGGACACGCTTAAGGAGGGGCACGTTTTTTGTCCCACATCGCCTAAGGCAATGAGCCCTCTAACTGTATATACACGTTTTTTTGTGATAGTATGGGCTGATATGAGAATAACAAAATCGTGAGAATTTAGTGTTCAAAGCGGATAATATGTGTACAGTGGAGATCTAATTTCATCGAGTAAAGTTAAAACACTTAAACTCGAAAAATTTGTTGTTTGGACAATTAAAACAGAAAAGATGGGGGCCGGGGGTTCCATTTTCCAATTTAAAATTTTCGGGACTAATAGAAAAAGTTGACAGCGGGGATGCGTTATTTAAAAAGAAAAGAAAAGAAAAGACTTCTTTGTTTTGTTTTGTTTTTGGCGGAGTTGATTTTGGATTTGATGCCACGAAAAGACGGGGGGAGGAGTCCAAGGGAAGAGTCCACTTTCGAAGTAAAACTTAAATCTATAAAAAGCTTTTCCTCCGTCCGTCCATGGAGGAGGTGGCGGTGGTGGTGGTTTCTGTTTTTCAAACTTCCTCCGCAGATCTGCTCTGAGAGAGACACTTCTCTCTCTCTCTCTCTCTCTCTCTCTCTCGCCGAGCTCTCGTCGTCGTCCAGCAATGGCGGTCACTGACGCCCAGTTCGATCTCAGAGTAAGTCCTCTCTCTTCCCTATTTCTTCTCTTCTGTCTCTCTATCTCTCTCTCTGTCTCTCTCTAACCCCCTCTTCCTTCCTCTCTCTGCATTTCTCGGCAGCCGTCGCCCCACTCCGCCTTCTCCACCGGGTAACCTCCCTCCAGCCCCGCTTTGCGTCTTTCCTTCGCCTCCGCGCGTTGCCCCGGCTCTGACGGCTTAGGTTTTTCTTTTCCTCTTTTCTTGGGCTATCTGTGCAGGGAGTACGCGTTCGCCGATGCCGGGAACTTGGAGCATTGCGCTCGTTACTTGAACCAGACGCTCGTCACTTTCGGCTTCCCGGCTTCGCTGGACCTCTTCGCGAGCGATCCGGTGCGTTCTCGTCCTCCCCTTCTTTTTGTTCGCCGGCGTTGGGGGGGGGTTTGATTGTTGTTGTTGAGAGGTTGAGCTCCAGCTGGCGGTCGTGTTTCGGTCCTGATCTGCTTGCTTTCTCCCCGACAGGTGTCGATCGCCAGGACTTGTAATTGCATTTACTCCTTGCTTCAGCAGAGGCAGCGCGATGTTGAGTTCAGAGAGTCTGCGAACGAGCAGAGGCAGAGGTAGCTTATCCCTCTTCCTTTTTCTCTTCTTTTGGCTGAATTTGATCTAATAACAAGTCCATTATTCTATCTGAGCAGATCGAGCTTCAATTTTAAATATTGTGCTGAAAAGCACGGTCCTCTCTGTTTATCTCATTCTAGTTTATTAGCTTTTCTTAGCTTTTAGCCTTTTTTACGTTATGAAAATTTCTTGTTGTACAGAATGTTTGGTTGACAATATTGTCCAAGTAGAATCTGCCATTGTAGGATCATCAAAAGTAGACCGATAATTAGAATGTACCTACGAAAGGAGCACATTATTTGAGCATGGCTAGGAAGAAAGCATGTCAGGATGAAGCCTAGCGGTGCTATGTATATATGATCTTTGCGTGCCTTGATAATTTTTTGTTTTCCCGCATAATAGACTACTTTCGGACATCTCAAGATTAGAAGCCAAAGTTGAGCGGCTGGAGTCACAACTGCAATCCAAGGACAGGGAAATCGCTACGATCACGCGAACGGTAAGAAGCTCGGAACTCTATGAAGTACTTACAGTTGCAACTCATTGTTTGGTTGATGATTCACATTGTCATGACCAGGAAGCTAAAGCTTCAGCTCAGTTTAAGGCCCAAATCGAGAAGTTGCAACAAGAGAGAGATGAATTTCAGAGGATGGTCATTGGCAATCAGGTTAAGATTATTGAAATTTTGCCACCACATCTTGGTTTTGGCCACATGAAATGTCGGATAATGATTACAGTCAATGTGCTTTGTTGACGTTGTAAAGCAAGTGAGGACTCAGCAGATACATGAGATGAAGAAAAAAGAAAAGGAGTACATAAAGTTGCAGGTTCGCTTCTGCATTGTATTTTGAAATTCTTTGAGAGAACCTATGCTCCATGGTCGTAGATGTATCGGCTTATACTGCATTCCTTGTATTTAACTGTCTGACGGTGGCCTTAATATTGAAGGGTTCCTTTTCCTTTTGCAGGAGAGGCTAAACCAAGTTTTGATGGAAAAGAAGAAGGAATCTAGGTCAGGGATGGAGATAATGAATTTGCTTCAGGTAACCATTATTTTATTGCAGTTTAGCCTTTCGGTCTATTAGTTGGTGGTTCTTAATAATATCTTATGCATAAACAGAAAGAAGGTCGGCAACGTGGGACATGGAATGGGAAGAAGGCCGATAATGACTTCTATAAAAAGATCGTGCGTAACCTTTTTCTATGGCTTAGCTTGATGATATATGGTGTAGTGGCGTGGCATTCTATTTATTCCTTCACGATATGTTTGTTGTTACTGACAGGTTGATGCTTATGAAGCCAAAAATCAAGAGTTAATGGCTGAGAACAATGACTTGCGGGCATTATTGCGGTCAATGCAAGTATGTGTGTTAGGACTTTCTCATTTATGTCGCGCCATCTGGAGTTCTGTTGAACCAAGAGTCATTGGTCTGTCTTTGGGAGCATTCTGCATGAACTTGCCATTTAGACCATCCCATACTCATTATTTGTCGTTGCCATAGAATCAAAGTGGTTGATTTAGGTGGGCCTGGTAATATCTTTATTAAATGGACAGTTAAGTCACCCCACTGGTGTTGGCCTGCAGACAGATATGCGTGAATGTTTCAATGCTCCAAATGGATTGCCCAAGCAATCTCAAACTGTCAATGGAAAACATGAACATGACCCTTCCCAGTCTCCACTGGGTGGGAGAACGGTGAGCTATCTTTTAAGACTGGCGGTGTCTTATTCATTCCTATTGAAGTGCTGCCACTTTTACTTAAGTGACTGATTGTCTATTATCTCTAGGATGTCTTTGACTTGCCTCTTCATATGGCCAGAGATCAAATTGAAGAAAGCCTTAGAAACAAAATGGCTTCTATAAAGGTCATTTTCACCGTTCCTTGAAAAAAAAAAAAATTAGCAAGCTAGCCAACTTCAGGCACATAGTTGACTTCTATGCTCTCACACTATAGGAACGGATGGTGCAATTGCAAGATGCACAGAGAGGGGCAGAGGTTACTTCTGAAGCCACTGAGAGAGAGCTTGAGCTTGAAGCTCAACTTGTTGAGGCAAGGAGCATCATTCAGGAGCAGGTACTGAAAATCCCTCTCCTGCATAAAAGACCGGTATTTCAGGTCGTTTGTTTTTCTGAGGCTTGTCATGCTGCTGATCATCATCATTGTCAAACTTGTTGATAAGTTGTAGGTAACAGTATCTGGTTGTATCTTGCCTCTTAACTCTTCTTCTATTGCCTATCATTACCATTTAGCATCTTTAGGCCATAGAAACGGATTATCATCAGAAGCTTTGTATACTTTACATGATGAGCAGTATGTTGGAGGCTTGGAGCTATGATTTACCATCATTTTTTTTTTCATGAGCTGCTAGTCTTGATGCTCACATAGAGGTCTGAAACTTCCGCATTAAATTTCGAATTTTGCTCATCTCCTTCTGACTGCAATTTTGTAGGCATGTTAATGTGCTCCTCTTTACTAAAAAATAATTGATTTTTCTGACCCATGAAAGGGTAAACCTATGCTCTTATAACTAGCAATAAGTATGTCAATAATACTGATCTCATTTCTTTTTTAGCTTTAGAGTTGGGAAAGAGTCCAAGTTTAGATATCTTGGCTCACTCTCGCTAACTCTTTATCCCTCGAAAGTTCAACCATTGCCCAAGTTGTTCATGTCTTAATACAGCTAAACCAGGGATGAGTTTGTCCTTCCTTTTTTTCTTGTCAGTTACATGACTCCTGTCTGGTTCATTTGGCATATGGGTTTTGGGTTGCCGTGGGTCGTATTTGAAGTTGAACTGCAGTATAACCCTAACCATTTATTGCAGGCATCAATAATGTCCAAACATCTTGTGAAGACTGAGAGAACAAGGTATTTCTTAATGTTGCCTTTTAGTGAATGCCATGTTCAGACTTACCTCAAGAAGGAAACCTGATGGACCTGTTTTATGTTTTTTCCTTGAAGGGGGCCAATTATCCCATCTCCTCTTGAGGTATAGGTTAATCATTACATAAATTGGCTGGTGTCCTATTTAGATTTTTATGATGCATACGATGATGCTAACTAAAAAGAGTTAGTTCTACTCTATGATTCCTTTATCCCTCTATTTTTTGGCAAAGTTGGTCCTGGCTCTTGAGAACTTATTTTAGTCTGTAGAAGATAATGTGGCCTCTCAATGTGCATGGAGTAAATTTCTCGGAACCTTAACTGCAAGGACCGTGTCTTGGTGCTTCAGAGTATCTCCCTCTACGATCAAGTTTCCTCTTTGACAGATAAACCGTTTCCTTTTGATTTGAGGAGACCATAATTTTTACAAAGTTAAGCGAGGATGATACTGATGATGAAATTACCTATTGTGAGCAAGACCCCTGGTTCTCTGACTATTGTACTTAATGGATCAAAGGGCTACCTGTTATCACATACGAATAATGCATAATGCTTGTCTTGTCTTTCCATAGTCTTATCAGGAGTTCTATGTTGACATACCCTGACTGCTTCCATTTTAATTTTAGGGGCTCCGAACTGAAGCAGATTGATGAGTAAGATTCTCTTGAAGCTGTCAGCACTCTGATAAGGGGACTGAACTTGTCACTCTTCGGGGATTTTCTTCAAATATCCCCAATGTTCAGCGATGTGCTGACATGGTGGCAGCGAGCCAGTATGTAAACCTTCATGTACTATATTTGAGACTACTTGAGAAGCTAGTTATCACTAGAGAGAGCATCGGGACTGTACCTCATTGTCTGTCAATATTGATGGTCTTGTAGCTCGTCCTCAGCAAATGGTTTTTAGAGTGAAGGCTGATAGCCTGTGGGACACAACGAGAAGATTGTGATGGTGACTTTTCTAAGTAGCTCACAGCGAAAAGTTATTAGCCCTTAAGTTATTGAAATTTACTCTTCGCTTGGGAAAGATACGAGACATGAAGATATTACTGATAAATAATGTGTTATTCTCAAATATGCAAAAAATATATTAATTAATATGAAATAAAGTCACTTCCTATAATGGCCTTATATCTTTTAATTGACATATTGTTTGTCATACGTAGAGATCCCAACTTTTCATAGCTTGAAAATTGTTTCCAACAATAGGGGATGCTAAAGTATGGGACGAGATTGCCGATTTGAGAAGGGCAAGACTTCTCTTTACAGCAAAGAAGTTAGAAGACAATTTGAAAAAGACTTGGTCCTCATAACATATGAGAAAAGAGAAGTTACTGACCACATTAAAGGTTACCAACTTCTGGTAGTTTCTTTCCGTGTAATTCATCTTAACACACGTATCTGGTTTGCATAGATATTGCACCGCCAGTCCTTAAAGTCATAGGAATAGAATAGCAAATAAGTTTCCTTCTTTTCAACTTGCATATTAAACTAACTATCTAATTATTTGAGGTCCCTTGTTGATAAATAGTTACGAACAATTTTTCAAATTTTGATCCAGTGCTTGAAATGAATATCTTCATGCTTTATCAAAATGTTTTTAGGGATCCAATGCATAAAGGAACATCTCTGTTTATTGTGTCGAAGATAAAATTAGTGATATTTGTGTTTTTTATTTATCTGTAATCAAGGCCAATGTTAAATTTGAAATTGCATTCGGTCGTTGGAAGGCTAATAGTTCTAATGGGATTGTCAAAAGATGTAATACGGATTGTAACACTTGATGATCCATAAAGAGTTTTATCATTACATCTATCTCATCTTTTCCTGTGATTAAAAAAAATTAAGAAGATGAAATTTCCGTAAATTTTCTTTCATAATCAATCGCAAAAGTTCACTTTGTGCGACCTAGTGTTCTCGTAAACCGTAATATTGTTATTTTCCCACATTTGTTGCAATTTACACATATTGTAATTGTTATAGGTCATAAGTGAGCTCCAAGCTATACTAATTAAGTCAAAATGAGACAAACAAGAAAGATGTGGAAAAAACGTGTATTGATTCTAAGAGGGGAAAAAAGAAGAGAGCCTGTCAATCATCCGGTTACTGCGAAACGTTTTGGTGGCTTAGTAGGTGTTTAGAGAGTTCGTTTAGAAGGGTTTTATGTTCCAGTCGTACCATGCGATAGTAACATGTGGAAAAAAAAAAAAAAAACAGGAAGCAAACTAGTCAAAGATGGGGTTCTTGATATTTCAATGCGAAGTTGATTGGGATTATACATCAAGCGAGCATTATGATTGAATCAACACAAATTCAACCGTGAAATCAATATGGAAAACTTTCTTGGCCCGAGCATTGAATGCCAAAAGAAAAGAAGGGAAAGAATCCAAAGTCTCTGGCTCATGAAAAGAAGAAAAGAGCTTCACAAAAGTGCCCATTTAAGACGCAGGAAATACATGAAGGGAAGTTATCTCTTCAAAACTAGCAAGTGACAAAGTTTAAATGAGGAAGATTTGAAGGGATATTGGGGATTTACTTACTCCCAAAATCCTAAGCCGTTATGAATTGATTTACCTTACCAGATATGGCGGATACCCTCTTAACCTCTCATACATAATATAACCCAACCCACATCATTCCTTAGATAAAAAACATTGCAAAAGAAGAAGAAGAAAAAATGGATTTCCATAGATCAGGAGCTGAAGGCCACAAGCCAGTCTCTGTGCTAGATGGTGAATGCTCTTACCTTCACAGCATCCTCTCGAGAGATCCGTCGGTCGGCAACTCCAATGGCTACTATCAGTACCGCAGCGCTGGCCAAATCCCATTTCAATGGGAAAGGCAGCCCGGGAAATGCAAGTTCGACTCGCCAAAGAGGGACCCCGTGATCGTCCCGAGTATCAGCCCCCCTCCCGTCTCGTCCTCCAAAAGCACGGAACCAACATCGCCGCCGGGCCACGGCGATGGCTCCAAAGGGTCCTCCTCGGGCTTGTCAAAGATGAAATTCTGGAGGAAGATCAAGAGCTTGAAGCCCCGGATGAAGATGCCCGGGTCCAGGAATCAAGCAAGAGCCTCTGAAGCTACGAGTAAAGGCAGTTTGAACGGGTCCTCTTGCATTTCTAGCGACGACCACCGTACGTCGTCTTCTAGCAACTCGAGCCTGTCCACATGGCCGTCGTCGCCGACGATCTCGTCCTCCTCCTTCGCGATCATCAAGCTCGGCAAGAGGACATAACAACTGGCCTTTTGAATGAGCATGTAGGTGTTCTTCCCTTTTCTTCTCCCTGTGATCTGAGCCTTCTTTCAGTTAATTGTTTTCAGCAGGTTTATCGGACGTTCTCTATGGATTCCATGCGCTAGTGTTGGTGCCACCACCATATGTCATGTATTCAACGTAGAGCTACAGACTGTTGATGAGAATTGAGGAATGCACAGCAATTTTTACTTGCTATCTCTGTGATGGTGGGATCTCATGTGATTGCCCTAATAATTATCCCATTTTCTCTTCCATGGTTATTGAATTCGAGATGATTAATTCAATTGAATCCTGGATAGCCAAAACAGGAAAGATGAGCTAATTCCAGTGAATCAAATTGTTCGAAAATTTCCAATGGTGGCGACAGCGTTCGATTCTAAATTCAAAGTCATCCTAGTCTTCAAGATGCCAACTTTAGTTGGATTTCGTGTTGCCTTGGCCTCTCATGTGTTCCATGCTGAGTTAGATAGCATTTGGGTTATGGTGAGTTTGGTTGCATTACTCATTGATCAAAAGTGCAGTATGAATTTTCAGAAATTTTAGATCAAGTTTTTTATAAATTTTGATTTTTAACTAGCGGGACACCAGCTCTTCAATATATATATATATATATATATATATATATATATATATATTTGTTTTTGTTTTGGAAGTATCCCTGATACCATTGATAATAAGTGGGGCCGTGCACATTCATTGTCGGGGGCAACAAGATCAAAGTTGGCGATGATTAAAAAGCTACATCATTTTTCTAGTGATTTCCTATGGTCATCCCGGCCCTCAATGCGCTATTCCATTTACACATATGGGGAAAGAGAGCATTCAAGCCTTGTTCTTATTTGTTTGGTTGAGCATTCACTGGAATAAGAGTCGAGGATGGGTAATCCCAAGCCGACCCGCTTGTTATCATCACACAATCAATTCATTTTCAATTAAGATTTCATTTATTTCGTGAAAAATGAATGGTTTAAAAGATTTTTTTTATATTAAAAATGATCGTTGCTTAACAAAATAAATGAATGAAATTCTCTTTCGTCCATGAAAATTATTATGTATAAACTATGTTTCATAATAAAAACAGTTTAAATTAACCAATTGATTCTCGAACTACTTTGGTTCGATGCTAATAGCACTAATGGCATCGCTACACTATATGTGTCCATGTTAGGATGCACACGGCTCCAAGGTTTGTGACGACGGTATTCACCCTAAAATTGATCGCAAGACAGTCTAGGACATGCACCTAGTAGATCTGTTTTCTATAGTTAAGCGGTCGACCATTTTGACAAACAAAAGATGAGTGATCATTCGTTTGCACATCTTGAAGAAAAAATACTACGTTATGCAAGGTCGACCACCTCTTACTGCCGACATCCATATGCCACAAACCATTTGAGCATCTATATTTCGAAGATCAATCTTGGCTTCATACGGGCCGAAGATCGGGCCAAAATTTGGCCTTTTTCCATGTTGGATTAGCAAAGATGGCCCAATTAGAATAAATTACTGGTCCAATTACCTCGTTTACTCTGTACTCAAGCTTGGCATAAAAAGTTGGCTATTGTTTTTCATCTTATTTTGGGTGAAGCATTGTTGTAGAGTCAATTCCTTTTTTTTTTGGCGGCCATTGTGATGGAATCAATTATTAGTACTTGCATTAGTAAAGCCCTCCAATTTCAACGATAAGGTACAGAAATCATGACTAATTTGGCATCAACACCACTTTCTTCCCAGTAAGATCAGATGATGTTGATAGGAGAGAACTGTTTATCCAGTCAAGATAAAGGAAGAAAATGGCAACAAATTGTGTGTGTGTGTGTGTGTGTGTGTGTGTGTGTGAGAGAGAGAGAGAGAGAGAGAGAGAGGTGGTATGAGACATGCTGCCTAACAAGGAAAACATTGAATTTTCTTAGATTTGATCAGCATGATTGCCTTTTGGACCGTTGAATGGATTATTGCATAGATGCCTAACTTAGTAAATAATGAGTTTCACGACCCTAAGCTTGTTATAGACCAAGTCTAGTCACCTTTGAAACGGTCCGACATTTATTAAGTTTTCGTTTTCTTTTTTTGTTAATGAGTAACTTAAATAATTTGAAAATCACACCTTACGATTCGAGCAAACAATAGGATCGATGTTTCTTCCGAGTCAGAACTCATGGTCGTAGTAATGGAATCAGAGAGAGCGATAATAAATAGATTGAAAAGTCAAAAAGTCTTATTTAAGCTCATTTTTATTAAGTCGCTTCAAATCAATTAAGACTCATTGAATATAATGGATTGTGCTCCAACTCTATTAGAAGAGGCATATAGATTTCATGCCTTGTGATTACACTATCGGCTGTGGACTTACCTTTTTGATGGTCAATAAATTCGCAATCAATGAGGTTTAAAAGTTCATCATCGCTCATCGACACTCGTGTAGGGTGGTTTGGGAACCGGTGGACCGGCTAGGACAAAAGCTCAGCATCACCATGATTCATGAGAAGTAATGAACAAACGTAGGAGTTCGAAGATGGTTATGGTGTTCACTGCCCCAGAGTCAGCATTGTAGATCTAACAAGCTCAATTTATATTTTATTTCGCCTTTAGTTGTTCCATTCCTTTCGGCGGCTGGAATGAACAAAATGTATCTAGACAAATAGGATTATGCATTCGGAGAAAAGTTTCTTCGAATGCTTCTTTAGGGGGACGGAAAAGGTGTCGAATCAAAAGAGCAGAATACTATTCGTGCGATACTCGTCCAATAGTTTTACATTAAGCCGTCCTGAGAATAGTTTTACTTTAAGCCCACCAAAGGATGGCACCAGATGCTTTCTTTTCAACTGTTGGGGAAAACCCAATTGGGATTTGGGAGGCATGAATGCATTACAAGATTTATTGGGCAAAACGACGGCATAACAAGATCAATGATACGGAAAAGCAATATCACCTAGATTTGATGCGGTTGGTCAGGACTTTGAAGGGTTTCCGGTTTTCGAATTGGATTCAAATCTCACCGTCTGTGTGCAAACCGCTCCACATCAAGATTGCATTTGCAAGTCAAATTCCCAAATTTAACCAATTTATGAAGAGACACAGCATAATGTGTTGAATATGTAATAACCTAACTTTTGAATGTCCAAAACATCTTAACTTTGAAATGGACGAGACGTCATATGATATCATATTCTTTTCTTCTCTCAAGGAAACACTTGTTTAGCCATAATGCAAATTTATAGCACTATACTTACCTGCCACCAACGCTTAACTACACCACACACCATTTTGGATGATGCAAGCATCGAGCTCCCCATACATCATCTTGAAATCTGCTCTCGATATGCTGATGATCTTGGTGCCAAGTCTTTCGAAACCCCTTGAGATCTCTTGAATTAGAGACATATGTATATCAACTATTGAATATAATATGTATTCTTTGCGGAGAGACTTGTGAATATACATTATAAGGGCCGTCAACTGTTAACGTGATGGCTACTGGGCCAACTCTTCACTGTTTCATTATTCCATTGTGCAAGAGAGGCCAATCGAGCAGCACATTGGGAAGCCAAGACCCATAAACAAAACAACCGTCCATCCAATTGGATGGCATGCCCGTCCTCAAACCCTTTGGAATTTACTCAGTTTTGATGCTTCTTTCATGAGATCCCATGTCTACTTATCTTTGGAATCAAATAAAAGTTCTCTTGGATCAAAAGAAAAATAGTTGACGCGACATGAAATGGGATGACTAAATATGTGAACAAAATTGGACACCGATTAAAATCTAAAGCGAGACGGATAGTCTCGACGCGGCACGAAAATACAAGTTGAGATTCATCTTGTACTGTCTCAAATCAATCCACACTTTTTGGGATAAAAGCAAGATTAGATGGAGTGGTGATCACTGCATTTTTGATCCCTGAATGGCCGGTAAATCCCTTTTTTTCTCTTTTTGTGTCTCACCCAAAGAAGTTTCGTCTTCAAGCCATCAATACTTTCCCATCTCTACGCTCCACAGCATAATAAATAAATCTATGCATCCTCCAATGGAGGAATTACTCAATTTTTCAATCTCGCAATCATTGAAAACTGCCGAGGACCACCACCAAAAAATGATAATGTTTACTATTCTGTCTTAGCTTGCCACGAGCCGTAAAGTGAACAACCCTACAAAGCAATATCAAGGGACAAAAACATCTCGTCGAATTGCAAACAGTAGAATAAAAAAGTTGCATCTACGAAGGAAAAATAGAGTGTTGGTAGAGGCATAGAACTCTATTCTTAACAAACCCTACGGCACATCTCTGATTATGGATGCGTCAGGCATATGTCGCTTTCGCTATTCTCATGATACCCACATAATTTGCTAATGAGAGAGCGTTCTTTAAGGAAGCGTTTAGGATTTGACGATGGACAGCCAACCAACGCGTGAGTACTGAGGCTGTACATGAGGTGATATCGAGACGTATCTTAATCAATTGCGATGCATCAAGTGTTTGTCCAAATGACAAATACTTTGTTAAGACGGATGCAACCCGTTTGGATGGACGGACACTTCATCGAGAGTGACATAGCCGTTGTTCGAGATAAGAATGCTACTAAAAACAAACCCAAAGAATATCGATAAAAATCTGTTCTCATATGTGGATTGCACTGTTTTTGATCGTGACATTTGTTCCAATTATAATGCAGAAGTTCGTCTGTGATCTGCTGCGACATTTCAATCTAATTACTTCATGCAAGCTCAGTAAAAACCTAAATCCCGGTTTCAACTTTTGTTCAAAAGCAACGAACACGCAGTTCTGGTTTTGAGTCTTTTCCTTCAGCGTTCCTTTGTGGCAGTCGATGTGCGGTGCACCAGAAGATAGAAAACAGCCTCGCATGTTCCCGAAGTTGACCATGAGCGCGAGATCTTATCACATCGACGTTTCCATGGATTAAGAATTGATCAAAGGCATATAATTTATGAAAGCTAGCCTAAATCTCGAGGTGGGCATCTGGACATTGCCCCTTCACGGGCATATTTGGTCAACAGGGTAGTTGGGAGCCCTCACGATACCTCTGTCGTAATATTAAATTAACCACGCAGCTGTCATTATGATGTAAGTCGTGAGCAGTCACAAGGATCCAAAGTTTTATCTTCCCCTTCCTTTCCAATCATGCATGGAGGTTCCTCTCCTTAACTTTCATGTACTGGGCTGAATTCTCGATCCTCATTCTTATCAAGGACTTGCCCCACCTAAAATCGACCAAGAAGTCCAACTTCACTTGTTATCTAAGACTATTTGGAATGCAAAATCTCGATTATCTTAAAATTTTCCCCTTTTTGGTTGAGGCGTCTGAAGATTACCACGTCACGAATTGGCAAAATCACATTTTTTTTAAGTCAAAATAAATAACTTGCCATTACTTCTGGTCACATGGGAAGAGCAGGAAAAATGTACTTCTTGAGCCTTTTATATCTAAGCCTCATCTTGGTTGGGTTTGTTGGATGCATGAGAGTATCCTGTTTAAAAGTTTCTCATCGAAAAATTAGTGTAGTGTTGATAAGTTAATATACCGTAATGAACTTATAAATCATTGTCTTACATTTTAGAGTAAATGTAGATCCGATTGGATATGTTGATGGGTTCGACTTGGGTCTTCTCTTGATGATCTTCCTCAGTGAAAATTCTCTAAAGTAATGTCGCCCGTTTAAATGTCATTAATTGCATGTAAATCACTTTGGGTCAGGCCACTTGCATTGGTCAATTTGTGGATCTTGTAGGGTATTCCTTGGACCTCACCACAATTGGACCTCTATGCCTATGCCTCGAATTGTAAAAAAAAAAAAATGCAACAATCTCTCATTAGTCTTTTCGTAGGACTCTACTTGAGTAGATAGATATAAATTAGTAGACAGATATAAATTATGCATATCATCCACGAGTATAAACTAGTATATGGCGTGTTGCAATCACTTGTTAAGGAATTCAAGATAATTTTTGTTCAGGGAGCTTCTAATGGGTGCATGCATCCTCCATCTGCCCGATTGCTTTTGCATTTTAGAGTATACTTTCTAATTTGATATCATAGAAACCCACCCCACTTACATTCTGGAGTCAAAACATTTAACTATCAACTAACTTCAAAATCACTTTGGCACTGCTAAATCTTAAATGTAAAAAGGTTTTTCTTTTTCTAAATTTGTTCATTATGTCCATGATGCATCGTTATAATTTTTTCTGAATGTAAAAAGTGCACATGTTGAGTTTCCTAATTATGTAAGTAGTTCCGTCATCGCAACATACACTAATATGGGCAACTCTAACTGATTTGTGTTTGTGTTTATTAGATGGCATGGGCCCTAACACATCTTATATAGTACATATATGATAGTGATGGTTTGTTTTCCCACCGCAAGAAACCAAAAATGTTGCTATTGCTCCATGTGAAACCAATCCTTTGACGGCACACGAAACCAAAACTCGGTTCCTAATCAAATCCTCCATGCGTATCTACTGGCCACTTCGAACGGACCTAATTAGATACCGTCGATCGAGCTATTGCGCAGGCCACAATAGAGACTTGATTAGTAGATGTAAACGAGGAAAATGATTCATTATATATGTTTCAAACTTTGCTTTAGTTTATAACATACGTGTCAACGGATTTAAAAATCAACTCAGAAGAATTGCATATGGCTTTTCATGATTCTTTGAAGCCGATACCACAAATTCATCTTTGACCTACCCATGATTCGTATAAACTTAAACGACACTTTGATTTACAAAATTGTAGGTGAAAGTGAGATCTAAAGGCAGAAGGTAGCCAATAACTGTCACCGGGCAAGTTCTTTAAACCAATTAATTAATCCCAAAAATGAAAAAGATAAAACAAAGAAGAAGGAAAAGTTCTTGGACAGTTGAGCTACAAAACTGCTGAGTACGTGTCGATCAAGCAGTCGGTAGATAGGATAAGGACGGCGCAAGTCTCGTCTGCGAATTATTAGCAGTCAAATGATTTGAAAAATCAAATCACGATGACACCCAACAATTTGCATCAAAAGAAGAAAAGAAACGAAAGCAAAAGAAATTGCTGTCACATTTGACTTTGGAATAAACGGGAAGTTAAGGAAGCTTTTGCCGGCCAAACTGATAAAACCAAGACAAGAAAACCCTTCTGGTGTTTTCCACCAATGTCGAATTTGCACCAAATTATCAAGTGTTCAATTGCGCGCGAGTTGTCGGTCCTCTCTTTGACATGGGGAGCATTGTTATTGTTGTGTCAATTGTGTGCAGATAAGTGATGATGAATAAGTCTGTGTTGAATATTATTGTTTTGTGACCTTTTCCTTTTGGTTTCAAATTATCAAATAGTAGCGAGATATGCAATATCGTGTACTGTTGATTCGCTCTTTAGTGTAGTCTTTAAATGATTTGTTGATCATGGATAAGGTACTGTCTTCCACTGGATAGAGAAACAAAGTAATTATTAGCTTTCATTACAATAAAAAAGCATGATTAGTGCTATTAAAAATGTTTTAAGAGAAGTGGAAGTACCTTTTTCCATTCACCATGCAGAGCTTGAGGAAAAGTGGGGCTGGAAACGAACAGAGAAACAATCGGACCGCTTGTCCTCTGACTTTGAGACATACTTATATAGACGATGGAACATGGAAGAAGAAACCTTTCAAAAGAAAGAGGGAGCGAAGACTTTTCGGTACTCAAAACAATGCAGTATAATTGCGCTCCTGAAAGGATAATGATCCTGTAAAACAAAAGAACATGATCACTACCATAGGGGTGAATGGAGCATGCGATTCCCTTGCGTTGCATAAGAAGGATCTTGATTCTCAAAAATTTAATTTAATAAAAAGTTATCATCAACTCAAGCAAGCGACGGCTTTTGTCTGAATAAATTGCATCGTCCTCATCATTTTCTTGACTCCATAAAATTCTTAGAGAATCATAAGAATTACGAAACAACGTGCTTTGCGAAAACGCGAGGAAGATGTGCGAATTGGTAAGAGCACATGAGTTTAAGAGTCAAATACTCAAAAGGATATGTTTGAAAATGGCAGTCGAGACTTGTTTGGATAACCCAATTAAGTGATGGAAAATCAGAAGTCGAGCACTTAATGAGACCAAGCTCATCATAGCCTTAATTATTCTTGACCTAAAAGATTCAATTATGTCTTATTGAGGAAGGGATTGCTTAATTCATGTAATAGGAAAAAAAAACAGTGATGGTAATTAGAATCTTGCCAATCGTATCATGGAAACCTGCCGATAATTGATCATGGTGTTTGAAAACGGGCATGTGACACACGAAATTGCATGGAGCCATGTGGGTTGTATGCGCATTTCTATTGAAGAATGGAATGAGTCTATCCACAAAGTATGCTCGCCACAAGTTTCGATCAACATCCAAATTCAATGCAAGGGGAGTTTTCTCTGCATAAAAACCCTAATCTTCGTCGGAATTTCACCATGGCAGCTACAATATGTGATATTTTGCGCAGTGATCTTCCACCGGATGGTCCTCTGCATTTACATTCATTTCTTTTCGGCTTTGAAGATAGGAACAAAAAGGAAAAGGTATGAAAAATGGAATTCAAAACACAAAGAGAATCAAGTTTAGTGCAAGTTGTTGATTTAGGGCGATTTTTCTTGTTGGGACTGCCGGATTGGGATTGTTGAGTACAAGAAAACTCATTGATAGGGATATTCTTACTTCCATCCGTTGACTAAAGTAAAATTAATTTTTAATTGTCTAAATTAGTAAGTTTTAATAATGAGTGATTATTCGGGGGTTATCATGTGAAAGCGAGACTCACGATGCTTATTCACATTGGAAAGGCGTTTGAGACTCCGCGAATAAAGGTTCAAATCATGATTATGCGTCCTTGTTGCTTAATGAAAGAAGAGCAATATCACAATGCATGTCCTATATTATCTTCCTTTTTCTTTTTGTTCAATCTTAAAACCTTGAAATTTTCATGAAATCTAAATGTTGACACGCATATTCACGTAATGATTTTCTTTTTGTAATGATTTTTTAATGCTTCAAGAGTTTTCTATCCTTTGGTGGGAAAGTGAAAAAGATTAGCTTTTGGCTTTTTATAAGTCTGCGTCAAATAAACTCTAAATTTATTGACATACATAATAGAGGAATGCTAAACATGGTTTACTAAATTGATATAGTGAATAATGTGGTATTTTTTTGTTGTTGCTATTATTGCACGAATCCACTTATTTAAATCCCATCATATATTTCGTATCAATTAATAAGTATAAGTTTACTCGATAACTTCTAACGTACCTAATGTTACTCCATTTATATAAAAAAAACCGTGATTAACCTTATTAATTGACTTAGACGAAAACCTCCGACAGTGGCATTCTTATTTGACATTGAAGGCTTTATTCCTCTTAGTATGACTTATAATATAATGCAATCATGTGGTTAATTTACACCGCATTAGGTTTTTTTAAACCCTAATGTTTGTTGATAGATTTTGTGGTAAATAAATCACAAAATGTGTAGATTTCCGGTTTTGATGAATGCTGGCTCTTGCCTTGTTGGGACTCCACAATAAGATTTTTGTCTCGCGTCAAAGTCTTATCAATAGGTTGTTGTGACAAAAAAAAATCAAGAAAATGGAAGAAGAATGCAAACCCCACATATTCAAATCATGGGGACGTCACGTCATTCTCAGCAAAAATTGGGACCTACATAATTGTTACAATGTATTATTAGGGCTATGTATTATTGAGTTTCACTATATATGAACATTTATGTTTTGGTGAGTGACAGATTGTAAATGGAACTTTAAATCAGTGAGTTGCAGACTTTCAGGAAAGACATGAAACGTACAAATCGTAATGATAAATAATCCATGAATTTTATCTCAATGTACAATTTAGTCCCTAAAACTTTGAATTTGTTCAATGTGCTCCTTGAATATTAACTAAATGTGCAATTTGGTCCATGAACTCTCAACCTGTTCAATGTGGTACTTGATTTTTGTACATATCCAAACTAATCTCTAAACAAGAGTCATATTAAATATTTTTATATAGTTCATAAACTAGTTTAAACCTATACCATAAGTTGAGAGGACCACATTTAACAAATTAAAAGTGCAGGGACCTACACATTAGACTAAAGTTCATAGACCACATTGAAAGATTACATTGAACTAATAAAAAATTCAAGAGTTATATTACACGTTGGATCAAAATCATGGACCGTTTATGTTATTATCCTTTCCAATACTTATCTTCGGTCATCCTATCAAGTCTTGCGACGGGTTTATCCGAATTAGTCTTTACGTCGACAAAATCCAGTAAATCGCGGCGTGGGGTCGTGTATGACTTTGTATACCAATTTGGGCAATGTGAATCAACATGACCAGAGCATCATTCTTATCCTCATTTCCGTGGTTCATCTATCCATTGTCATTATTAGCATCGAGCGACCCGATTTTGGGAGTTCAAGTGATGACGTTACTTCATCGAAAATGGCAATGGATTCTCTCAATACATGGGAGAAAGAAAGAAATCGAGGGAAGGTAAGGGCGAAAAAAGGAATGAACACGAGAGAAGGAAACGTCTTTGCGTGGGTGAGGTGAAAGTGAAAACCGAAAAGGTAGGGGGGGGGGAGGGAGGAAGAGGACATGCATGATGCATCATCAGCCGCTTTTTATGTTAGCCTCTGCCTCTGCCTCTGCGTGTGAGCCTATGACTACATTTCTTTAGCTCGTTTTCGTTTTATTGCTTCTCTCTCTCTCTCTCTCTCTCTCCTCTCTTTCTCTCTCTGAGAACCAGTCCTCATCGAATCTCCTCCCACTTCTTCTGCTTCGGTTTTGGGTCCTCCAGAACGAGAGCCACGAGAGGGGATTTGTTCTCCTTTCTTACGGCTTGTGTGCCTGCGTTTGTGCCGAGAGAGAGAGAGAGAGAGAGACGCTGAGGGTCATTCATGGGGTTGTTTGTTCTCATGGCAGAATTTCACGCGTCCTTTTCTCGGTACTTGCTGTTTCCCCTCCTTTTCAATCTCTCTCTCTCTCTCTCCCCTCAACAATACCCACAACCCCTTTTCTTTCTTTCCTGGGCCTTATTTTATTCTGTCGAATTTGGTTTCTTTTTTACCACTTTTGCTCATTATTCAGTGCGTCCTGTGGATTTCTACTTTGCAGGGCATAAAAGTTCGGATTTTTATCATTGTAATGTGGTGAGCTGATCGTTTTTTTCTCATCCAGCAATGTCTACGGATACTTCCTTCGAAGGTAATATTGTTGTCGCTCGATTCATCTCCGGTGTTGAAAATTCTGTCTGGATTGGTTCTGGGTTGCGTTATCTTCTTCTTCGGAGTGGTCGAGGCTGGTCATTGACGGTTTCGGTTGGCCTTGGTTTCTGGAATTGCTTAAGTTTCATGATTGTTTGACCCATGATGTTAATGTGTGATTCCGGTGCATTCATTGTCAATTAGAGCTTCTGGTTTGCTTCGTGAAAATCGATCTTTCCATTCCTCTCAAATTCTTTCTCATACAGTGCTGTTTATATAGGTAATCTAAAAAAGTTCTTGATTTTTCTTGCTTGCAGTTTGATTTCTCCTCATCAACTGAGAACTTTTATTCCATTTCCAATAATATCGCTTTGGGTTTGACTTTTTGGAGTTTTGGTATCAAAATGAAACAGTGACGCAACTTGGACTAAGGGTGATGGTGATTGTGCCATTTTGTAAAAGATGATAATGCAAGCTGTGCCTCTTTAGAGTTAATAATCATTCTAATTTGTGGGGAATTGACATTATGTTGTTTCTTTTCTTTCTCCTTTCCTTAGGACCTTTTAGGAGAGATGCAATCTTTTAATTCTGCAGTTTTGTGCTCATCTCATTTTCTCTTTATCTTCAAGGAGATCTGCTTGACCCATCTAAGTGTAGCAAGTTGAGTGTGGAAGAGAAGAGAGAGCTCGTTCACCAAGTGTCAAAGTGGCCAAATAATGCCACTGAAGCACTCCAAGCTTGGAGCCGGCAGGACATCCTCCAGGTCCTCTGTGCAGAGATGGGAAAAGAAAGGAAATATACGGGTCTGACAAAGCTGAAAATCATAGAGCAACTTTTGAAAATCATATCCGAAAAGAAATCAGGCGCAGCTGAGGCCACAGCGGAGCAAGAACAACAATCTTCACCTAGCCCAAGATCTTTGAAGAGACAGAGGAAAGCTGAAAATCCATCTAGACTTCCGGTTACATTAAGCAATGTTCCAGTCAACAATGTTGGCGGTGACACTGGCAATATTGTGTATTGCAAGAACTCAGCCTGCAAAGCTACCTTAAGCAGAGAGGACCGCTTCTGTAAGAGGTGTTCATGCTGCATATGTTTTCAGTATGATGACAATAAGGATCCTAGCGTTTGGCTGATTTGCAGTTCAGAGCCTCCATCTCATGGTGATTCATGTGGCATGTCTTGCCACCTTGAATGTGCTTTGAAACATCAACAGTCTGGCATTGCAATAGATGGGCGGCATAGAGGAGTTGACGGGTGCTTTTCTTGTGTATCTTGTGGAAAAGTAAATGATCTGCTCGGGTAAGATCCCTTTTCCTACATTTTCTGCCTGTCTGTACTTGCGTGCTGCCTCCTGATGAATTGTGAATCAGTTTGAAGTTCCCTTTTCTTTGATGGAATGTACCCTTTAGCAACTCTTCTTCATTTGCGGATGATCACATGATTCGTGTTCCCAAATGATATCTCTCTGAGCAATTCCTCAACTAGATTGCACAAAGTTAATGACATTATCCTCTAGAGTCCACAGAGACACTGATAGTGCTGTTGTGTCAATCAGCAAATATCAGATGGGTTCTTTTCTAGTTGATGAGGGCGTCAAATGAGTGGGGTATAATGGATTAGCTTTTATATGAGGACCTTGATACAGTAATGCTTCCTACTGAAGGCTGATACTTTCTCCAGATCATACCTGTCTACTGTTACAGCGGTTGGTTGCTGGAGTCCAAATTATGGATTTTGGAACAGTGAGTGCTATTAGGAGAATCCTTGCTTGTGTTGTGGGCATGGTGGACAAAGCAGATGAGACATTAGTTATAGTCAGTCTCCAACTTAGCTGATGGAAAGACAACACCATTTAAACTCATGAGATTATATGCATGCATCAATTGTCGCGGGAATGATACTGCAAGACATAATTGCTTTCTGAGCCTAGTCCTTTTAAAATCTTACTCAATCGGGAGGAATCTGTTGGTAGTTCTCCTTTCTTTTCCTAACTAGTTGCTCTCGCAGTGGTACCACTATCCCCAGTTGCTGATTCAAGAGGCAACACATGTTTCTTGTCAGATTCTCTGGGCAATTCCTGTGATAGTCAATGACACCTCAAAAGTTACTTTTGCTCTATGTCAAGCATCCTTTCTGGTATTCGTCATTTGGATTGTCTGCAATCCACGACCCTTTTATTTTCAAAATTTCCATTGCTGAATTCCATTACATGAAACAATCAGATTTCAGAGTTTGGGAGGATGCACTGATGAGGTTTTCCCCTTTGATGTGAACTGATGCTATCGATCTGATGTGGAAAATGATGTGCTTGCTGTGGAATTATGTGCATGTATCAGAGAGGAAATTAGCTTCTGCAATTTATTTGTCAAAGTGGTGTTTCTTATTCTTTTTTTATTTGAGGGTGGGCCTTCATAAATAGCAATGCATCTTGAAGGAACATGAGCAATATATTAGATCTCACTATATTTCAATGGTGCTGTGCTGCGATATTCATTTTCATGTACTCTCTCTTGAATCTTTCTTGAGCCCTTTAGCTATTCTTGAGTATTTCCTGATGAAGTCAAGAAATTGGTGACTGCCAGTTGGTGGTTTTTAAGATATCACTGCCTAATCGTTTGTGAGATTTTAGACAAACTTCAATCTACTGTGAATGTTGTAAGAATGAGGTCTGAAAATGTCAAATTATGGTTGTAGCATGCGTGTTTAACAAAGTTTGAGCTGATTGCGATTGTGTTAGTTCTGTGACAGATGTTGGAGAAAGCAATTGATTACGGCAAGAGATACCAGACGAGTGGATATACTATGCTACCGCATAGCTTTAAGCAAGAAGCTTCTTAAGGGAACAGAGAAGTATCGGAAGTGTTATGAAATTGTCGATGAGGCTGTAAAGAAGCTTGAGGGTGATGTAGGTCCTCTGACTGGTTTACCTGCAAAAATTGGTAGGGGAATTGTTAACAGGCTTTCGGCAGGACCAGAGGTTCAGAAGTTATGCTCTTGTGCTGTGGATGTGCTGGACTCTATGCTTTCTCTCACTGACTCACATTCATCTCCAATTCCCGCAAGACAAGGTATTCTATTTTAAATTTGTCGACAGTGATTGTGCTTGGAAAAACACATCTGGAATTTTTTTTTTTGTTAAATTGTGATGGCTGCAAATGCAAATGATATTTTTTTATGAAGGATCTTATATTTTATATCGTCACATATTCTGCATCTATTTACTTCTGCAAGTATCATTGTTTCATTGTGAGGAGCTTGGACTTTCTGATATCCTTTGTTACGGAATCGGCTAAGTTCAAAGTGTATATTTTGTGTACATTGCACAGGCTTGCCTCTGATGGTCCCAGACATGGTCAGATTTGAAAATATTAGCACTACGTCTCTCACTGTGATGTTGTGTTGCGAAGATCATTCATCTGATGATTCTCTTCATTATATCTTGTGGCATCGGAAATCTTATGATGTACAATATCCAGAAGAAGCCACATGCACCCTGGCCCCAAGTATGAGGTTTATTGTCTCGGGACTAAATCCAGATACTGAGTATACTTTTAAAATTGCAGCATTTAATGGTACAAGCCAATCTGGCACATGTGAAGTTAGGGCTTCAACAAGCGCCGCTGCTGATGAAGCCTCAGACCATTCAGTGGCAGAAAGAAGCCAAAGCCCGGCTACAAATTGTAGTAGCCTTTCCAACCCTTCGTCAGTTGAAGATGAAAGTAATAACATCAGTACATGTGACACCAAAATGAATAGTCAATTAATGAAGCATCTATCTTATGGCAAGGATTCTGAGAAATTAGTACCTGATTCTGCTGTTGATGGCACTGGATTATGTCAAGAAGTTGGTCTTAATGAAGTACCCTTGTTGGAGGACAACCATGATATGCGGATCACCGGACCATTGCCCCATAGCCTGAATGAAGAAAACAAGCACGCACAAGAGGATAGAATGATTGAGGCAATGAACATTGATAATGGGTCGAATATTCATTCTAGGGCTAACATGGACTGTATCCCTTTTGGTGGCAGCTTAGAATCTGCACTACCCATTACTCCTTGTAAGCTGGAGACTTCCAGGGATGGACCAGGAAGGATGGGGAGATTGAAACCAAGCAACAGAGATGTGGAAATTGGGAATGGGAAAGGAGATGGTCCGCAAGATGGAAGTACGTCGAAAAAGCGAAGCAGTGAAAGTCGGGATGAGGAATGTGAAGCAAATGCTCATTCTGATAGAGTTTTTGAATACTGTGTGAAAAAGATTAGATGGCTAGAGTGCGAGGGACATATTGAGAAAAACTTCAGGCAGAAATTTCTTACTTGGTATAGCATGAGAGCAACGCCACAAGAGGTAAGGGTTGTGAAAGTGTTTATAGATACCTTGATAGGAGATCCCAAGTCTCTTGCGGAGCAGCTCATAGATGCATTTTCGGATTGCATATCAAGCAAAGTGTCATCTGTTGTGCCGTCTGGATTTTGCATGAAGCTCTGGCATTGAAGTTCCTTTTCCAATGACATATTTTCAGACTGGCCCGTCAAGCAAAGTGTCATCCATTGTACCGTCTGGATTTTGCATGAAGCTCTGGCACTGAAGTTCCTTTTCAAATGGGGGTTGATGCTGTTAATTTTGGATTCGCTAGATTACCCTCACTGAAATTCTTTGAATCATGATTCTTCATATGAACATTGTTAAAATTAATTTTATCACCAGCATTTGTTATTATGCGATGCTGTAACAGTGGTAGAATGCATTTAAGTAGAGTTTCTTTCGCCTTACAGAACATTGACATAAATAGTACAGTGGTTCCCTTGATTATCCTCGCGTGCATCTCTTTGCTGATAATCCTTCTAGCTACTCTGGTGCCTTCCTCCTATTTTGTTTTTCCTCTCTCTCTCTCTCTCTCTCTCTCTCTCTCTTCATTCTTTTGGCAGATGCAACTTGCGACACGCCTAACTAGACATTGCCAATTGCTTTTAAAGGACCGTGATTACTCCGGTTTTAGGGAGGACATGATACTGACATGAGGGCCCAGGGATAGTCTTTTTCTGTAACTTGCATCAACAAGCTGGTTTTGAAATTTTTTTGAGGTTTCGGCTTGGTTGGATCGAAGTATTTGGCATTGGCTCTTTGTTCTGCTATTAATTAGTTGGTATGACGCTTGAGCAGAAGTAATGTTTGCACTGGAAGTGAGCTCCCGCTGGGTTTCTCGTTCTAATCTCTCCAACCATGGTCTATTTGAACCGTGTCGCTGGTTCTTCTAAAGTTGGAAATAAAACTGCTACTAGACACAGTGAGGTGCTCCCTCTTCAATGGGCTCCTCGAAGTAACTGGCAGTGGCGGATCACCTTCGTTTCAGGAGCACAAATACTGAACCAAAGTACATCCACATATGGTTTCCTTATTTGTTGTCAACGAAAAATTGTTTTTGGTTTATGAATCAGTGATGTGCAGCAGTTTCGACTGGTATGGTCGTTCATATTGCCATTCCTCTCTAAAATCGTGACCAACTTTGCTTGTGCAGTTGGAATAAGGCAACCTTATTTTAAGCTGGAATGGTACGGTCATAAAGCATCAAAGAAAAGTTCAAAATGCAGAGAGAGGCCGAGTGATCAACTAGTAATTTAAAAACAAGCAGCAGCTCAAGTGGTGGTAACATCGAAGCCTATTGTATATGAAAAATTCAACATCCCCCCCTCGGAGTCCTCGCCCCTTTTTGCCTTACTTTACAACCCACAAACCATGAGCAGCTTCGCCGACCTGCTTTGTCTTCATTTAAAGAAACCATGTGCTCATTAAGCTCTTGAACACAGAATTTAGCTCTTGAACACAAAGCTTTCGCAACAGCTGCTCATTTCACTGTTCTCTCACCGATCTCTGAAGCTCTTCCTTTGGGTGCTAGTTGAATATGTCTGCTTCGATTTTTACCGCTCCCGTCGTTGGATCAGGCTATGTTGGCTTGCAACTAAAGCAATTTAAGCTGTTCCCAGCAAAAGATTCTGCAGGATGGCGCCAGAGAACTGTTTCCAATGGTTCTAAAGCTTACTGCATGAAGGTAATGTTTGCACAGACAATCAAATGATCTAAAGCTGTTCTGGACTTGCCCTGAAGTTCATATCACTTAACCATCAGTTTCCTTTTCTTGCGATTCGATTGCCTTTGTTTCCTTCCATAGACATGGAATCCGATCAATAACAAGAAGTTCGAGACCCTTTCCTACCTCCCTCCTTTATCAGATGATTCAGTTGCCAAGGAGATCGACTACATGCTCAAGAAAGGATGGGTGCCATGCCTTGAATTTGACGAGGTACTTGATGTAACTAAGATCACACATCCCATAATCTGGGTACTTCTGTAAACAGCAATTAAATTCATTTTGATACAGAGCAAGATAACAAAATCTTGGAACTAAATTTTTTTGAGACATATGGCCAAAGTTCAAACTTTACAATCCTAATCAGCTGATCCAGTCATGCTTGTTAGAGTCAGCCTATTGCCTGCGTACTCAAAAAATAGAATGATCTTTCTGGATCAAATCTTCTGATCAGAAGCTTTTTGGCAAGTCAGTTCTTTCAGTGATCTGTGTTCTGATTAATGATCTGTCTTATCGAAGGTGGGGTACGTACATAGAGAGAATAGCAGGATGCCAGGGTACTACGATGGGCGGTACTGGACGCTCTGGAAGCTGCCGATGTTCGGCTGCAACGACTCCTCCCAAGTCCTTCACGAGATCAGCGAGTGCAAGAAGGCATACCCAAATGCCTACATTCGATGCCTGGCATTTGACAACAAGAATCAAGGTCAGTGCATGGCCTTTATCATTCAGAGACCTGCCTCGACTTGAACCGCAAGGCATCACTTCCAGTACGCTTCAATCCAATAACTCTTTACTGTCTTAAACTTTGAGACAGATCACAACATCTGAAACCCATGCTCTTTTTCTTTTTTAACTGTTGAAATGTAGGAACGTTTGTGATGTTTGATGTTCCTCTCCGTTTGCTTTTGGATGATGTGGTGAGGTATTATAGTAATAAAGCAGGGACTTGATTTTATTTGAATGAATTTCAACCTCAAATGAGACCTGCACGCCTTTTTCTTCTTAACCAGAATATTCATCAACCTCTGCAGATACATGCATGAAAACTTTTAATATCCTGCCAGAAGAAAGCTATGGTCCTCATGGACCAAACTGAGCAAGTAGCATCTTATGCCGCGGTCTGTGAGGTATAGGAGAATCATCTCCATTGAGAACAAAACACATAGGCATTCATATGACGCGTTGTTGCTAACTTTTCCTCCTCCGATTTCTCATGTGCCCCTCTGCGATTATGCATAACGCATTCACTTGGCCAGGATGGCCTAGTCAAATGATACTAAATATACCTTAAACTGGTTTACGTATTGTTGTAAGAGTATCCATTAACAAAAAAGAATGACAAGGATCTCATTGAAGAGCAACTGAAAGACACATGCCACGGAATCAATTACGGAAACTTAGCAATTTTCCTTGCACTGTCATAACGTGTAATCAATGTTTTGAGAGTGGGATTATTTCTTACCGCTGTGCACTTGAGAAGTGCCTTCTAAATGCTCGTCACCATGGCCCTAATCTAAAAGATTGGACACTTAATATTGACTGCCATCAAATTCATGTGATTAATATGATCTTTCCCTCGTTAAGGATCTCCAATATGTACAAGGGTCTCTTTCCTTAATGACTGCCGATAGCCCAACCTTGACGCACCCGCAACCCAATCTCCAATGGGATTGCCCAAAATTCCACCTTTACCAAGGAACAAATTCATAACTGAACAGAACATCTACCAATCAAGTCACCATCCTTGTTTTCGGTAAACCTTTCATCGATGCTATCTGAGGGTTGCCTCTCCAGGCCTCGTCCATACAGACTCTAACCCTACTAATTATCGGGTGGTGCCGCCTAGAGCTGATCATTAGACGTGTCGCTGAGGCAGGGCAAAAGGCCTATTGTGTTGTCTAGGATCCGGTCCAGCCAGAAAAACAGGTCAGGCCGACTCGACCCGTAATTGGTCGGACGGGGTTCTGTAACTACAGAATATTGCCCAAACCTGTCAAATAATGTTCTTCAATCCATTGGAACGAGGTAAGCCCATGGACCATGAGACAATACCTAGGTCGAACAATCCCCTAAACTAGACATGATCAAGGAGATTGCTCATTCTATGGAGTTATTCCAGCGTGATGAATGAAGCTCCTACCATCACTGGTGGACCTCAATAATGACAATAGACTTATCACTTGATGGTTTCTTCTTCTAAACTCCGAATGATATGTCACGGTCATCGTATTAATCTCATGGTCCAAGTCGCAACTTGAATGGCTATTCCTCCTAAGCACTTAAAATAGCAAGCCCAAACAATGAGACCTATGTTCAATAATTTGGCCTCGTGACTGCCCCAGACTAAGAGTATGCAACACCATGTACTGAAAGGACAATCATCTCAGAAATGGAGAACTTCTCCTTTTTCCAATTATGATTTATTTAGTCAATGCAAACCTCGCCGACTCCCCCCAAGATTAAGAAATAAAGAGACGGGGCACTCTTTTGGAACTTGCCTACTGAGCTCTATATATTTCTCCATCTTTTGTTCCCCCTCAACTGTAAACTTCGTCCCGTGATTCTCTAGACTTTAAGTCTAATTTTAATCAACTACATATAAAAAATGAAATAAATGGAGAGGGCTCCATCATTTTGGTCTCCAAGGTGGTCTGAACTACGAAAATCATCTGATCTGGCTTGTATAAATTAAGAGGCCCAGTAACGTTGGACCACACTATCTCTTGGCCTCAACACCATTAAATTTCCTCCAACTGTGTACCTCAACCGCAGCATTGGAAAAAAGGAAAATCTATACAAAATGCAGCTTGTATATAATAATGGAAACTCAACATAGACAACCTTATGCATGTTGATTTTGAGGAATATAATTATCCACTCTCTCGAATTGATGATGAATAAAGCTGTATTATGTAGCACTTTTTTTATTTTACTTTTACGTAGGTGGTATATGCTATGGTTATTTTTAGAATGTCGATATATGATGACTGATTTGATGCTTACAAAATACTTAATTATGACGAGAAACTCTGATCTTCACATTACTTGAATATAGTTGATTATTAGATGTTGATAGGATTTGACTTTTCTTTAATTAGTAAAATGAAATTATGTCTTTATCTTGTTATCAAAATTCTAACTAATTGCAATAAGCCTAGGAGGTTTCTTCACTAATCAAATAAGATACGGTTCTCGCATCTGTAGGTTGAACTTTACTTGAGATCACATTTGAGTGCTTGGAAACCTTACTCTCATAACGTATCACTAACCAACGCCCTTTTAGATCATGGGACATGGTGTCTATATGATCCCTTTGATAACGACATGAATTGAGCTTGTTGCATAAAATGTAAATGTAACACAGCATGATTCTAATTATTGCCCTAAAAATGGCATAATATATTATCTATTGACGTACTCACTTGTCATGACGTTGAGAAGCAAGCCAATCACTTTTCAATAATGTTATGATGTTAGTGGATAATGAATTTTATTCTTTAGATTAGGAAATCTTAAACATGATACTAGTTTCAATGAGAATCAAGGGTGACCTAGTTAAACAACAAATCCTTGATTTAACTTCAATCAACCACTCTAAACCTTTTGTAATTATTCATCTGCCTTGCATGCCTACAGCATAAGCGGGAATGGATCTGAAAACTGAATCTCCCGCTTCCAAAACTGCGAAAATAACAACACTTGGGACCACTGGATGCCCAAGAAGGAAAAGATCTCTCTCTCTCTCTCTCTCTCTCTCTCAAATGCATGGGAGAGGCAAATTGTTGCAGAGCAATCTATAAGAGGGATCTAATATAAAGCAAAGGCAAATGGTCTTTAAATCTTTAATAGGGCGGTTCAAAAAGATTCGAGGGACTGCCCGAGATCCTCGTTTTTGAGTCGTCTCCATCTTTTGTGTCTTTACACCCCAACACTTTGTTTTGTGCCCACCTCTGCTAAGGTGCTAATATCAATGAAGCTCGTGAAAACAGTGAGGTGTCGCTTTTCTCTCTCTTCGTATTAAAGACCTGTCTCTCTTTCTCTCTATATGCCAGGGAGGGAGAGAGAAAGCAGCGGACATTCTGGTTAGGAAGAGGAAGGGGAGAAGAGGAGACATTCTTGATTTTCTCGGTTGGCGAGAAAAGGGGTTTTCTCCGTCTGTGGCGGTTGTTTCATTTGACTGAGCTTAAAAAGCTTTGAATGTAGTGGTTGCGTGGTTAGGAATCAGTGGATCCTGTCCGTCTGAAGTTTCTATAATATCCAAGCACAAGTTAAGGTTGTGACATTACATCATATGAAGGGTGTCTAATGTCATTGAAAATCGCCACAATCTAGATCATGACCCTTGGAGTAGTCTTTTGAGCATGGCACTGGTTTTCGATGTGCAATATTATGGACAAGTTGCAATTCTCTGCCTCAGCAAATAAATGGGGGAAAAGAAAAGCAAAAGATAATTGCTTTGCTTTGGCCGGCGCTACCAATGCGTGGGATTTGGTAGTGAGGTTCTGACTTTAGCTGTTCTTCTTCTTTTCTTTTGACTTAGTTTATGCATTAACCAAGTTTATCTCATTGTAGTTAACTGACTGACGTTCCAATAGGATTATCTTATTCTGCCAAATCAATCACCTATTAAAGAAAGAGCAAGATTGATACTGCAATCCATAGGATTCACGGTCAATTTCGCCCATCACATCGATGGTCAACTTAAGGGGGTCAGTATCATGATCTTTTTAAGTGATCAGATAACATTATTACGGCAGCAATCATAATTAGTTTTCTCCAATGAGTGAGTTTTCAGGCACAGGTAGTTCATGCTGAACTGCAATTAATCATGTGATGGTGACTATTTGCAGAACCAAAGCTTCAATTCACGAGTCTATGAACCGATGGAGAGCAGGAGGGAAGGTGAAAGAAAAAGATTTGAGTAACTTCGTATGATTGAGAGATCTCCACTTGTTCACGAGATCTGGTGACTGTTTAAAGTAGGTTAGCCAACTATAGCCTCTAGTCTAGATGAAGCGCTCTAAAATTGTATCGTTAAAAAGTTAAGAGAGATCTTTGTACGATTTTGTACTTTAAATAGCTAGTGAACCATCTTCACCAAAAGTGTTTCAATGTTCAAGATGCTAATTACATGCTTTAAAGGAAAGTTACCGATTTTATGCATGTTTTACATATTACGGTTGACTATTATAGTGGTTACTTCTTGCTGTATCCAAAATTCTACTGTTGAACATATTAATCAATGGACCTCTACAAAGAGATCTTAACATAAAATCGTCTTTATGGAGTGACGTGAAAACTGACGATATTCAATTGAGACCTATTGCGTCACTCGATAAGTAAGTTTTCGTAAGATTTCTTATTGCACATAACATTTTCCCAAAAAAATTTCATTATATATTGAATGATGACATCATTTAACCCTATCTCAATTACGTTAACTTGAAGAAAAAAAGTTTGGACTTGTCTCTGCAGATGTGCATTAGAGTTGATCCCTTATCCGATGGAGCACACCAACTAAACAATTGCTCGTGCTATTGCTTTCGCCATGCATTTTGCCAAAAATTGTTGTGAGAAGATATATAAAAGTTATATCATTCTCTTCACCAAAACTACTCCACAGGCCGACCTTATAAAGTCTAACTTCAATATCCACCTGCTGCATTATTTTGTATGGTTTTATATTAATATCTATGTGAGACCTTGCTAAACAAACGAGGATATCACGAGAAAATCAAAATACTTAGGTTTATGTACTAGATACGACCTTCGTCCATGGTATGGAGATCAGCAAATATACTAAAATAAACAAACTAGGAGAAACACTATTAACAATTTATTATTATACCAATAATTTTTGTATTCACTATGTTTTTCCAGATTATGGACTGATTTAATCGTGTTAAGGACACCGATTTCAGCTAAGAGGTTGCAAACATACGTAATGATTTTTTTTTTTTTATAACCGAGGTGTCCGGGCCAGCTTGCGCGCACCTCAACTATTCCTCGAGGGAGACTAGCACAACAACCTACCACCATGGCCCCCCACTTAAATCACAGGCGCTTCCCTGGGGAATCGAACCCAAGACCTCAATGAAGTCCAAATTCGCCCTAACCAGCTAGGCTACCTATGGGTAGGTTACGTAATGATTTTTTTGAACTTCATTTTTTTTTGCTTTGTACTGTATCTGTAGCCAATTAACTCCTTAAATTGAGTTTGAGTGTCTAATTAGGCATTCTTGTTGGTTGAGTTTGTTATTTAACCTTTTGACCTAAATTCGGGTTACTGTATCTCGAGCCAATTAACTCCTTATATGGAGTTTTGAGTATCGAATTAGGCATTCTTGTAGGTGGAGTTTGTTAATTGACTATTTGACTTATATCAGCTAGCCAGCACAAACTTGATGTACAAAACCCTAAATTTTCTGCTCTCCAGTTAAAATTCCTCATTATTCTATTTCTTTGAACCTGCCCGACTTAGAGAACGGATGGTACAAGTAACAGTTCAATAAAAAAAAATTGGTAAAGAAAAAAAAACTCAGGGGAGACTAAAACAGGACCCCAACAATATGACCCTCCACTTAAGACGTTAGCAACTGCGGGTTTCAAACCCTTAATCTCGACAATGAGGGATAAGCTCTTAACCAACACAGCTATCCACGATTGGGTTTAATCAACGAAGTTCTAATCTCATTTTTACCAAAAAAATTCTAAGTTTATTATACTTGTGCCAATTCCATCATAAAACTATCCATTTGATCAATTTAGTCATAAACTCTTTACATTTTGACAATTTAATCCATCCGATCAATTTTAGTCGGGAATTGTTGACGCGGATATTCACTATTCTACATGGCTCAACCAACGGTGACGTTAATAAATTTTTAGTTAGCTTTTTAAAAACTTTCTAATTAATTTTTTTTATTTTTTATTTCCTTCTCCTTACCTTCTTTTCTTTTCGTTTTTTCATTGTGGTTGGCGAGCTTCAACAAGGGTCAAGCAAGGCGAGGCCATGACCTTGCCTAGATTTGAGCAAGGTGGTGCCCACAACTATAATGGTTTGGACAAGGCCTTGCCAACCATGGGTGAAGTCGCCTTTGCCAATGGCCTTGCCTTTCCCAAATTTGGGTGAGGCCAAGCGAGGGTTGCGACCCTCATTAGCCACTATGAAAGGAAAAAACAAAAGAAAGGAAAGAGAAGAAAAGAAAAGGAAAAAGGAATAAAAATGAATAAATATTCATAAAAATTTTAAATTTGTCAGTGGTAGCAATGATTGTGCCACATAGGACAGTTGACATCTACAATAGTAATTTTTGGCTAAAATTGATTGAACAAACTATATTGACAAGTTGTCAAAAGTTTAAGAATAAATTGGTCAAATTAAAATGCTTAGAATTGAAGTGGCATAAATATAATAAATTTCTGATTTTTTATGGTAATTATCTTTACTGGAATTTCGATACCTAATTTTTCTTTCGATTATCTAACTTTGACATTTGTTGAGGCATGGAGATTACGACAAGACCTGCACGAATTGGTCATCTAATTTTAAGTGCAATATGGAATATATTGGCATGTACAGTTGTTAATCAAGTGACATTAAACTAATAGGAGCTTTTCCTTTAGAAACAAGCAAGGCCTCTTTGATTTGGCGTCATGTTCTCTAATGTGCTGTAAAACCACCTTCTAGAGCTTATAAAAGCTTACGCCACCAGTGTTGTGGTGTTGCCTACCCTAACACTGAGGGAAGTTATGGAATTTGGTCGCTTTGGTGAAGTGTGATTTATGCTGACTTTGAACAGTCTACAGTTGTGGGAACCAGGGTAGAGCTAGAGTGTCTCCAACATGGAAATGAGCCGTGCAGCCACATGAGCAAGACCAGCTTTCGATGAAGTTAAGAGTTTGAATCTGCCAAAGCCCCAAAGCTGACTTTGAATATGCCAAATTCATGTGGCTATAGCTTTAGGAGAGGAGTCACCTAAATAAGTAGAGGAAAATAGGACAAGGAAGCTTTTCCGAAGGCACATGTCCCTTTCATATATTTCTCAAGGGGAATTCCAAATGTGAATGTCGATTTCTTGATGTGAGTTTGTGATTGATCTCGACCTCGATTGTCTTCAAACGGGATAACGAGGCTGCCCAACTTGAAGACGCAATGAAATTTCATATAGTGCCGTGTGGATTTGCACTTGGATTTTAGCGACAATATGTGCGGTTTAGTTTTCTTGGGAACTACCTCAAATCATATCAAAACTCATACGTCACCATGGATGATTGATGAATCATGCAAAGTCGTGCAACACTAGTTGTAACTTCATTATAAGTCTATTACCGATTGCTCTATCGATTGCTTATTTATTATGATCACGTGCTTTCACACTTAAGCCACCGATACAATATATCACGTATTTGATGTACTCCGAAGCTGTTAAAAACTAAGACATGTAAATTACAGCTTTTGTTAGACTCAAGCAAGTTCATCGAGCCGCTTTCTTCGAGTTTAGATATGGAAAACTAAACCGAATCGAAATGACAATAATCAATTGTGATGTTTTGCTCTTCTCGCGTTATGAGTATTGGAAACATGAAGGCATCTTTTTATGGAAATATGCTTGATAAATATTTCGGGAGCACTAGATAACACGATGATCTGGTTGGAAAAGAGATAAGAGAGTTTGAGAGAGAGAGAAGCATAATGTATTAGCTGTAGCAAAACCATTGAGAGAGGGGCCCCTCTATGAGATGGGGCTTTGGCACAAAGTACAGAAGGAAGCACATGTTGCCAGACCATGCAACTGCATCTCCCAATTGAAGGAGCCAAGCCAAGAACCAAACAGTTTTAGTCCATCACTCTAAGACAAAATTGTTTTGACCCCCACATGCTCACCCTCGAATTTGTATTGTCCCTCCCCAGTTGCTGATACTCTAGCAGACTAGCACCCGCTTCCATAACATCCTCTTTTTCTCATTTCACAACATAAAAGGCAAGCTCGAGGTTTGCTCAATATCTTTTCTTTACTTTTTTTGACCTTTTCTTTTGCAGTCTTCTTTTTAAGTCAAATATATGGCGTGCATGTGTATGTATAGCGTCTGAAGTGACATCGATTGCCATGCCCCTTCCGTGTTATCAGCAACCGGCTGCACTAATCTCTCCCCCACATAAGGGCAGAAGTCCCATAGGCACGCATGCAACCACCCTTGAAGCTAGATCAACTAAAATATGATTAAGAGAGTAAAATAAGTTTAGAAGAAAACATCCCTCTGAGCGCCCCCCGCCCCCCGCGCGCCCCCCCCCCCCCCCCTTCCCTTTCTCTCTCTCTCTCTCTCTCTCTCCGCGGGCCTGCTCTCTTATATCAATGTACTTGTTCCCTTGATTCTCTCTTTGAAGAAAGAGAAGAAACGGATAGCAGATGAAACAGTGAGTCTGAGCTTTGTGAAGCGTGACGAGTGAGAGAGACAATGAAATACATCAGAACAAACAGCTTGAAGCGGCTCTTCTCCGTGAAAAGGCGCGGTTCTGATGGAGATATTCCGAGCCCAAGCAGCGTCAACGAAGAAGAGAACAAAAGCACCTCCAAGATTGCTCCGGAAACAGAGCCTTTTCAGAGACCCACTTGGAAATGCTTCTCTTTTGAAGAGATTATCCAAGCCACTCGGGGTTTTAGCTCAGGTTGTTCTCTTTTCCTCCGATTATCCACCCCTTGGGTTCTGCCTCTTTTTCCTTCGTTGATGGGGCCTAAAGTTTGTATCTTTTTGTGGGAATATCAGATAATCTAGTTGGGAAAGGAGGGTATGCAGAGGTTTACAGAGGAATGCTGGAAGATGGCGAAGAAATAGCAGTGAAGAGGCTGACCAGAGGCTCTAACGAAGAGAGAAAAGTGAAGGAGTTCTTGACAGAGATTGGCACAATTGGCCATGTTTGTCACCCAAATGTGTTATCACTGTTGGGTTGTTGCATCGACAATGGTCTCTACATCATTTTCCAGTTCTCTTCAAGAGGTTCTGTTGCCTCTCTTCTTCATGGTAAGCTTTGCCTTGCTCGTTTTCTTTTTCTTTCTCTTTGGAAGTCCCAAATATCTCATTTTGATCAGCACTTTCTGTTCTTGTGCATAATTTTTGGCAGATGAGGATTTGCCCACAATTGAGTGGAAAACCAGATACAAGATTGCTATTGGCACGGCTAAGGGTCTCCATTATTTGCACAAAGATTGTCAGAGGAGGATAATCCACCGAGACATCAAGTCTTCAAACATTCTATTAACTGCAGATTTCGAGCCCCTGGTACTTCTACACCATCTCTCGGTAGCTTCAGGATGATAGCAACAAATCTGGAAAAAGGAAAGCGTGTTTTGCTTTCTAATAAGGTCTCTTGTTCTCAATGTTATAGATTTCTGATTTTGGGCTTGCAAAATGGCTACCGTCTCAGTGGTCTCATCATTCAATTGCTCCTATTGAAGGCACATTTGGGTAATTTCACGTACTTTGACAATCTCTCTTCTGGTAAAATTGAGCTGTAATGGGCCAGAGCTAAGCGTGATCAACACGCTGAAAAGTTTTTCACTTTTTGTGCAGACACTTGGCACCAGAGTACTTCACGCATGGAATAGTGGATGAGAAGACGGATGTGTTTGCTTTTGGAGTTTTTCTACTGGAACTCATTTCTGGCAGGAAACCTGTTTATGGGTCTCACCAAAGCTTACATAGCTGGGTAATAACAGCAGCAGCGACCACCTCACCTAGAAATTAGCAATAAAATACGCAGTTAAACTCAATCCTAGATGAAGTTTGCCATTCATTGAGGGAATTCATTACAAGTTCTTCAGTTTTCTATAATTTGTGATCTGTTTAATAATTAAACAATTTAAACCCATTCATTTCTTTTCGATTGAAATTTTGTACAGGCCAAACCGATACTGAAGCAAGGGGAGATTGAGAAGTTGGTGGATCCAAGGCTTGGAGGGGCCTATGATGTTTCACAGACGGAAAGACTTGCATTTGCAGCATCATTGTGCATCCGGTCTTCATCCATGTGGCGCCCTACCATGAACGAGGTAGCTGAATCTCTTGCTTTTGCTTCTGTTTGATAATCACATACTTGATGCTATGATGATCTCATACCTTTCAAATGGTACTATAATTATATTCTCATTTGTCCAAGATAATAAAGCAGTTTGATGTCATGGTGGAGTTAGACTTGATCACTTTTCTATAATTTGTTAATCAAGGATGTTGCTGTGTTGTAGTGGAACCATCAGATAATTACAACTAGTAATCTCTTGAGCAAGTATCATTTTGCCAAATGAGGAAGTTCTTTATTATGCTTAAAGCTGATAAGCTTAGGCTATATACATGTTCTCATAACTTGATTTTACTTTTATATGTTGTCACCACAATCTCGGTCATTAAGTTCTTGATAAGGAACATTTACATCATACTAATACACACTAAGTCTGGCGGTGGCTGTGATTTGGTTGACTGTGGGATTGATTGGAGAGCTTTCATTTTTCTATATGTTTCTAGGAAATAAGATTTATTCATTGTTTAAATCTATCCCTCTTTCATTGGTCAAAGCTACGAATCCCCTTATTTTTCATTGCGGTGGTGATAATTCAGAATCCAAGCCTTCTTCACGCAATTCCACCTTAGTCAGCAGATGTTCTATCCTACCTAACCTAAATCTTTATGCTAGAAACAAATATATGGAGTAATGAACTCCCATGTGACAATGCTATTGACATATGATTAATAAAGCGAAAGAGAAATCAGGCCCGCTTGTTGATGTCCTTACTATTTAAATCGGCATTTCGTTGTATGCATGGCTTGCAAACAAAAAAGAAATGTCAATGTTCTCTGGTTTCTAGCTAAGCGGTAATGGAATCCAATCTGCCTGGGTAATCTTCTTTTTGGACAACACTGGTTTTATATTAGTTTTTTATGTGCAATGGTGGTTCAAATATCTAATACATCAAATTGCACACTGACCCCACTTGCACAGCAGTTCCTGCAAACACCCAAAGACAACACGAATTTCAAACAATTACGATTGCAGCCTCCCTCGGTAAATTGACCATCAAACTTCCATCTTAATCAAGGTGAAATTCATATGTTTTTGTTGGTAAATTTTTTGGCAGGTTTTAGAGGTAATGGTTGAAGAGGAGCTCGACAAAGAGAGGTGGAACATGCCGAAGGAAGAAGAAGAAAATCAAGAGGAGTTCTGGGGTTTTGAGGAGTTGGAATGTGAGCATGAATATGAATCCAGTTCCTTCTCTGGTTCTCCTCAGGACTCTATGTCAACTGGAAGTTCTCAGATTTATAGTTTTTCTTAATTAGGTACTTGGAAAAATGAGATATGTTACTGGCGTTTCCTGCTATGGTGTACATATTATGAATTTGCTCAAAGAAGAAGAAGAAGATATGTAGATGGAGAGAGGCATTATTGGAGCAACCCCACTCCTTTTCACAGCCGTCCTATGTGACGAAAAGTTTTGTGGATATGCAATCCCATGGACATACAGTGAATACTGATCAAACTTGTTGCTCCTCCACAAACATCTCGTTTAATCCATTCTTATTTCCGCACAGGTTCACAAGTCAAAATTTACCTACATCATAGAGTTCCTAAGATGTCGACAATATCCAAAGATTTCACATTGATTTAGCTGGTCAAAAGAAGCTAGGATCTTTATCCTGTTGCAGAGAGATTGAAATACTTGATTTCAAAGCAAGTACCCTTTTTCCCATTTTTGAAAAGTGAGAATCTTCTTGGGTTCAACAAAGGAAAAAACAGTGCAGAAGAAAAATTAAAAAGAAACCAAGATTGGCGGGGAACGAATCTATGATGAGCTCCTGCTATAGGCGTTCTCTTGTTCACCATACGGAGGGATATGCCACATTAGAAAGAACAATCTGTTGTACATCAATCATGGTGGTGGTTGGAAAGCCACCTTCAATTCATTTCAGCCACGCCCATGTAGCTGTAGTACTTTTTCATTTACAGATAAAACTGACACGAGCAAACATCACTTTCAGGCTTCACTATCTCGAGTGGCTAATAAAATCTTGATAAGGATAGCATTGGCACTACAGGTTTGCAGTTCTATTTCATCCCGAAGCGTGGTCGGCAGTCCATAGTTTCAAATGTAACCAATTAATTATCCAATACAAGTTTCATTTGGCATCCCATGCTAGTTTAGTGACTCCTCCTCATTAAATCATTAATTGAATCGAGCTTAATTATGTATTAAATCTGCGGCAATTACAAATGTTGAGATTAGTAATGTCCGGACAGGGCAAATGGAAGAAAACAAACATCAAGAGACATAAAGGTCTCGTTAGCAAGTACTCCAAAGAACTTATTAAGCATATTTAATGAGAAAATATTCAATTTAAACATTGCTTGCGATATTGTGAGGTAGTGAGTGCATTGGAAATCGTCTGATTTCCTTCCTTACGTACTTGTCAATTGTCATAGGATACTTTTTAATTAAAAAAAAGACATAGACACAAATATAATATCGAACACACGCATACAAATTCAGTGTCCAATAGTGAAGAAATGTGGACAAGACTTTGTTTTTTTTTTTATTATAGAAAAGATTTTTATTCAAATCTCGCTTACTTTTCTTCTCCAACTTTCTTTGTTTTTTTGGGGGTGGGTGAAGGTTATGAACGTACATTATTGTCGCCCTAAGACATTGAAAGACAAACAACAAAGCATCGAGAAACATATCATTATCAGCCACAAAATTTGGGCGATGAGACATCTTGAAGAGGAGACACTTGTAGACATGAAATGAGACTTGACCAGTGTCTCATCTTTGTCATTCCACAGAGTCCATTCAAAAGGACCACCCTGTGTAGCTGTCCTTCTTTTGGGTCATGTGTGAAATAATTGGGGCTGCTACGTTATTCTCTTGCCTGCCTATCAATACTTGGAATCAAATGAATAAAACTTGTTTCAGCCAAAAAAAAAAAAAGGACACAAAATTAAACTTTTATAAAGACTAGTGGAGAGATTTGGTTATGTTGGCTCACCCCAGAACCCTAAGCATAAACCAGATTATAATTTTATTTTTCCCTTCATAAATTCAAAAGCCAATGTGCTGTATTTTTGTGTCCTATTATAGTGGATATTATTCATTCATGTTATCAAACTCCAAGTAGGAATTTGATAAATAGTAGGGCTTCTTTGGATACCCTAGCTGGCAACTTCTTCCAATGAAAGGGCTGTCTCATCCTACAATAACAATTTTTTGAAATTTTCAGCTGAAGCATTTATAAAAGTTATTCTGCATAGCTGGAAATTGAAAACAAAATTCAGGCTAATAAGCAAGAACAACAAGACGGATATTACACTTCCAGATTTTATAGTTTTCGAAGCTAAAAAACAAAAAAAATTCTCTAATAATTATCAATATCTTGGTTCTATTTATCATCCTTTGAAATATGTAGGAGCAATGAGCTCTGTCTCGTGCACGAATTTTGTCATGGTTGAGCTCAAAATTAGGCGATCAATTATGTGTGCATCAACTACACTAAACCTGCTCATATGATCAATTGGACAGAATATTTTCCACTAATGCAATGCTAAACCACTGCTTGTCAATGGTCTGTAGCAACACTTAGGATGGCATCTTGCCAGCTAAGATGCGATATGATTGCGTCCCTATGTCTAGATATTTTCTTTTAATGAAAAACATTAAATGTAGGATAAATCACACGAACTATAAGTCTATTTGAACAGACCTAAACACATGATAATTACTATATAGTAAGCACCTATACTCATGTTGAATATAAAGGTTTCACGTTCAAATCATGTTGGTAGCACTCCAAAAACATTTATGTAAAGCAAACATTCTGGCGGTCAATGTATGAGTGACATGGTATGTAAGTCTTTTTACATTGCTATTAAGGCTCCGTTTGTTTCGCGAAAAATAACTCTCAGGAAAATATTTTTCGAAATTTTCCGGCGTTTTTTTCACATAAGATAAAATAGTCAAGGAATGGAAAAAACACCTTTAAAAGTGAAGAAAATGTTTTCCACTTTTTTGAAAGTGGAAAACATTTTAAGTCTTTTTTGTTTACCTTTAGATATCGTATTATCTAACAGCGTATCTTGACCTCGCTTGAGATTAGCGACCCAACGGCTTTCGACAAACAAATTCTCTAATCATTTTCTAGGAAAATGATTTTTCAAAAAATATTTTCTAAAAATATTATACTTTTCGTGAAACGAATGGAGCTAAAGTGCAGCTGTAGTATGGTATATGTCGTTTATATCATCTGTGGTACGGAGTCATATGAACGATGCCGCCCTTATGGTTATTGGGCAATGATGAATTCCACAAAGTCATTAAAGATCGCACATGATAATATACTCTATATTGTTTTTGTTTTCCTTTGCCAGGACAAGTTTCTCTAGGTACGGTTTGTCTGTAATTAAAGACCTTAGCATGAGCAGGTGGCAATTGATGAACCAGAATGGACTTGCCACATGTACTATGCATAATGGGGTTGGTGCACATATCTAACACATAATCGATATATCATATTAAGATTAATTACCTTACATGATGGATCCACATACATAATGTCAGTTTCTTTTTATATATATAATGTGTTAGTTGAACACTTAAACCCTAATGCAAGACATTAACTTTTCTTTTTTTCTCAACAGAGGCAGAGAAGCTGCATGTGGTGCTTTTCGATTTGAGTAATGTTTTTGAGTCATATTATAAGCATGGGGTGGAAAGTTGTTTAACTTGAAATGACTTTGAGGATAGGTAGTGCAGCGACAAAGAGAAGCGTGGCGGTTCTGGAGAATCCCAGTAGGTATAATAGTTAATACCCTAAAAAGCAGAAAATAAACGAGAATGGGTTAGGGTTAGGGTTAGGGTTTTGGTGAAGCGATACGTGCCCTCAAGATGCTTCGTAGGAATGAATATTCTCAAATCAATCAAATGTTAAAACATCGGTTCTGATCAAACCAAAACAGAATGTTGTGGCAGGAAGGACTAAAGTTTTAAAAGAAATCAAATGGAGGTAGCAGGTGGCTCACCACCAAACTTTATGTCTTGTTTCTGGTCTATTTTGCGGATACAATAGATAGTGGAATATACAAATGGAGAGAATTTGGTTGTTGTTGAATGAAACCTTGAGATTTTCTTGCATTAACTCTCCTGACTAAGTAATCAATCAAGTGGTGATAGAAAACTCCAAAAAATGAGAGGATGACTTGACAAACCTCTCGGACAGGAAAGTGTGGATGATGGTTAGATAATTTTCCACATGGTTACTTCAAAAACCGAGACATAAGAATATATCCTAATCTTTGGTCATAATACAATTGGACCGTGGACTATGTCTTTAGTTTATAAAGCCCGTTTCCGTGTCACATTGATTGCGACTCATTTAAAATATTCTGAACTTATTGTTAGCAGATCGACATTGAACATGGAGGAGGAGATATCTAGTTTAGAATGCTTGGGGCCGCAGGGAGGTTGGTTCGACCAATTTTCATGTCGTTCGATCTTGTCGTTCGGACCACTATCTTCTCTTTGGCTATTTCTAATTGATGACCATTTTAAGAAATTATAGCCAAGTTTCTTTCCCATACCATGTCAAGAGAGAGCTTTCTTGGAAGGGTGTAATGGAATGCTGTAGTTGAAAGCCCTAAGAGAAAGAAATCTCTATTGGATCTCATGAATTTTTGCATTCTATTAAGCGAAAGTTACACAGATCGAATGCTGTGATTTTAGTATGCTCTAATTTAGTTGTTCCTTCTTGTTATTTCATGACATTAGGCAATCGTTACATCATGTCAGTTATGTTCTAATGCCTTTTTTCCCCCACAAGATGCTTCGATATAAGCTTGCCCAAAGGCACTTAAGATACCCTCTTCAAAAGGAGTTGAAGTAAAATGCCACCCTAGACAAAATTATGGGGATAATTGTTTTAAAAGTCCAAAATTTATTGTACGACGACTAATTAAGTCCCAAACCTTTTCATTATACCAATCGATCCTAAATGTTTTAAACATTTATCAATTAAATGATAAATCTTTTGAAAGTTTTCCAGTTCATTTTAAGCCTATTATTTGGATAATTGGTTATAAAGATTATATATTGACAACTCGTAAAAAAAATTAATATTAAATTGACAAATCAATAAAAAGTACAAAAAATTATGGGGATAATTGTTTAAAAAGTCCAAAATTTACTGTACGATGACTAATTAAGTCCTAAACCTTTTCATTATATCAATTCGGTCCTAAATCTTTTAAAAAAATTATCAATTAAATCGTAAATCTTTTGAAAGTTTGTCAATTCATTTTAAGCCTGTTTTTTGGATAATTGGTTAGAAAGACTATATTGACAACTAGTAAAAAAATGTAAGATTAAATTGACAAATCATTAAAAGATTTAGCATTAATTGGTACAGTTGATTAATTTAGGACTAATTAGGAAATCATAAAAATAATTTACAACTAAATTGATACAATTAAATGTCTAGAACTAAATTGATCGTACAATAAATTCAGGACTTTTTGAAAAAATTTCCCAAAATTTTGTGTTGCAGCTGTTTTCTATCTACACGATATGCTAAATCATTTTCTTTCCCCACTCATTCAATCAAATGTGTTTTACTTTTGGGTTTTTGGGATTTCCAGCTTGAGCAAACCTTAAGGTTGAATATACATAGCTAGAATGCATGTCCATCCTTTGTTAAAAACACCAGCTTTGTCAACGATTTTTTTAGCGTTATCAGCATTTTCTTAGACAATGGATTTAGGACCTATCAGGACAACCAAAAAGAAACAGCACAAGCATATTGACAGAACCTTGTCATTAGTACGTGTGTTATATGCACATTAGGTTTTCATACTCTGTAATTCACACATCGACTTACCAGTGAATTTCGCTCTAACTCTCCCTATGGTGAACTTTTCTCTATTTCCAGAGATCGTTTGATTCACTACTATTCGTTTTCCCCTTTGTCTTCGACAGTGTTGTGTATCTACGACAAAATGATCACCATGCGGGATCTTTCTGTTCATTTTCCTAATTTTGGTCATCGAAGCTGTTAGGGATTTAGTGTCCCCTAGAATAAGTGAATGAGAAGTGTGGAGTCCCATATTGGATTAGAGTTGGACAAAGTGATGGTATATTTGTGGGAACCTCACAAGTGAGGTTGGACCCCAAAGGATACCCCACTTTTGTAGAGGAGAGATGACCTAAGCTAAGCCGGTGACACCACCACGCGCGCTCGGCTGGCTTGGACCCAGGTCCGGATATTATAACAATGGTGATTTTTCGTTGAACATTTTCATATTCGGTCTGACCATTCAATGAACATGCACCATTCTCACATGCATGTTCGGGTAAAACTAAACCATAATCTATTCATTCTCATTCAGGTCGTGTGTGATTAATTCAGAAAAATACAGTTGAGTTCAAGAGGTTTTTCCTTGTAGTAACATAAGAAGAGAAAAAAGTTCATTCTTTCTTGGGAGACAATTGCCTGACGGCCTTGGTACGTGTTTGAGGTGGGCGAATTTGTCTTAAGGACACGGCATGCATTTGTCAGGCTCGAATCTACGCTAAAGCTTTCCAATCTGTCCAGGTTTTGTTGTTCCATTTTGTTATTTGCGAACACTGTTTGATTATTGTCTTTCAATAATCCCTTGTTGCTTACTTGGTTGTTCCCGAACGCCATCTTGTTTGTTTTCCCAAACACTAGCTATTCTTTTCCCTAACAGAAGCCCCTTCAGCTTTCTCGTCCTCTTTGTATTGTAATTTTGCCATTTAGAATTAATTAGGGTTAGCAGATTACGCTGTTCATTCTGCAATTTGCAGTTGTGACTTTGAAGGATGACTCCCTTTATGTTTTCATTTTCATTTTTATTCGCATGGAGTGAAGAACATACAAGAACCGGGCGATCTTACAAATTATTCGCCCCCAAGAGCAACTGAGAGAATGCCTGCATAAATGTCTAGGACAAAAATTCCTGGTGTGGAAGGTCGTTGCAGCTTCTGACAGTCGATCTTATTCTTCATAGAGGGAAGTAAGCAAGCCAGCGATCCATCATTTCGAAGCATTCCTTAGGCTTGTACTCTGGAGCGACATGGCCTGCGCCCTGTTCATGGCAAAGAAGGTACATATGACTTATAAACTCATGAATGGCATAAGTTTCCCTTGGTGCAGTCCTACAAAACACGAGCTATGTTCGTTTTACTCACCTTTATGGTGGCGTAATCCAGAGTGAAATCATCATTGATGAACTCCTGTGTATACCTGCATGACGCATCATGGAGGTTTTATCAACGGGAAAGTTACATCATTTTGCATCAATTTTTGAAACAGAGGAAGCAACAAAAATGGCGAGAAAAAAGATTCTAAGTTCGGTGATTATTCGACCTACCCTGCAATTTGGCCATCGGCGAACCATGGCCTCCAAACGTCATACAAAGTCAGATCGAGAGAATAGATCCAGTTTTGCGTGCCAATATGTGTAACAGACATGTCATGGTCACCGCTGGAGAAAAAGAGAAGATCGTAAGGCATAAAAGATTTTGGAAATATTCGGACTTTCCTCTGAGTGTGTGCAGAAATAACTGATTAGAATAGTTTCTCCTCGTCACAAGATAAAATTTCTTATCCATAAAATGCACAAGCTACTTCAATCACGCTAAAGCTGGCTTAATCCTACTCGTTCAGATGAAGATTGTCCATCTTTACTTTTAACTATGTGCCAGTTGTTAGAGGAAATTCCTAGTAATTTTCATGAAAGAACTCGTCTCTCTATCTGAATAATATGAAATATGCAACAGGAACGTAATTAAACAAATCTATACAGGAAGACCACAAACGAATTTAGTCTTACCTATATATAAGAGCTCTGAGGTTCGTAGTACTCAAATTTTTATGGTAATCTACACTGCTGGTGACAGTCTTTGTATAGGCTAAACTGCTATTGCACCGGTTCCAGACACCTTTGGTTCCCTGTTAAGCATCAAGATAATCTTCACACAAAAGATCAATTCGTAAAAGAATTCAATCAACATATACACAGCATATGCATACCTCTCGAACACCAAGAGCAGCTCGGACACTCTTGTCATTAGCCCATATGGCAGAGAGAACATAATTATAATCCTAGAAAACCACATCCAGGCGAATTTTCTTACGTTAGGTTATTCATGGTAGCTGCATGTAATTGTTGTGCGCTCGTGCATGGTGGGCATGTACAGATATGAGTAACTTACCCTACACCAATGTGCAGGCTTGGCTCCCATAGCAAGGAAATTTTCGTAATTTTCTTCAAACACTATTCTCTTTCCTCTGATTGATTTAGCCGGTCTTGAATATGCAACTTGGCAGATGGGTTCCAGAACATGCATCAGATTTATTTCTTCCACCATCTACAAAGAGAGTTGATTCTTAATGGCCGACGAACAGAGAGTAGAACAATGTCTAATGGAACTAATTAGGAGCTATCCTACTAACCACATCTATGGCGCCAACATCTGTGTCGCAGTCCGCATTGCTTGTATTTACATTCACGAAATCACCATTGCAAGCTTCTGTAGCTTCCTATTTAAAAGAAGTACAGTAGGTTCAGAATAATCATGACTCAGTACCATAATTATTTTGGTCCACAGTTTACAAAAGCATGTAGATGATTCTAGTGTCCAATGCTGGTTGTACACAAACACTGAGCATCTGAGTCAAACCAAAAAGTAGGTCAGTACATTGTTTATTCAAGCAATGTCTGGCCATCTACTCCTACTAGGGAGATCTACCTTCGTCTGAGAGGAAGAATATGAGAGCCATACCTCGTACAATTCACTTGAGATGAGGGTAAGTCGGTGGGCAAATGAGACTCTTGAATTGTCATCGACAAAGTTATCTGTTTTTGGATTTCCAAGCACATATCCCTGTTAAGAAATCCACAATTTTTTTTTATTTCTCAGTCCTTGTCCATTAAAAAGTAGAGCGAAGTCGGTGCAATTAGAGAGTTACTTTAAGATTCATGTATGGCACAACACCGTCACCATTACCTGCAGTTGCACACCACAATTAAATTAGCCAAAGTCGAACGGTTATAACAGCTCAATTTTTTGAAGAAAAAGATATTCGACCATATTGAGCCAAAAGACGATATTTACCATCATATATTTTTTTAACTATCATCGGAAGTGGTATGCCAGAATAAGAATCCCCACCGATGTACAGTATATTATTTAAGAACTGGGGGTGTTTTATCAACCACTGCATTGCGACACGAACAGCAAACAAGCTTCAGTAATCATGTTCAAATCATGTTGTTGTGACGTCTGTTGCAATTTCATCGTAGATTTACACCCATCATCCATGAATTCTAAGTTCGATTTTGTTGAACAAAAAGAGTTTCTTTTGGGCCTACACCTACATTCACATACCTTTCTCAGAAACTGGTAGGTCTCTTCAGAAGATCTATAGTCATCAATGGCATAATTCTCCGCAGTTGTTGAGTAAGAGAATCCCGTACCAATTGGCGCATCTACGTATATGATGTTGAGGCCCTACACAACAGTTCAGTTCCTTTTAAGTGAAATTATCACATAATGTGTCTCTCAGGAATTGTTGAAACATCAGTAATTTAGAACAAGATAAGGACAAGCACCTGTGTCCAAGTATAAGGATTCAGATGTAGTGATGGCAAGCTCCCGTTGTAGCCAACATAAGTGAATTCCACTGGACCTGCATGCAAGGTTAAGTGTGAAATTCAATTATCATGCAGGGGAGGAGACGACATGCTTCCCAACTTCCTTCTTTGCTGATTGCAGTTCGGAGAACCCTCACAGAGAAGCTATTCCTCCATTCAGCATACCCTTACTAATTCTTTCCTTATCCATTGACATTCCTGGTAATTTCGTTACTAAAGGACCTTATGTATCATTGCATCTGCAAATTAATATTGTGAAATAAACAATCATATACCTACTTGATTCCTTCATTAGTCATTAAATATGCACATTCTTATTTACCTGAGTCCCCCTCGATTCTTTCACTTTTCCAATTCGCGACCGATATCACCATTACAGTCCAAACTAGTTTTACTGATGTAATAAACATCTAAGATCTAGCTGAAAGAACTAGCCACAAATTCCAGAATCTGATAAGTTTTATCTCCATGGTTCGGAGAACTTTTATCAGTGCTCCCTATTTTGTTAATACAGGGGCATGAACAACATCACCAGGGAGATACTATATCGGTGTTCCCTATTTCGTTTATGCAGGGGTATGTCTCACATCACCACACTCCCCCTTGGAGTAATGGCTCACTGGGTCTGGAACACTTCTAACTTTACAAACTCTTGATACTAGAACTGATGCTACATCACCAAATTTGCTAGGTCAGGGTAAAATTTAAAACATCCCATCTCTTCGTAAATGTGACGGATCAAATGTAAGAAATGCCTTAAAAGGGAAAACTAGTCTCAATCACTAAAACGGGCAAAGTCAGTAAGTGAAAGAAAGTACGAGATAGTACCACTTTCATAGAAGAAAGCAGAGAGAACAGAGCAACCAGGGCCTCCAGTGAGCCAAAGCATTAGCGGGTCCAGTGCGGGGGATCTCTGTGACTCCACAAAGTAGTAAAATAGCTGCGACTCCTCTAGTTCCCCGACACCAATGTACCTATTCACATTAAACAAAAACCAGAAGCAAACAAACTCATCATTTTCAAACGCTTTATGCTATGAATCCCACGTGTCTGAACCGACACAAAATTTCAAACAAACAGGAGACATGAAGTTCTTTGGGAGATTGCCTCAGGTGCTACGTACAAGAAAAACATTCATTCCCTTGGCACCAAAGAATCAAAAAGAAGAATGGAAAGATTCAAATGTTATCTGCATCAAGAACGAGAAGCGAGGCATACCCAGTTTCAAGATAAAAGGGCAGTTCACCATCGTAGCCAGGAAGCGTGGTGACGACCTTCTGTGACAAGGCGACGCGAGAGAAAGCCAGCAGGAGGAGCAGAAAGTACGAGCAAATGAATGAACTCTGCAGCTTTGCGCGCTTTGGGGCCATGCTGGTTCAAGCTCGTGTAGAAAAGGAAGAGGTTAGGGAGAGCGCGGACAGAAGGAGAAGGATTGGCCCGGAAGGCCAAGGTATCTGTTTTATACATTTTAAGCTGGTGAAGAGGAAGGTACGAGCTTTGAGCTAGGTGGATGAAAGTGGGTTTGGCTTTCCGGTGTCCTCCGACATCAGGTGAGAAAGTTAGCTGCGGCATTTCTAAAAGACTCTCGTTTTCGGGGGTAAGACACAACCGCGTGCGGAATTGAATAAAGCCGTCGGTAGGGCCACTGAACTGTCTCGTCTCCTCTGTATCAGAAGGAGAGCGCCTTACGCTCACATCGAGTCATTGGCAAAATGCGAGGTATTCTCGTCATGTCTCTCGGAGGGATGACGACGTGATGCTGATCGACGCCTCTTGCCTTCTTTCTCCTGCTTGGCAAAGAAGAGAAGGATGCCTTTCATCTGTTTCCGCTTTAAAAACCACTGCTAACCACCGGAAACCGGAAGAAGTTTTGTTTGGTTCTTCAACATGACCATTCCATGAAGAGGGACTCGCATGATTCCTTCACCTTTAGTTTGGCACCCAAAATAACTTACGGTTTTGTTGGTATGAACACATTAGTAAAGCCTTCACCCTTGCACTCATATTGACACATTCATCTTCATGAATTCGAGAAGTTGTAATGTCGGTTTACTATAGAGCTTGTAACTTCGGCAAAAGTCAATTCATTTCCTTACCTTTATCCAAAAAAAAAACACATTAATACAGTCTCAAGTACCATATTGAAAGATATGTATATTGCAGTATTGGTAACATTTTTATATATGACCCAACGATTTTTGCAATTAGAACTAATACATGAATTGTACTGATTAAATAAATGCAATTTTGAGTGGTAATTGGGGATGTTATATTAGCTTATTTAGTTTAATAGCGAAATAATTATACTTTATGATTGATTGTGAAAGCTTTTGCTCATTTCTATGGGCATTCTCATAATAAGTTAGGTACATAGTGATAACTTGTAACAAGATAACTAACATCATGAGCATTGGTATTAATTCTTAAATAAAATTTTGGCATAATATTGGGTGAATTAGCATATAGTTCAATTATAAAGAGGTGTCATCGTGATATTATATTTGCAAAGTCATAGCATGTTGCGAATCCTATGTTGAAACTTTTGAACCACTCCAATCGAGTAGTATTTTCCTGCGGTCGAAGAGAATAATCCTCATTCCATTTTAACTCCCTAGTTCATCAAATGAAAAGATTAATTCTCATTCTAGTCCATTTTCTGTCGTTTTGCTCCCTTACATAGTATTAAACACGACAACCTCCCACAAACACCCCCCAAAATAAATAAATAAATATATATATATATATATATATATATATATATATATATATGTCATCAACTAGGGTTTGTAAATTTTTCACTTCAGAAAGGGATTTTCAGTACGGCACAGCTAATAGTAGATTGTGATTGGCTTGTTATCCACGGTGCGGCGGATGCATGAGCTCTAATCTTGCTGAAAACCCAGATGACCCATCTCACGTTTTCTTCATGCTTCAAAATTGAAGACGCTGGGGACTTACCCTTCCCGTAAGGCTGCGAAGTCCTTGACCATAAGTTAGAAAAGCCGCTCGCAGCTCTATCTAGTTTCCATTTTCCCATTACCTCATCCGTTAATCCACCGGATCATCTTCTGTCTGAAGAGCCACCCCTCCCCAACAAACTTTCCAACGAGAGAAACAATACCTACTAATCGGTTTATGAACAATGTGAATAGTTTTAGAATGGATTCATTGACCGCAATCAATATCAAAGATTCCAAGTTATTTTTCTCATTTTGTGGATTATAGTCACATTCAAGATATGGTTGTCTGCGGTTGAGCATGACACAAGTGCCAAGCGATGTCCTAGTTTAGAGCTCTTCTGCAATTCTTGGGTCTGAGTCCGAGATCAGTGGCAAATCCATCATGAAAGAGAGAGAGAGAACGTTTCTTGATTACTGATACTGGACATTCTCAGGTCTATCCATCAAGAACTTCTGTGGGATATTATACTTTTGCGCACTAGGTGCAATACATATGTTTGAGCAGTCCATGCATAAAATAAAAATAGAAGATCGAGTTTGGATGAATACTCAAATTCATAATCAACCGAAAATTTAAAAAATAAACAACCTAGGATCCGTTCTCTCCCACTACTGGTTTGCTCAATTGTCTCTCTATTAGGTGACGTGGAAACTATTCTCGGATGCATATATAGCTCAGCCACATATGATATGTGCTTTGGACGCACTCTTTTGATTCAATCAATATGCATACTATTCGATACTACTGTTTGTAAGAAGGCTGCAAAATTTGGAAATGAAAGCTGATACATTTCTAGCAAGAATAAATGCATCGACTCCCAATGAGGCACTCCTAATTGTTGATCGTGTAACCATTGGCCGTCTAGAGCGGATAGTAAGCAAACCATCTATCTATCATAGCATAGCATTCCTCCTGCTTGTACTCTGCGGCAATATGTCCTCCGCCCTGTGTAAAAGCCAAAACAGTGCGATATTATTTCTTGCCCTGACGCATCTCCAAAGAAAAATAGGTAATGATAAGGGTTAGATTATCTTGCCTTTACAATCACAAAGTTGAGAGTATAGTCGTTATTCTCGTATTCTTCGGTGTAACTGAACCAAACAAACACAATAGTATGACTAACGATGCACAGAAAGGAAAAATCGAAGACGCAAAGTGAGAAAAGTAAAAGAAGCAATGACGGCATGAAAAGACCGAATCATTCGCAGGTCGTGCATCCTACCCCGCGACTTGTGCATTCAGGTACCATGGTCTCCATGTATCTAACAGAGTCATGTCGAGAGATTGGATCCATTGCCGCGTTGCGAGGTGGGGAATAGACATGTCATGGTCACCGCTGTTGGGGAAACAAACATCATTCTCAAAGATATTTACGGAGTTCACATATTAGTCTAATTAAGGACTAAGCTCCCAAAGACACAGCCAGAAGTTACCTGTATATCAATGCTCTTAGCTCTGATTTCTGAGAGAAGTTCTGATGATAGCTAATAACACTATCAAATTCCTCGTCGTAAGACAAACTGCTGTTGCACATCTTCCAAAGATTTATTGTTCCCTATACTCAATTGCCAAAACTCTTAGCTTCTCATAACAAAATAGAGATAATTTTTCATTTGCTGTAACAAATTTACGTACCACTCGAATATGAAGAGCTTCCTGCACAGATTTATCGTTTGCCCAAATGCCACTTAGCACATGACGATAGTTCTGAGGAAACCAAAATCAATTAGATTTTTATATTGAACTCATATTACAGGTACATAATAATCTCTTTGTTTCTACAAAAGAAAAAAGTACAGGTATTTGCCAGATATATGTAAGCAATATGCAGTTTTTCTACACAGCTTCAACATAAATAAGGAGCTGTGAGCCACTAATGCACCTGCAGGTGTGTTTGTGTTGGTGTGTGTGTGGTGATGTGCGTCTGTGTCTGCGTTTTGAGGAGGAGGAGGGAGGGGGGGGGGGGGGGGGGGAAGAGAGAGAGTATTACCCTACACCAGTATGCAGTTTCCTTAGTATGTAAACGGAGAAGCTCTTGGGACTGTTCTCTTAAAGATCTCCTGTCCCAATTCAATTCATTTGGTTCTGGGGATGTCATCGTACATGCTGGTTCTAAAACTTGTTGCAAATTTATTTGACGGATCAACTGCATGAGACAGAAGTTCATTCCAACAATTTAAAATAGAGATACTAGGGCAGCTTTTGCAAGAAAATTGGAGCAGCTGTCACACTTACATCTTCAAAGGTTTGCATAGCTGCCTCGCATTTTTCATTGTCTGTTTGTTCAGTCACAAAGTCCCCATTGCAAGTTTCATTGGCCGTCTTGAAGTACAAAAGACACAAAGATCCAAGATTGCAGTCATTAATAAGCTTCAAATCAACAAAATCAATTATTTATGCATGCTTATCAGTTCATGCCGTCTGAGTCCTAAAGAGCGCATCCTCTGTTTGGAGCAACAATGTTGAAAGTCCTGGACAGAGGACAGTTTCTAGAGGAAATGTGTGATGAATATACTACAGTTTCACCTACTTACTTCAACAGCCAAAATTTTCCAGAAAACAAAGCAGATAGCTGGCTGGTAGGTCTCACTGATAGGTACTTGGCGATAAATAATGTGACACTGTCCTAACTTTTCAGCTGAAAAACGTAGGGATATTAATCCATCAACTCACCAGAAAGAGCTCGTCAGGAATAAGGGTCAGCCTGTTTGCAAATGATAACCTGGAGTTATCATCAATATAAGTGTCTGTCTTAGGATTCCCGAGCACATAACCCTGAAAAAATTAGATAAAGAAAATTTCAAGAGGTAATCCTGTCGCTCTGCTGCTGTTGACCATTTGAGAAAAAAAGAAATAGCAGGAAAGATTAAGACGGCAACTATAATGGAAGTGACTTTTTCCAGCTTTAGCAAGGGGTAACTAAGTAACTCAATTCATAACTGCAAGTTTGATCACGTACCTTGAGGTTCATATGTGGATATACCATATCTTGATTACCTGAAGAATTGAAAATGAAGAACGGAAGAAGCTCTTAGACACCTTCGAGCATGGAGACTTTTCAATTAATAGTCATAGTAAATTTGAAAGAGAGAGAAAGCTTTGAGTTGCCAGCAATAGAACATACTATCCATGATTGCTTGGACAACCAAGGGAACGGTCACGCCCGAGTAAGAATCTCCACCGACGTACAGTTGGTTTGACTTGAACTCTGAATGACTCAACATCCACTGAACTCATTCCAAAAGAAGGGAAAAGTATTAAAGGGATTCCTCACACCTAGTAAAGCTACACTATTTCAACACTAAACATAAGCAAGATAATCCCACATGCATAACATCATAAGAGCTGCCGATTTAGACAGGAGATCACTCTTAACAATCTCTTCTATATATACATTAACTATCACTTTTTTTTTTGGCTCAAGGAATTTAAGACTCGGGAAGAGATTTTCTTATTCATCAAAAGATAAATAAACGGAATGACAAACAGTGGTAGATTGACAGATGCTAACCTTTCTTAGGAACTCATAAGTTAATGCAGCAGATTTTATATCGCCACTGTCATAACCGTCTTGGGTTGTTGAGTAAGAAAATCCTGTGCCTACTGGTTGATCTAGATAGATTATGTTGATGGCCTGAGGAAAAAAATAAAGTGCGTCACCACATTGTTGGAGAATAATGTTGGAGAACATTGCAAAGGAAGAAGATGAAGGCGGTGAGGACCTTTGTCCATGTATAGGGATTCAATGTTAGGGATGGCAAACTTCCATTGGATCCTGCATATATAAAACTTAATGGACCTGCACAAATCATGAGAAGATAAGATGATGGTCCAAATATTCCGTTCCACAATGCATCTGTAACTATAGAGTAAATTAGGGTCTAACATTAGGAATCACTTGTCATAAGACACAATGCCAAGACTGTGATCGCAATCAAGAGGAAGGCAAAATTCGACCGTATCACATGTCAGGGCACCTATGACCCGTCAATTTTGGAACAGCAATCATTTTCCTTGTCATGATGACTGTCATGAGATGTACAGGTCCTACTCTTTAACTAAGGAGAAACATTAAAAAGAATGTTAAATCTATCGTGAGAATGCCACTGAAGGTGCATGTATTGCATATGCTAGTCTGTGTGTTTGTTTGATAAATCACATATTCAACTTCATAATACTAAATGACCAGCAGGAATGTAGTTTGATGGCTTCTTCTTTTTCGCTTATCTAGGACATAGAGATGACAAAGTTGACTATTAGCACTAAGCTTAAACAGAATTCGCCTAATATTTTAGGTGGGAGCTTGGCATGAGCGATTGGCTCACCTATATTTACAATGCCACACGGGAACTTATTTAAATGGACGTTTTTCTTTAGTAGAAGAGATAATAAAATTTAATATATTAAGAAGTTCCCGAAGAACACCATAACGACATCGGCGCGCCTTCCGTCATCTCATATCCCCTACTGACTCCGCCGCGACAACGAGTGGATGTATTTGTGAAAACACCGTTGAATAAAGTTCATCGCACTTGCATTATATCTCAAACAACTCATCTAACAGGCTAATCAACAAACAAATACAGAAGAGAGAGAGAGAGAAAGCCAACCGCTCTCGTAGAAGAAAGCTAAGAGGGTGGAACAGCCAGGACCGCCGGTGAGCCAGAGCAAGACAGGGTCGATCGACGGCGTTCTCTGAGACTCCACGAAGTAGTAGAACAGCTGCACGTCCTCTGTCTCTCCCACCCCTATGTATCTGCCATTCCCATTTTGCATTCATCTATTGATTACTCAGCAAAAAAATATCTATCTTATCTTGATCGCAATTCAATGAAAAAACAAACAAATAAAAGAAGAAAGCCCAAGACTCGACAGATACCCAGTTTCGAGTGTGAAGGGAAGCTCGCCTTCGTAGCCCGGGAGTTTCTTGATGATGTTGCGAGACGACGCAGTGGCCGTGAAAAGAACCAGAACGAGAAGACCAAATATCAAACACCTTGTCTGCCTACCAAGGACATCCTCCCTACTCTTCCCCATTATTACCGACCCCTGCAAAAGACGTGCTCTTTTTGGACAAAATAAGGTGCACGAGTTGTTGGTTGTCTTCAGCATTGAACAATCTTCATATATATAGGAAAATTTAGTCTCTCTCTCTCTCTCTCTCTCTCTCTCTCTCTCCTTTTCTTTGTTTTCTTTTGAGTTTCTTTCTTTCTTTTCTTGGACCCTTCAGTACGGAAATGGTTGCACATTCTCTGCAGTTGAAATGAGGTTAGGGGGAATATCGGTTGGGTTACTCCGTCGACGCACGTGATAAATTATCGAGGGATAGATGATTGGTCATAAAACTCCACTTTCTCATTAAAAAATCAAACACTCTGGTTTGGTCGATGCTTCCGTGAATGAAGTTTTGTGTGTAATGATGTAGTTCTAATCATGGACTAATGGAACTCCGGTCGAGAGACTATTTTATTCGCTGTTCTATAAGCAAGTTTGTCTCCACACCCATTACTGGCCTCATTTTCACGATCCATGATGCACGACAGACTTCGATTAGCCGCGTCTAATGCCATCTTAACCAGTTTCGTTAGCATTCAACTGCAGGGGGACGAAGTGGTCAAGAAGAACCGACCTGCAGATTTGTGTACAAGCTCTGCAGTTTCCATCAAGCCAACCTATAAGTGATCTCACCATCTCGTGTCCACTATCGTCATGGCTTTAAGGGGCAACTGCTCCCCCACCTTGTTTTTTTCCCCCATTTTATGTTCTTGTTGATCTACAACGGATTAAGTATTTATAACCCTTGAAAGAAAGTACATCGAAGAACTTTCGCTCGACTCTCGACATTCGCCTCAATTTGACATGAAACTAACACAAGGAAAGTCTTAAAGATCGTATCTTTCCAAACATAACTTGCTTTTTTTAAGTATATACGGACGACGAAATGCATCGCATGTAATGAAGCCGCCAAAGCCCTGCTACTAAAGGCACTGTGTGGCTTACGAAAAAAGATTTATGTCAAGCTCAGCCTATTACTTCAGCCTACTACTTAACTAACTTTCCCTTGTAGAGTTCAACTAGAGGGTTGGCCAGTGAGCTTATGCAAGAATCAGTTGATTGATCTCCTCACCGAGCTAAGCAAATTCGGCGTGGGAAAGCAAATGCCTGCACCTACTGTCCTAGAGTGGACAGTTCATCGATGCTGGTAAAAATAGTACAAGTGGCCTAATAACAACAAAATCACATTCTTCGCGTGACCAAATCATGGTGCAAGATAGCATTCAGCACGCGCAACATGAGAGAGATTAGGAAAAATCTAAGTACGGAGACTTCAGGATAAGGCGTCTATCAGAACGGCGAGCTACCTAAAGTTCAAAGTCTGGTGACACATTTTCGAGACTTAACAGTAGAGCACGCGTCCGCATCGCTACCAGAAAAGAAAAAAGAAGGGGGAAGATGGGATCTAACCGTCAAATGCGGATAGTCAACTATTTGAATTGGCCACTGACCAAAAGAACGGGAGCATTGTGTCATGGATATGGATGAGCTGCTCTTGTTTGCCAAGAGGGAAAAGAAAAGGAGAAGAAACAAAACCGTGTAGTCGGCCCGACGATATCTCACCATTAACCAGGGACGTGCAGCAGAGATAAGTATCGGTGGGGCTCCAAAAGCATCATTGTATGGTCTAAGAACACGCCACGGGTTATGAACAAATGAGATGGGGACTGGCTAAGTTGGCATTCATTCCTCACCTATAGACAATGAACTTCATGCTCTTCCCTTAGAAACCCCCGTCTTTGATAGTTCTTGTGGTAAGCTTCCCAATCTAGGGAAGGGGCAAGCCAGAACCAGCTGAAGGATGGGTGGCCCAACCCTGAAACTAAGTTGTACGCATATATAATAAATATATCAAAGCATATCAAGAAGGAAAATTGAACCGAGCATCATTTTGTCCTATATTTAACTGTTAGCGGTTGACGCAAGTTATACTTTAAACACTTCACGAGAAGATATGTTGGATGGATGATCCCATCGGGTGCGTGTTTATTTGACACATGAATCAAAGATATGCAAAATCGGAGAACTAAATTATGAGGAAAAAGGACGCCAAAAATCATAAGTTGTACCATATGTGACATATTATTTCAAAACTTTTTTGTGACATCAAAAGTTCTGAACTTGTACTCGCGTGATACATTTATCATAAATTTTTTTTATTATTTCATTAAAAATATTGAATTTATATCACTGTGACACATTTATTCTATAAAAATTTTCTTCTTCCTTTTTTTTTCCACACACTTTGGCCAGCAAGAGCTAGCGGCAGTTGAGGGCTTCATGGGTCACCGGCCTCAGCTTGCCAGCCAAAGTGGGTGAAAAAAAAAAGATGATGAAAAATATTATTGGATAAATGTGTCAAAATGATACAAGTTCATGGTTTTTTATGTTTCAAAATAAGTTTGGGATAAAGTTATGATGCGAGCACAAGTTCATGAATTTTTTATGTTATAAAAAGTTTGGAATAAATGTATCACTAGTTTAGGATTTTTTGTATGGCTTTTCCTTAGATAAACAATGAATACGAAGAATGAATCTTAAACGCACAACCATTTCGTCTTTCAACAAACTTAAGGGGTCAAATAATATATTCTATGACTTGAATAAAAAATAACGAGCTCATTGAAAGGGAAGCGGAACTTTCGAGGAAGAGTTTTCAATTGGCCTTTCTTTATCCCGTTCACATAATCAAACCTACTCTTAACTCTGACTTTAACTATATGTTATGAATAATATATACTGCAACTTTCAACCCTTTGCTTTCATCCTCACATATCCGGTTCGCACATGCACATACAAATTTTCATATATTGTATCGTTTAACAAAGGAACCTTTTGGTATGGGATGCATCATCTAAAAGGGCCCAAGTTCATATTCGAAATATGTTTGAAGCTGAAAGTATTAGTCTCCAAAAACTATATGTATCTATGCGTTATGCAAGAAAGTATAAGTCGACAAAAAGTTCCACATGATTTAATTTAGGAGAAAGAAGAACGTGAGCCCTTATTTTAAACTGTCAAATTATAGTGTTAAGTACCATTATCAAATCCACAACATGATTATTTCATTGGTGCAACCAGATGAATAGAGGATCAAACCCATAATAATAATAATATCATGCACACGATGCTCTTGAGTCATCAGTCAAGTGTCAGGAATGTGAGTTGATACGTGCCTTCTGGTCAATGATACCATTCCCGTACGTAGCCAAAACAAGAATTATACACCATTGTTTCATAAGGCGATTCGGTTCGGTTCGCTTTTTTTTTTTTTTTGGTCCTTTTGGAAATGGAAATTGAAGCCTATTCATCGCAGGCTTCAATTTGTAAAATGATTGGGGAAATCGGTGTGCTTCTGCGTAGCACTCTTCCTTCCTATAGGGCATGTCTACATGTAATCTAATTGAATAATTAAGGATGTTGGCACCCATTTAATCAGCTTGTATCCGATTATGTCCTCGAAAAAAAATCAAACCATATGTAATTCTCTATGAGAAAAATGCTTCTAAAATTAAGGGTTTGCCATCGGAGTGGGGACAATAATTACCCATTACTAAAATAGGAGTGTTATTTAAGGGAGATACTTGGTATTATGTTATATTCCCACAATTGTCTATCTAGTTAATAATTGAAGCATGTAGTTAGAATCGATGCAAATTTAGCTAGTCAACTTAGATTATATATGTTTCGTAAAATATATGACATATCTAGACAATAGTTTCTAGAAAGTTTAGCTAGTCAACTTAGATTTTGTTTGTTTCGTAAAATATATGATATTTCTGAAAAATACTTTCTAGAAAGCCATTTTCCATAAAAACAACAATGCCGTTCGATATGAAAAATGCGATTTGTTTCTAAACAGACATATACTATTTAGACACTATGAACTTGCAATGCGCAACCTAAGAACTAGGTACGAGTACTGGAGTCCCAAATTTGGCCTTGATAGACCCTAATCAGGGCATTAGGAATCAAGCACTTGCGGATCAAGGCATGAGTGCTTGATCCAAAGCTTAGCCTTCATGGACTTGAGCTCAGGCATCAAGGTCCAAGGCCTAGACTCGGGCATGGCCTGCGTAGACCCACCCAGGTTGGGTATTTGAGCTAGAGTATCAGGATCCCATACTCAACTTTTGTGGACTTGGGCCAAGGTGTCGAGGCATCCGGCACGGGCACTAGGGCTTCGACCTCGACCTGATGGACCTAAGTGCATAAGTCGAGGGCCTAGCTACATGCATTGGAATCCCGAGCTCAACCTTGATGGACTTGGCGTAGGCGTCAAGAATCCAAGCACCAGCACCGATGTCATAGGCTCAACCTCAACAGACCCAAGCTCAATTGTCGGAGATCTGGTCTTAGATTCCAGTGACTGGGGAACTAGTGTTAGGGTTTTTGTGCTTAAGCATAGAATTTCAAGTCAAACACCGATACTTAGTCATATTTTGCAAAAACAAATGTACGATATCAAAAGAGGAAATCATTTTGCTCAATTTAAGTACATGTTTTCATTGATTGGTAAAGTATTTTTTGTTGACTTATTTTTCCATCTACCCAAGTCCGGAAAATAAGGAAAATATTTTTCACAAAAAAAAAATCCTTAGATATACCTCGTTTTCATTTTTCATAATTGTTGTCTTTCACACTTCTGATCCCGTTCATTTCTTGACTGTTATAATGAATGTATAATATCAAACCCTAGAGACTTGGTACACTACTGAATCTTCTATAGCTTTTATAACTAGCTCTTTTTATTTGGCTAAATCAACATATTTTGTAAAGTCTATATGGCTTACGGTAATCGAGAGAATAGATGATCACACGGTGTTCTGATCAAACAACGTGAATACCTACCCCGTGTTTACCTCTTGTTTTCACTTTTGAATTCTAGATGGAAGCTCTTGTCTTGTCGACTGTCATGGGATCAGAGCTATTGTTGGCCGCGACAATTTTCATAATTTTTACTTTCACCCGCACTATTGCCTTGTCCACCCCCCATGTCCTTTTGTTTGCTCCTATCATTTATTTCTTTTCCATGCACCATTTTTTGAGAGCAAAAAGTGATATACTTATCGTATTGGTACCGATTCAATCTTAAACCTTTCAATTATGCCAGTTTAGCCCTAAACATTTTCTTATTTGTACCAATTTATTCATCCAATCATATAGGCTTGAAATCGCTAATGCGGATGCCAATTGTCCTACGTGGCTACATTGACATCCTTTTAAAAAATATTTAAATACATATATATTTTAATTCTTCGTTTTCTCTTTCTTTCTTTTTCTCTTTTCTTTTTGCTACTAGCAGTCTACATAGGCCATGGCGGGCAAGGGAAACCCTTGCCTACTCTTGGCAAGGGTCGATCTCCCCTAGCCACACCTAGGCAAGGGTGACTCGCCTCACCCAATTAGAGAAAAAGAAAAAGAAAAAAAAAGAATGTTGTCAACTTTACCACATAGGGTCGCTAGCATCCTAATTGGTAATCTACGATCCAAATTGACCAGATATACTGAATTGGTACAAACGTGAAAAATTTTAGAACTAAATTGGTCAAATCGAAACGTTTAAAACTGAATTGATATCAATGTAATAGGTTTACTATTTTTTAATTACTTCCCCCATGTTTTGAACCCAAACCTCAAAGCTCACTCGCTTGGTCACTCACAAGTCGCTATCACCCTCACGAGTTATTATTACCATCCACATGCATCCAAATGCCTTCAGGAGCTTCCGATCCCCCCTGAAGTGTCTATTTCCATTCCCATTCTCATTAATCCCAGTGAAAATAGGAAGATAGACATAAAAGAGTAGAAAAAATAAATCCCAAAAGAGAACAACATATCATAGGAGAGACTTCATAGGGATTTGGAATTAGCTCAGTCAAGAAAGATACTTCTCACGGTTTAGACAGAGAGAGGAGCCGAGTATTCAGATGATGAGCTCAACAAGGGGTAGGGTCTTGCGGTGTCGTGACCGTTGTGATTTCATTCGCTACCGAAGTCCATCACTCAGTTGCGTTTGTTTCATGAAGAGAAAATGACAAAAATGATCTTTAAATTTTGACCAAATATGCAATATGATCTTGAACCTTCAATTTGCTCAATGTGTCCCTGAAATGCAATTCAATGTACAATATAGTTCATGAACTTTCAATCTGTTTATTACGATCTCTGAACTTTTTTTTTTGGTAACCTGATCTCTAAACTTTTTGTACATGTTAAAATATAAAATGTGGCCCCCGAACTTAAATTAATGGAATGAGCACATTGAATATTTTTATAAAGTTTAGTGACTAATTTGAATATGTAACAAAGGTTTATGGATTATAGCCGGACGTTGGTGGATGGGGGCCTCCAGTAGGCCCGGCCACGTTTGGGCTCGAGCAGGGACTTGGAGAAAGATAGAATGCCCCCACTTTAGCCATGTAAGGTATAATAATGAGATTTGGCTTATATTCTCATACGATGGTAAATAATATCTTACTTTCGGATGAATAGAAAGTTAGTCATGTAGCTCTAATTATCGACCAGAGCACGGTGATCTGCTGCGACCTATGTTAACGAATGTCCTCGTAACATTTTTCAAGCATATTTCTCATAGGTCAATTCAAAATTATAAACTTTACGTATTCAACCACAGATCAAATTACGTCATGAGAGTTGGTCCGTAACAAAGTCAGGGCATAACACAAATGATTATCGAACTTTAATCAAATATGAAGCATAGTTTCTAGACTTTTGACTCAATATGCACCATCGTCCTTAATCCCAATCTATTAGTAAAATGCCCAATTTAACCTCTGGACTACATGAAATACTTAAAAAGCTTAGGGATTATATTTGAGAATCGGACGTAAATGAATTAAAATGTCTTTAACGAATCAATATTTAGTAATCATTCATTCACGTCATTTTCTTGGAACAAAATTCTACGTTTATTTATTATCCGAAAAAAAAAAAAGACGAAGAGAATCTTTGGAGCCTCTATCGAATTTCTTCTTTTTCTCTCTTTCTCTGAAAAAACAGAGAGGAAAAAAAGAGAAGGGAGGGGAAGAAGGCGAGCCGCCGAGTTCGTCCACTACACTTCCCCGTTCAAGATCTCGGTCTCCGACGCCTCGTCCAAGACTCTCCCTCTCGCTTGGTCCTCGTTCGTTCGTAATCGTTCCAGAGAGGTCATCAATAAGGCTGTGGAAAAAGTAAAGTGTTTGCCTTGGATCGTTCACATGCCTTCACTTTTGTACCTCAAAAGGGTACAATTAATTTGGATCCCACATGTGCTTTCACTTATGTACCTCAAAAAGGTACACTTAATTATGGCGTGCCTTGGATCCTACATACATGTGCTTCACTTCTGTACCGCAAACCCGTGAGCTGCTCTAATTAGATGTATTCCTAACTTAGCTTTTATAAAAGAAAGTATAACTAATTACAGATCGAAGCTTACCTACCTAAATGGAATTAAAAAGGACATTTCTTACTTCGGATGACTTCTGTTGCCACCTAAATTTTATCAATTTGATAAGTCATTTTCAGCTTAATTTCTTGAAAAAATATTACTAGTTAATAATTCGGAATTTATTCTATTTTATAAAAAAATTCAAAAAATAAGTATTAATTAAATTAAGAATAAAAGAAAAAGGGATAGGCTGAAAAGACTTGGCGGAACCGGATCAAAAAAAACTTCGCGGAGCAGGATAAAAAATAAAATTAAATGAAAAATTAAATAACTATAAAAACAAAAAAAGAAGAAGAAGTCTGCAGAGAGATAATGCAAGGGATGGGTGCAGGTAAAAAATGGGGATTGGACGGGGCTTTTGCAGAAAATGAGAGAGAGAGAGTGAGAGTAAAAACAAAAAGTCGAAAAGTCAAAAGAAGGGGGACGAGAAGTCTGACAGAGAGGGATGACGAGGAGACGTGCTGCCTTTCAGTTTCCCAAGCAACAAGTCGACCACGTGCTCTTTAAAACACTCGAACTTAAGCGTCGACCGGAGAAAATATTAGGTACCGGACCGGTACCACGTCATTCTTACCGGATCCATTCGCAAACCGACACGTGTCCTACGGGCCCACAATTTTCAAAATTTGACGCACGGAGTGTTCTGGAGTTTTAATAAACCCTCCTCACGCTGTTTACAAACTTCCGTCTCTTGCGTCACTCCGCTCTTCCCCCGACCGCGACGCCCCCACCCTTCGACGATCGCGACGCCGCCACCCTCCGGCGACCGCCACGCCACCTCCTCCCGATTTGGCATTTCGAGAGACCACTGCCCCCTCGACAGGCGAAGAAGGTAGATCTGCAACTCTTTCTCTCTCTCTGATTTATCGATCTAGACGGATTCGACAATTTTCGATTTCCGCAAGGAAGTTGATCTTCTTCATCAGACAACGGCAGAAGGGTCTTCTTCGAATGAACGAACTGACCAGTTCGATTGCAAGTTTTGTTCGCTGAAGAGGGGGAGGGAGAGATGGGTTCTGGTGCTGCACGGGCTAGCGACGCTGGTGGTGGTCGTCTCGTTCCTGTGCGGTCAGTGGCCCATCTTCCGCCGTACTCCTATCGCCTCCATCCACCACTTCCTCACTGTCGATGCCTACGACTACTTCCTGTAACCCTCTCTCTCTCTCTCTCTCTCTCTCTCTCTCTCTCTCTCGTCTAATTTTGCTGATTCTGTTATGCGTCCTGGACCGAATTCTCAATGGGTTTTCTATTTCTTTTATTGAAGGAGGTGTGTCAGTTTGCTGTGTGGAGTCAGAGGGACGAATCCGATTCTGGAGGTGGAGCGATTTTGTTGCGATTGCCCCAACCCTATTTTGCAGGTTCTTGCTGCGAAAGTCCTTTTGTGTGTGTGTGTTGAACTCCTATATGTAATCCTTGATTCTCGTTGGAATTGTAAGCAGGAAACACTTTTTTTCTAAAATGCTTGATGGTGGAGCTCTATGGCCCGTTGTCATATCCAATTCCATAATTCACAATTAGAACTCTTTGTTGATTGGTTGAAGGAGTCGAATGTATCATGGTTGCTTATGCTGGTGCTTTGCACAATTTTCCTTGGCAGGACCTACTTTATTTGGTCCAGAAATCAATAGGGCTGCTCAAATTACAGGGCAATCACTTTCTTATAACCATAGCAAATATTATGTTCTGCTCATAATAACAGTAAAGTGGAAACCAACATTCAATCTTTCTTAGCTTAGATATGTTTTTCTGTGCAGTTGATGGTGGTTTTCCCTTCTTGTTTAGGATGGAGTTCTCATGATCAACAAGAAACCATGGATGCATTAGTGAGGGCATCAGATCTTCCATTCTCAGTTCTTCTTGATTAACCTTGGGTATAGAAATCTCTTATTTAATAGATTTCTTTATTTGCTTTTAAGTTTCTCTAGATCTCATTTCCTGACTTTTACAGAATCAGGATTTATTCCTTCCTTTGGTTGCATGAAGTCAGCCTCATTTCTTGACAAGGGAATGTGGTCCGCTTTCTACTTGTGGTTGCAGACTTTCAAGTGGCAAGAGTACATAAGTTGGCAGAGGAAGCTAAATGAAGCAAGAGCAAGTGCCGCGGCGCTGCAAGCCGGTATTAATGGAATGAGCAGTGAGGCATCGCCTCACAAAAGCAAATGGAGGGCTTTCTTCAGAAGATCACCCTTGGAAGATGCTCAGCCTGTTGTCAAGGAGAATAAGTATGCTCAGCAAATGGAGTTCCGTTGAGAATGATGTCGAGCACCACGACTATAGTTACTGCTGCTCTCTGGACCATCGTTTTCCTTAAGTCCCTCAAAGTAATTGGTTGCCGTTGTATTTAGGCGTAGAGTGGATGACGCATCAAAGACTTAAAATAATCGGCGTGGTTAACCACCTTGTTCCACCCCATGCATCAGAATAGATTTAGTTAGATGTACAGGGCTTCATTTCTTAGCATTGAAGATCGGGTTTTTAGGAGGAGTTTTTAACATATTTCGGGTTTGCTCTTTTGATTTTTACTCATGACAATCTTTTCATGGATACCAATTGTCCTGTCCATTTGTAATTTCACTGACGAGTATTGTAATTCTCTAGTTTTTCGCTAAAGTAATCTCTTTTTGTCAGTGAATAGTAGAATTAATATAGGATAATCAAATTAGAAAGTTATCCATTGAAGGAGAAGATTACTAATTGCCGGCATCAATCTTGAACTATAGATAAACTTTGTAAATTTACTTACAGTTTTAAGTGACGATGGTTATCCTTTATCCCGTTCGGATGTCTACTGCATTTGCTGATGTGCAATGTGTTTTTTCTCTCTATACGCTTGCGTGATGGTGTCTCAAATGGGTTAAAGCACTATATCCTTAACATCAATGCGAATTTTCTGGTAAAAATCAACATGATTCTGACAAGACTACCTATCGATGTCCTTGAATAATCGGTAGCACGCACTTCTGTTGCTCTGAGTTGTGTCATCGCCCGGGCAGCAACCTGTGTTCTTACTTTATGGTTCGGCTAGCATTCTTGTATTGGGAATGGGGGCCTTATGCCATAAGAGTAAGCAGAATGAAACCAATGTAATAAGAACGCGGAGTCACGGAAAATCTTTCGCGAAAGTTTACAAAGCAAGGGATTCTCTAATTGAACAATCTGATGATTGAGAAAATAGTCGAACATGTATAATGTACCGGCTTTAGTTCTTATCGACCATAACGCGATGGGAGTCATGTCAAAGGTAGGGCTTTGTTGTCGTCTACCCTTAAAGTATTTGAAATGAAATTATACTAGACGTAGGTTGGGTCATTCACTTGGTTGCAGCTGAATTCTTCAACAGTATTATCATCATCATTTTCTAAAAATTCTCTCATTTTCAAAATACATGCAACTAATTTCGGCGATGAAATCTTTTTGGCAACCATGGATATTCATTTTTATTGACAGAAAGAAGAGCTCTTTACAGAATTTCAACCCACCAGACGTAGCTGTACAAAAATCGAGCATGGACATTAGCCCTTTCTTTGTTTATCCTTGCCACATTCAAGCGACTTTGGCACGAATGGCACTTCGTAGAGAACTGCTCAAGCATGTATCTGGGTGAGTGGTTTTATATTTCTAGCCCGCGAAGCTCCTCCAAAACAGCTCGAACCACTAATATACTCCCAACTGCCAAGGACATTATAATTTTGCGTAAGTTACTGTCGAGAGAAGTGAAAATGTATCTCAATTAATGAAGACTAACGGACTCATTGGAACAAAATGGTCACGAGAAAATCAACTTACAATAAACTTCTCGCATTGGCACAAACCATACAATGTCTATTGTGGCTACACGACCAGTAGAGCTTTCTAATCTAATTCCATTGTCAGCATCAAGTTTCTGCCAGGAGTAAAAGAAGTGGACCGTCAAGTTCCATACATCCTCTATATAAGAAATATTTCAATATCAAACAACCGAAAACAAACCTATCTCCATTTGTGTAAAATCTGCACCACCAAATCCCACTATCAGAATTGAGAGTGGAAGATCTGATGCCCTCACTAATGCATCCATGGTTTCTTGTTGGTCGGTGAGAACTCCATCCTAAGCAAGGGGAAACCACCATCAGCTGCACAGAAAAACATATCCAAGCTAAGAAAGATTGAATGTTGTCTTTCACTTTACCGTTATTATGAGCAGAACATAATATTTGCTATGGTTATAAGAAAGTAATTGCCCTGTAATTTCAGCAGCCCTATTGATTACTGGACCAAATAAAGTGGGTCCTGCCAGGGAAAATTGTGCAAAGCACCAGCATAAGCAGCCATGATACCTTCGACTCCTTCAACCTATCAACAAAGAGTTCTAACTGTGAATTATGGAATTGGATATGATGTCCCAGAGGTTTTTCTATTACAGTCCCTGCTCCAAAAGAGACTATACCAATGACATTGCGCAAACTCAGTTCACCTACCTCATATCCATATGGACCTCCGTGCAAGTTAAAACAGTGGGATACAGTACCACCATATGTCCTTCCTCCAAATCCTCATGCAGAAAATCGTCTATCCGAATCATAAAACTATAGCACTTGTCCAACTTCAATAATAGCCTAAAAAGTTGGCAACATAGATTACCCAATGGATATATTTAGGACATCAATTGATTATAAGGGCAGAAAAAGCATGTCACCTGACAACCAACCATGTTTATGAGCAGAAGCTAGACTTCAACTTCTAGAAAACATTCCATTTCCCACTTTCTAATTCAAAGACACGCATGACAACGGGCGATAGAGCTCCACCATCAAGCATTTTAGAAAAAAAGTGTTTCTTGCTCACAATTCCAATGAGAATCAAGGATTACATATAGGAGTTCAACACACACACACAAGGACTTTCGCAGCAAGAACCTGCAAAATAGGGTTGGGGCGATCGCAGCAAAATCGCTCCACCTCCAGAATCGGATTTGTCCCTCTGACTCCACACAGCAAACTGACACACCTCCTTCAATAAAAGAAATAGAAAACCCATTGAGAATTCGGTCCAGGACGCACAACAGAACCAGCAAAATTAGACGCGAGAGAGAGAGAGAGAGAGAGAGAGAGAGAGAGAGAGAGAGAGAGAGAGAGGGTTACAGGAAGTAGTCGTAGGCATCGACAGTGAGGAAGTGGTGGATGGAGGCGATAGGAGTATGGCGGAAGATGGGCCACTGACCGCACAGGAACGAGACGACCACCACCAGCGTCGCTAGCCCGTGCAGCACCAGAACCCATCTCTCCCTCCCCCTCTTCAGCGAACAAAACTTGCAATCGAACTGGTCAGTTCGTTCATTCGAAGAAGACCCTTCTGCCGTTGTCTGATGAAGAAGATCAACTTCCTTGCGGAAATCGAAAATTGTCGAATCCGTCTAGATCGATGAATCAGAGAGAGAGAGAGAAAGATTCGCAGATCTACCTTCTTCGCCTGTCGAGGGGGCAGTGGTCTCCCGAAATGCCAAATCGGGAGGAGGTGGCGTGGCGGCGTCGCGGTCGTCGAAGGGTGGGGACGTCGCGGTCGGGGGAAGAGCGGAGAGACGCGAGAGACGGAAGTTATTGAACGGCGTGAGGAGGGTTTATTAAAACTCCAGAACACTCGGCGAGTCAAATTTTGAAAATTGTGGGCCCGTAGGACACGTGTCGATTTACGAATGGATCCGGTAAGAATGACATGGTACCGGTTCGGTACCTAATATTTTCTCGCGTCGACTGGTGTCCGATGCCAAGGCCGGCCTGAGACGTTCGACTCCAGGTCAGTTGCTTCGGCCGACGAGCGTTAGAGACGGAGATGCCTCGAGGCAGCTCGCCGCCCCCCGTGTCCGGCGACTGTCGTGTGGTTGAGGCGAGCAAGCGAGCGAGCGAGGGGAATACGTGGGAGCAAGCCAATTTTTTAAAAATTAGAAAATAAAAAATTGAAATTTGGTTTAGAAATGCTGGTCTTGCTTGAAAAATCGGATTCTAACATTTAAATAGGCCTTAGTTAACTAATTAAGATCAATTTTCGAAAAAATTGAAGAAATTGTCATTGATGGACAACTAGTTATTTTGGCTTCCGCGCTTTCTAAACTGATTGTGTGTTTGATCTAACTTCATATAATGCATGATTAGGCTTGGTGTAATTCTATGCATATCCTGGATTGTTTGATTGAATACTAGAATGATGAGATTGATGCATGTTTAGTCATAATGTGACAGTGGCGATCACAAATATAGAGCGCGCGGAATTGGTGGTGTTTAGACCAATATCCATTCTGGTCTTAAATTGCGAGATTTGATCAAATAGCGCAACTGCCAGGCCCTTGATTAATCGCATTGTTTCGGATCCTTCGGCTTTTTACCTCGTCCCTTTCTTTTGCAATATGTATATTGTTTGTTGAGACACAAGATCATGGGGTCTGAACAATGTATAGCAAAAACTCAAAGAAAGATCATTTTAGCTCATGATTAACCTGGTAAGAGCTCTTACTTGTGCATATCGCTTTTGAGTGGGGCGCAGGAGTGCTTATCGCGGAAGCCCAAGACCTATTAAAGCTTTTGTTTTGTGGGATGGACCGGGAAACATAATCGGGTCAAACATCAATATGGAGAAAGAGGTGTAATCTTAAGTTGGCCCATTTTGATAGAGAGTCCAATGAAATTGCAGGTTGGATTGTCAAAGCTTAAAAAGAAAAATATTTACAGCAGCACTGGACTTTCCATCCCCATGATCCCTTGGGGTTGTACTTTGTTTTCATCCATTTTCCATGTCATTTCAAACTGTACTAAATGAATGGAAATCAATATTTCAGACTGAAAAATCTGACCAGAAGTGCGAAATCCAATCAGAGAATCACAATACCCAATTAACAATTTGTAATCACATCGAGAGATAAACCTATCTAGAGAAATCCTTAATAACGGGATGTTCTCTCACTGTAATCCTAACAATAAAAAAACCAAAGCAACATCTTGAGCTAGTTCGTGAAGTCTTGAGTAGCCCGTGGCCTCTTGTCGTGGAAATCATGGCAAGATAAGGAAGAACATGACGGCTGTGATAACATTGCATCAAGTGACAGGCAACACGAATCCACCAGTCTTCTCTTGCATAAGCTTAAGTTTCCTCTGAAGATAATATGCTTTTCAAAAAAAGTGTCGCAACGAATAAACACCGAATAAATCTTCATTTTATTAGTGGGTAATAACATCGACCATTTAAGTCTACTTTATGAAGCGAACGAGATGCGTGGTCTCTGAAGTTTCAACTTCAACAGTATCTCTACACCTTTTTTTTTTTTTACAACTTTCGACTCTCCCTTATTTTTGTCCACTATTATGTGCAATGTACCTGACTTTTAAGGGTAAATCTATATTTTTATTTCATTTTTGACAAAGAGATTTCTCTTTTACCCCTAATATAAAAATATATAGAAAATGTAAGCAAACTATTTTGAATTAAATACTAATGCTAGAAGAAATAAGTATGAATAATAGTACCAAAAAATTAATCTAAATTAAAATTTGATAAACTAGCCACTTTAGTAAAACTAAATAAGATAATTTAAATAAAACTAATAAACATAAATTAATAAAATGGAAAGGCCTCAATAATAAAAAGGATTAAAATAACAAAATTGGTCACTCATTATATATATTCGAAGGGATAGTTAGTGCAATAAATCATTGAATAGTAAAATTTATAAAAAATTGTAAAAAAAAACCTCAACTCAAACAAGGAAATGATTAACCGAAATCTAGTGTGATATTTTTTAATATTTTTATAAATCAAATTTGAGTTAATTAACCGTTTAAAAATGCATAATGACTATCCAATTTCATAATTTGATATGTTTATGTTGTTGATACCTTTTCTTTTCCATTTTACTTGAATGCTTTTCGTTTTCTTCAAATATCTTATTATTTCCAATAATGTTTTCATCAAATCATAACAATTTTTATTGTCTGATATTAGTAAAAAATTTTATATTGATGTTTTAGTTCACTTATTTTTTATCAGTTTGGTCCAGTTCTTGGGCGGCTCAATGGGACCAATTTTTTTTTTTAAACGGAGCAAAACTAGGAGTATGAACCCTCAAGCAACGACCATAGAGGTGATGGAATGAAGAAGACGGAGAAGAACGGAGGAGGAAGGGACGCCTTTGGGCGCGCACGCGCGCGCGCGAGAGAGAGAGAGAGAGAGAGAGAGAGAGAGAGAGAGAGAGAGAGAGAAGTTAGCAGAAGAGATAAGAAGAGAGAGAAGGAGAAAAGTCAAGAAAATGGGGCAGGGACAAGTTGGCCAAAAGTGGGGGGAAAAGAGAGAAAGAGAGGGAGAGAGAAGAAAGAAAAAGAAGAAAAGGTAAGGGGAGAGAGAGAAGGAGTTAGTCAATAGAAGAGAGAGAGGAAAAAGGAGGAGAAAAAAAATGGGCTGTTTGGTTCGAGTAGTCCGATTCGGTCCCGCCCTACTAAGAACCGAGAATCTGTTCAATTTTTAGGAACTGTGGAGAGGACCGAAACCCTAATGAACCTAACCAACCCAGCCAGTCCAGACAGTTTTCGAATTGAGCAGTCTATTATGCTCACCCCTAATATTATTTATGGTACACGATATGCCATCAACTCTCAAAACGATATAGGGACACTGATTGATAGCAAATGTCAATGACTCAACCATTGGATTACAATTAATTACCGTACATTATCTACCTTAGAAAGTTCCCACACAATGAAGGCACAACCGAGGATTGAATCTCAAGGTATGTTTGCTCTACACAAGTCATTCCAACTCCAAAGGCACAATTCAAGATTTGTAAATCCAGAGAAGGGAAAATGTGGTCCTTTGTCCCTGGTTGACTTGGGGTTTGAGATTAGCCCCCAAAAAAAAAAATTTCACCCAACATAATTTTAGTATTTCATTTTATTTTTACATATAAAATCGTACATATATACCATTCGTATTTACATAAAATTGATGATGCATGATAAAAATTTTCACAATGCTTCAAAAGATCATTTATCTTGTATTCACATAAAATTGCCATGTCATCATGCATGCGGTGTGGGTGAAGATATGAAGTGAAGTTTTGTTTAGCTTAATTTGGTGGGACAAGAAGTAGAAGGAACCCCCTTAACCTTACTAAGGCTTAATATAACTTTTTTTGGAAAACATATTTCAGGATATCATTTTTTCTGGAAAATAATAATATTTTTGGGTGTTCGTTTGAAACTTAAGGAAAATTATAAAAAATATATTTTTAAATTTTTTTGTTTTTTGTATACATTGACATGTCACTAGCCACATATATCGAGCTCGCCTCTAGAGGCTATGAGCTCGTTGTCAAAGGTTGTTGGCTCGCCGGCCTAGGGCGAGGTCGAGACACATTATTAGAGGCCGTGGCATTTAGAGGTAAACAAAAAAGACGAAAATCATTTTCCTTTTTCAATAAAGAGAAAAAAAATTTATCCACTTTTGAAAGTGTTTTTTCAATCGATGGAAAATATTTTTTTAACTAATTTTCGTGAAATATACAATGCAAAATTTGAATTTTTTTTTTTGTGAAACGAACGGAATCTAAAAAATGCTCCCTTCTGAAACTTTTTTAGGCAGATAAGTCCCGAGCTTAAAATTAATTGTATTTTCTTTATTGGTGATAAATTATGAACATACTTTAGAGCATAGCTGAGAGTAGGCTCATAATAATGAGCCTTCGAGGTGAAGCGTGTGTACGGGCTCCTTGCACGCTAAATTGGTTGTCCTTGACATTGCGCAATAATAATAATAATAATAATAATAATAACTACATGCCCCACCTCTCGGATACAACGTACAATTATTGGACTGACTTTATATCTGCCCAAAAGAAATAGGACAGCTCTTGATCAACGTAAATAATCGTCTGTTGTTTACATCACAAACAACGGTCGAGTTTTTATTTTGCCCGACTTAGCCTTTTAATTAAATTTTCACAGGCCAGAATAATTCAATTATAAATGGGAGCATAGATAGTCAAATATAGTAGCATTATGCATGCAAGAGTTGGTGAAGATGCCTCACTCTCCGTAAGAGCAGCTTTAGAGGATAGCATGAGGATTACATTCCCCTGTACCCATCTAACCACTCTCGTAGAAGCTATCGAGTTGGTTTAAATTCCTCTTGTTCTTTCCCTTTCACCAAATATGTGGAATACACACATCAAGGTGAGGGGTCTTTCAAGTATACAGAGGAGGAATGGAATTGAATCCAATAGATATTTGATTGCATGCATGCAATATTTGCCCACCATCACCACCCCGGTGACCAATTTTTAACCCCAACGGACTTAAGATATTTGATTGCATGCGTGCAATATTAACGTGTCTTTCTTTGCTCCAAAATGCAGTTAATATTAACGTCTTTCCTTCTTGGAGAAGCCTTGGCTTAACTACTTTATTAGTTGCCTCGCCTTCGATGGTTTCAATCAATTCGACTTCGCGACAAAGAATGACGCGAAGATGAGTGCAGTGGACTTTGGACGGAAGAGTAATGCAATGCTCGAGCATGTGTGGCCACTTTATATAAAGAGGGTGGGTCCTGCGGGGTTGCAAACAGTCCAGCAAACACACTTGTGGACGATGTTTACCCACTCATGTCCATCTGATCGTCAATTTTCTACGCCGAGAATGCATGTTAGGCAAGTAAAGATGGTGCCATGAAATAACGTTATTGAATTTATAATCACATGAAAAGCGAGCCTAAGGTCGACTGAGATGACTCAAATATTAAATTGGTAATACTTGATCTAGGGGGCATAAGTCTTTATTGAATGCTTAATCCAAACGCGAGTCATGGATTAAATTTGAAAAAGACATTCTTAAGGCGTTCCTGTAATTCATGCATGAAATACCTTCTTCCTTGCTTAGCTGAGAAACAATGTTAATTATACTCATACCATGTGACAATAACTTGTTAAAGAAGTTAGTCAACAAGGAACAAGGATTTTAGAATTTGTGGATCTGGTTGATCATAATTAATAGAGAAATGCTATATTTAATTAGAGACTGGGCAACTAAATTGGTATACTAAATTATGTGGCAAACTATCTTTGAGTTTTCAAGAAGACCAACTTACTTCAATGTCCACTTTCAGTCTACTATAAATTGCGTAGATGATTTTAATGTTTTAGCATTGCTCAGACATGATAATATCACGTGAAATACATAGCAGTCGACATATATCATTTTGATTATGTATCGATGCATATAGTGCTTTTCTTTTCTAGGATTGGTGTGTTGGTCCATCCCTTTCCTCTCATCTTTTTCAAGGTGGGTCATAAATATTGACGCTTTTTATATTTGTAATTAATTAGTTTACATTTTGATAATGTTTATAATTTGTAATCTAGCGAGCATGGGCTGGCATCTCTCGGGGATAGAGCCACGTTCAACATATAGTTAGGGGTGAGCACCGGGTACCACCCAACCCGGGAACCGCCCGGACCGGACCGGACCGGCCGGGTTGGTCCGGTTCTTCGGAGTTGTGGTCCGGTCCACGGTTCCAAAAAATGGAACCGGTTCCCGGGTGGTCCGGTTCTGGGATGGTCGGGACCGGACCGGACCACTAGGACCGACCAAGCCGAAGCACTAGCAAAATAAAAGTGCACGTACCCTCTATTACTCAGATTCACATCATTCCCTGTTCCTCTACAAATTCCAAACACCAAGCATATAATTTGATGCAACGAGTACTGATAAAATCAAGTTGCATTTCTTTTAAGCCATATCATCAGACGACAGAAAACAAAAATTGTGGACAGAGAAGCCATATTGAAGAGTCAACTGTATTGAAGCAGCGTCCTTGAAAGGGGCTCGCAGGCTACTCGAGAAAACAAGCATCAACGCTGTTGGACGGCACCGTGGTTTCCATTGTTAGTCCTGCACTGCCACATCGCCTTCACGTGCCCTTCAAGCTTCAAACATCCCAAAGCTGCAAATTCAGAAACCCCCAACCAAAAACAATTCTCTCTGCAAGCATGCATTTAAGCCCATCATTTTTTATAGCCAAAAACAATTCTCTCTGCTCTGCGTCTTCTCCCTTCATGACATGGCCTACACGGAGGTAATGCAAAACGCCACGCGCTTGTCTAGTTTACAATATATGTTTGATAATTTTTTCCGTTTAATTTTTACCGGTCCCATTGGACCGCCCAGGAACGGGACCAGACCAACGGGTCCGGTCTGGTCCGGTCCATGACTTTGGCGGTCCGGTCCACGGTCCTAGAGACCGCGGACCGGTTTCATCGGTTCGGTTCCCGATTCCGGGAGGGAACCGGACCGCCCTGGACCATGCACACCCCTACATATAGTACCTTGTCCCTTGAGTGGTCCTGGGTGGGGCCCTTGAGGTTGAATCTTGACCCATTGACTTTCTTTCTCTAGGAAAAAAAATATAAACCCAAAATTTTAATATTGCAAACAAAAATAATATAAAACTCACAGATAAAGTGATAAAATAATATAACACGAAGCCCTAACACAAAGCCCTAACATAATATAAAAATCACAGGTAAATAAAATGCTATTGCATAAAGTGTGGATGGACCTTAATCAAGTCTAAAAACTTACATTCATCATCTCAAAAAAAAAATCCAAAAAGGATTTTATGTAAAGTTAATTTCTCGAAAAATGGTCACAAGTGAACGTTTGTCTTAAAAAAGATCTCAAATAGTCACTTAATCTTAATTACGGATCTAAATGAGTATGTGCATTTATTTAGTCTTAATTAAGGATCTGAATGAGTATGTGCAATTCACATGCCACTTTCCAAATGCACGATAAGGACATTTTAAACTTTTTTTTTTGTTTTTATTCTTTTATTCTTTTTATTTTTCCTCTTTCATCTTCTCCTTTATTGTTCTTCAGTGGCACGTACGCAAAAAGCTCTTCTCGTACTTGCTCTCACTTGACATTAAATAAGGGCTTAAGCTCATCAATAAGCAAGCATTTTATTTTCCCCGTGACTAGACAGGGCAATTTTGTCCAATAAAAAATTTGCATAAAAATTAAAAAGAAAAACTTATCGAAGTTATTCTTCATCCTCTTCAACCTCACAATCACTCGACCAAACTCCTCTAGTGCAAGTTTGTCCCTACCCATTGTCTCCTGAACATACGAAAAGTGCTTGCGGCAGTTGCCAGCCATGGTGGCCGCAAGCTTCAAGGGTAGATCTGGCTTTGAAACTTGCAATTGCCATGACCGCTCAAGCTTGAAGCTTGGCCTGAGGCTTACTTATGTTAGCCTATGGTTTTCGTCCTAGAGTTTCTTGTTTGTATAGATCACGTCATCTATCTTGTCACTCTATCTTTCAAGGGACAATTTGTTCTTCGAGACTAGTATCAAGATCTTATATTGATTGCACTAAAATTTACAAGCCTTTTCCATATGCTATGAGGTTGTTGCGCCTCTTCAAATGCTTCAGTATAATGAGTTACACACCTAAGATTATTAACTTGACATGTGGAGATTGGTTTGTTTTGGTTGGTTCAACACACACTCTTAGCATTGGTAAAGAAAGTGTAATGACAAGGCCTTGTACTCGGTTGAAGAACAATGAAGAATATGAAAGAGAACAAAAAAAGAAAAAGAAAAAAGAAAGAACACACAAAAATCCGAAAATCCACCCATCATGCCTTCAAAATGTGGTATGTGAGATATACATGCTCACTCAGACTTATTTGAGACTAAATTACCATTTCAGACTCTTATTTAAAACAAGATTTCCTTAAAATCATTTTTGGAGAAAATGCTCCCACTTCAAGCTCCTATTTGAAGGTTTTCCTTCATCACCCGAAGTGTTAGAGATAAGAAGCTGTCGCGACCTACCCTTCGCCCGTTAGGGGGAGAAAGATACATTTAGAGGTATTTGCTCTTAATTCTACGATGTCGAGCTCGGATTCTCTCAAATCCATACCTCGCGTGACATTTATACGTTTTCATTTAAAAAAGTTCTTTAATAGTCTAATTTTTTTTAAAAAGAGCCGCCACTAGCCAATTAAGGTCTGTTAGAAGCCAAGTGAAAGCATTAGGACAAATGTTTCACTTTCTATGCAACCAGAGATTCCTAGAGTACGGGGATTATTTAGTTAATGCTCTTTCGGTACCTAAAATTGATTGTTCGGTTAACTAAAATGTTTTCAATGCAGACTTACAAGTCCATTAAAGTTTTAATGCCAAGCACTAAGAGCTTATTCAATTGAATTCATTTTAGAAAATTTTTAAAATTTTTAAATTTTTTAAAATTTTATGATTTTCTAATGATTTTCCATTTTTATGATTTTCTAATGATTTTCTGATTTTTATGATTTTCTAATGATTTTCTGATTTTTATTTTTTCTAATGATTTTCTAATTTTCATGATATTATTATTTATTTATTAATTGTTTATTATTTGTGAATCTTCTAGATTTTTATTATCTTTTGAATTTTTTTAAAATTTTTAATCATTTTTCGGATTTTTGTTATTTATTTTCTATTTTCTGATATTTTTTTAATATTTTCTAACTTTTTTATTATTCATTTTCTATTTTCTGATTTTATTATTATTTATTTATTTTCGGATTATTATTATTATTATATTGAATTTTCGAATTTTTCTTGTATTTTTATAATGTTTTATATTTTTATTACTATTTTATTGTTTCATAGTTTTATTAATTTTTTTTATTTCGGGTCGCTGACCCGGACCCTAATGGTCCGGGTTGAGTTTACGAATTGGGCTAAACCTATGGCCCAATTCGAATTTTTTATAAGAAGGAGTTTCAAGCTAAAATGCAAGACTTGACCCAAAACTATAAAAGGCCCAAAAGATGAAAACGAATTTTATTTTTAAAAAGAAGCCCGAGCCCAAAAACAAATAAAAAAACCTAGATCAAAATCTAGAGACCATTTGTGTCATCATCCATTTCATGAAAAACACCATATTCGAATTTTTTTCTTTCGAAAAACAATCATCTATATTACTCAGAAAACCTAGGTCAACATAATATGTTTTCATTAACGATAACAAACTGTGCTGAACTATTTTCGTAGTTGTCAAAAACATTTTTTTGTTCATTCATTATCACAAGCGGTAAAACGATAATTTTTCGATCGAAAAATATTTTTGAAATGAATTTTTCTATAATTAAACAACACACCGCTTATCCTCACTCCAACGGCCAATGTTCCATGCATTTGCATGTTAATATGAACAGGTCCGTCGTCGAATTGATTGCTTTTCATTAAACAAACACACTGTTTATCCCCACTTGCCATTAGCCAATGGTCCACGCATTGCACGTTAATATACACAGGTCCTTGATCAAATCGAATCGAATGGAATATAATCTGTCACTTTCATGATTACACAGGTCCACGCATTGCACGTTAATATACAAAGGTCATTGATCAAATCGAATCGAATGAAATGTAATCTGTCACTTTCACGATTACACAGGTCCACGCATTGCACGTTAATATACACAGGTCTTTGATCAAATCGAACCAAATGGAATGGAACGTAATCTGTCACTTTCATGATTGGATCTAAACGCAGTGCGTATTAAGCCCGTACTGAATCAAAAAGGTGTTCGTTAGTTGCAGGCAGGGAGCACGGCAGCACCATCCGATTAGCAAGTTACCGACATGATGATGTCCTTGAGGAATTAATCGCGTAATCAACTCCTTATGGAAAAATGTCTCTAAAGTCGAGCGTTTGCCATCGGCGAGGGGGTTAGAAATTTCCATGACTAATGTTAGGAATGCCAGATCACAAACCCTGATGGAGACACTTTGTAACATGTCATATTCCCACGGTTGGCGGGTCCATTTGATCACTGAAGCATAATTATCTGAGTCGATGCAAATTTAACTTGCAGCTCCGCCTTGTTTCGACAGTTCTGAATCTTTGTAACGGATACTTCTGATTATGTTCATAACGCGAATGCAATATCAAACCCTAGAAATTCCAAATTGACATGCTTCCAAAGTCTTCTACTGATTTAGCAGGGAGAGAAGCCTTTGGGGCCTTTCGAATCATCACGTGAAGTAACCCCCATCTAGCCCCCACGCGACAAACTAAGTGTACTGAGCTCTTTTATTTTCGTTGAAACAAGCGCATACGACTTACTATAATTGAGCGGGTGAACAATCACGTCGAGCTCCGATCAAATGGTGTGAATATCCAATTAGAAAGCACTCGCTTCTCTCATGGAGAGGAGCTTCGCTCGGCATTATTCAAATCCCTTTGATGTGATGCGGACATCAGCTGCTGCCTTGGAGCTATCAAACCAACTTCTTCTTCTTTTCCCTTTTCTGCAAAGACAAATTTCCATCTTCTCTCAACCTGAGCAGGGCGGAGCAAGAGGAAAGATTTTAACTTCCGATAACTTTTATGACTGCCGCGTTATTTGTCGAGTTGCTGGGAACGAGGAGACCCGATCAACCTAAAGCAACAAACACACTAACACAAGTCTTGTGTCTTTGTGGGAGAAATGATGCTTGAAAGCCTGCTAGTTTGCATTATTGCCGAACTTCATGTTTGCCGGCGCACTTGGGACCACGGCCAAAGAGGAAATTATACACTTGATGTATTACCTCGGTGGATGACAGGCAGTTGCATTGCTACCTTATATATAGTCCCACCTCTTGTCTGTATATCCACTCTAGTTGTACCACATAGCTTGGTCTTGGTACGAAGACTCGGGAAAATTATCAAAAAAATCATAATCTTATTGCATTTGTACCAATTTAATTCTAAACCTTTTAATTTAACAAATTTAGTCTTAAATTTTTCGACGATTTGTCAATGTAGTCATTTCGGGCAATTTTAATCAGAAATCATTGATATGTACACTAACCATCATACATAGTATAGCCAAGACGGCCAGCAGCGACATAGATAATCTTTACAAATTTCAAATAATTTATCTATATTTTTTCTTTTTTCCCCCTTTTTTGTTCCTTTTTTTCTTTTTTCTTTCTCTTATTTCCCTCTGTTAGTCCGTAGCCTCGGCAATTCTTGACAAGGTCACCAACTACAAGCAAGGGTGTCCCAACCCTCACTAGATCTGGGCAAGGGCAGAGTCAGAGCTTGCGGCCCTCACCTAGAGCCGATGAGGATATCGACTCCCTTGCCTAATGCTAACGATAATTTAGAAACCATATTGAACAAATTATAAGTTCAATGCCCATACTGTACACCGATGTAAAGTTCATAAACCATTTGTCTTATTATCCCTATGTCGAACAATCTTTGTTCACTACTCGGGATAGTTAATACTTGGACCAAACTTGTTTAGCCCTAGAGGTCATCAGGGATCAAGAGTCAATGCCCTGGTTGAAAAGGCCATTTATCTTCCGAGGCTTAAGTCGCGATTTAAGCCTCGCCATTCTGTGCAATCCACTCAAGCAAACGAGAATCAATGGAACTGCCTAATTTTTTCTTTATAACCTTCTGATGCGGCAAATGCCATTCAACAAATGGACCTCCTGACCAAAAAGAAAAGAAAAGAAAAAAAAAGAAAGAACAAAAAGAGGATTTAGGCTCAGGAGACTCAAGCCCCTGTCTCAGTTAATGATGAAATAATTGCCTCAGCCTTTCTTTTATCACTTTTGCAGCTGGCTTCTCAAAGGAAAGTAAAGGAGAAGCAATATGAGAGAGAGAGAGAGAGAGAGAGGAGAGAGAGAGGGAGGGGGGGGGGGGGGGGGGGGGGTGGAAGAGGAGGGTCAGCAAAAGAAACACATCTTCGAGACACTGTGTATGGTGTTGGTTTTCACCCGTTGCCTCAGCCGCATTTTGGGAAGAGGCAAGGTTCGACTTTTGAGCATGTCGAGTTAGCTTTCAAATGACTCCGGATCCACTTGGAATGTACGTCGGTAGAGTTCGAATGAATCATTTTGAATTCAGCACGACTTCTGTAGTACAGTGGACAACACTATTGTTTTGCTTTAGGCAAGCTTTTATTGATGCGTCGGAGTCTTTTGTTACTGAATAAGCTTAGTTTATTTGAAAACTAGCCAAAGTAGCTATCTACCTCATTTTGATATCTGTTCCCCATCTAATAAGAGGGCATTCGATTTCTTTTCACTACTCGAGGTAGCTTTAATTGTTTGGTTTCATATTTTTGAGTGAGTGGTAACTTGTCCTTTCTGTGAATAAACTTAGTTTAGTCAAGACTTAGTTTAAGTAGTTACCTACTTGATTTAAGTATCCGTTCCTCATTTAATAAGTAGGATTTCGGCCTTTTTTCCCGCTCAAGGTAGCTTTTATTATTCGGTTTCAATTCAAGCGAGTGATAACTCGTCATTTTTAAGAATTAGAAACTCATGTTTTTAACATTTTTAAGAGAGAGATTATAACTTTTGAAATAGACATCACAAGAAATGATGGGTATTAAAAAGGAGAAGTGTTGTTTAGAGTATATTTGTTCCATAATGATGGATTGGACATTTAAGGCCTGCATGATAGCTACTAATTTCTGTTCCAGAATGAGTTTTTCCATTCCAACTCATTGTAGAACATCAAAAACTCATTCTAGAACATAAATTTGTTTGGTGGGAATTTTTTTATATTCTATTTATGGAATAGATTTTTATTTCAAAAATAGGTTTGGCCAATAAATTGGAAAAAGAAAATTTTGTTGTTCCTCTTCCAGAATGAGAAATCAAGAAATTATTTCTACCTCACTCAATTCCCCCAAAGTTGTCACCATCGCTAGTTGTCGCCGCCATCGGTTGGCGTTGGTTGACTGTCGGTCTCCACCGCCGCCTTCGACCGATTGACAGCTAGCCCGTCACCACCGTCACCACCCATCAACCCACCTCTGCTGACCAGCTACCATCACCATCGTTGCCACTGATCATTAGTCGTCACTGGTCATCGCCTCTGCCTCCTCTGGTTGGCAATCACCATCATCGCCACTTGTCGCCAGCTGGCCGGATACCATCAACACCATTGCAACTGCCCGATTGCCGATGGCCGGTCACCACCACCACCGTCCGACCGATCACCATCGCCATCGGCGCGGGACAATTGCCGTTTAAGTCCTAAACCTTTACCTACTTTACCGATTCAGTCATAAACCTTTTTTTTTTATGCCAAATGAGTCCTAAACCTTTTGCAACTTTGCCGATTAAGTCCATCCGGCGGATTTTGGCCGGAAAATGCCTACGTGGCGACGACGTGGCGTTACCGGCCATCACCGGCGACGACGTGGCGATGACGTGGCCAAAACGACATCGTTTTGGCTAAAAATTTGTTTCTCCCGATTACTGTTCATCGTCTTCCTCCACAACCCTAGCCGCCGCTCCGGTGAATTGACGGCCACGGCGGAGGGGGCCAAGCCCCAGCCGCCGCAGCCCTCGCCCACGGCGGGCGAAGGCCGGCCCCGCCGGCCAAGCTCCCTCACAGATCTGGGCGAGGGAGACTCCCTCGCACAGGGCTGCTGTGCGAGGGAGCTTCCCTCGCACAGAGTTGCAGATCTATGCGAGGGACTCCCTCGCACGCCTGGCCCTCGCCGGTGGCTCCGGCGAGGACGGCGGCGGCCACCCCTGCCCTCGCCCGCGGCCGGCGAGGGCCGGGCCGCCTATTTGGAGTGGCCGGTGAGCTCCGGCGGAGGAGCTCGCCGGCCTCCTTTTTTTTTGAAAAAATAAGGAAAAAAAGAAAAGAAAAATCAATTTTTTTGAAGTTTTTTGCCACATGGCCGCCATGCCATCGCCGGTGAGCTCCGGTCGAGCCACGTCGTCGCCACGTCAGCATTCTCCGGCCAAAATCCGCCGGAAGGACTTAATCGGCAAAGTTGTAAAAGGTTTAGGACTTATTTGGCATAAAAAAAAGGTTTAGGACTGAATCGGCAAAGTAGCAAAAGATTTAGGACTTATTTGACAATTGTCCCTCATCGGCGCCAATCAGCCGATCACCACCATCGTCCAAAATGAAAAATGTATTTTAAGAAATATAAATTTTTTTGTATTTTTTTCCTTAGAAACTCATTCTATAATTTCTAGCTAGAAATTGAAACATGCAAGCCCTTACTACCCTTTTGGTGATTTGAAATGGCAAAGAACTCTGCTTGATGGAATCAATAGTGAGAGGTCACACGTATTAGTGTGTGAACTTGATTTACGTAATGCATTTTGAATTGGCTCATGAGTGCAAGATGACTTGATCGTTACCATCATAGCGAGAGATTGTAAATATGCATATTATTATCAAGACATTCTGTTGAGCCAAACTACTCGCTGAGATCTTAGTAGGCCTTGTCACTGGGTGTTAAGCATCGCTTAGTCAATGGACTGAACCATTGATGTTTACTCTAATATAGTTGATGGAATGAATAAATATATAAAGCACTTTTGAAATCATATAACTCATTTTCTTTTTGAAATCATATAACTCATTTTCTTATATTATACAGATACAATATAGCGATCTTGGATAAATGTATTTCTAATACCTTTTATAACTATGCATAATGGTTGCTCGACTCGATACATTAGAAGAGTTTGTACCAATTCACTTAATGATGGGTGTGCTCCTACCATTCATCTTAGCTCTTTATCAGTTTCTATAGCTACTGGCAAATAGAATAAGAAGATACCGGCAAGCGATGTTTGGGGGTTGGATTTTGTCATAAGTTAAGACATCCATACGTAAATTTGAAATATAATTTATTGGATCTGATGTGTTAAACAATTGAAATGTGAATATATATTGGGAATTTTAATTCTGTAACCAACTTGCCATTATACACGGCATTGTTCAGATAGGAAGACAATTATGTCATTTCCCTTATACTTGTGGAGTTGGGATGCGAAACTTTGCATCCCATAAACAGAAGCTTTTCTTGTGTGGATTGATAAAATAAGATAAATGTATAAAGACCTGACAACCAATCGATACTGCAAACAAAGTAGAATTGGAGAATAATTGAGTTCTAGCTCCAACAAAAGACGTACATGGAACAGAAACACTCAAACCTCTCTGGACATTACACTTCCTACCTATATCATCTACAAGCGATTCATCTGGTGAAGCAGCTGAATAAATGTCCGTGTAATCAGAGACTCGCAATCACCACTAAAAACGCCAGGCACAAAAGTAGAACTCACATTATGAGTCCACAAGCAAGGAATACTTTATCATAACAGCAGGTGAAACTGAGGGCCTATGCAGGAGAAATTGTCCTGCAGACGTTCCTACTGAGAATTAGCACATGAAGAATTCAGGACTACAAACTCCTTGGATATCAGGGTGAACTTTCCACCTTTTCACATTCTTATACATAAAACACCAGAATTTACTAACAAGAGTCCACTCATTCTGATCTCTTCAGAATTTGAACAGAAGTAGATTCAACTACCATAGATATATATTGATGGAAAAAGCCGCCTTCAGATGAAATGACAGGACCTGAACCTATATCACAACTAGAAGATTGTAGAAGTAAGGAGTAGAGTGGTGCCTTGCCTGAACAAAGGTGCCATGACCCTATTCTCTGAAGCAGCAACAAGTTCTTAATAAGAGTTCGAACATCACTAAACTTGACAAGGTTTCTGCATGACAACAGAGAAGTCATGAGCGCTTTCATGCAAAACCAAGGGCTAAACTGTGATGTTATAAGCAATTTAACCAAGATAAAAAGCTAAATGATCTTCACCTGTTTGAGTAAGTTACACATTCTGTTGTTTGCTTGAAATTCCTTTTGTTTTGTTACCTTCCTTTTCCTGCAGACCGCACAATGAAGTTCAAATCATCAATTCTGCAAACAAAGTAGAAGCTGGGTCTATCCAATATATGCAGCAATGCAAAGAGGTTCTGCGAGAAGAAAATAGAGGCAGTTTACAAGCATTGCACAGAAATGACAAGCAGGACTTTTTTTTATGGTATTTTCAAAGTTAACTCAGTTGTGGGGAGTTATGTTACAGATTTAGACTGATATTAGAACCTCTGAATGCAAGATCCTGTCAACAAGTTATAGAAAGGTGATCATCTTAACAGGTTTGTGTATTTTATGTCACCCCTCCTGGTGATGCAATTTAGCAGTATATTGTATACAAAGTGGAAATCCCAGACTTAATGCTAAGAAAATGGAAAAAGTCAGAGCAATCCCAATATCAAATTTAAAAGTTCAAGATAGCTTTTCGTGCTTAAACGCGGAAAGCTATGTAGCAACTAATTAGGTAAGATGCCGGCTGGAAGTACAAATAGGGAGTCATCATCTTTACTGGGGAAAATAATCATTCACAACAAAGAGATCTACTTGATCTATATCTAGTTTGACAGAAGCACCAAGCAAAACATGTCCATAACATTGAAGAATAAAAGAAGGCAATTTTAGAAATGAATATTGCAGTATTTACAGCCCCACTATTATGAGCCATGATCTACCTGTCCTTCCATGATTACATCGTGTAGAATGGTCTGATGAATATGAGTAAAACCATAATTTGGTAGTTGCATGCAGGATAAGGTACATCAGCAGAAACCTGTAGTTCATGTCTTGGTTTACCACTCTGTTATGCCAATAGCAAGTATTCTCCCACACGCCGTGCCATATGCATATAGTTGGATGTATCTTAGGATGTGCACAGGGATTGAAAGAACACTACAATAGCTCATGACATGGCAATTTTAATAGTTTGGACAATATACCAAAGGAAACAGGACAGAATTCTGTTTCCTGTTTCTCGTGCTCCCAGTATTTAATTGGATTGCAGGGTTGCTCAAGCTTGCTATTGTCAAAAGAAGGTAAAGCATGCAACGATGAACTGAAATTGAGGCATCTAACCTCATTCGATACAAACTTAGATCTATTATTTTCTGCAAGAAAATCTCGAGAGAACTTGATTGCTAACAGTAGTACTTCAGTGGCTTCACATTTTCTAGGCATGTGGATTGCAGTATTTAAAACTGAGGTTGACATACCGACGGTATATAAAATAGAAACCAAGCAACTTTATGCATAAGTGGCTCCAGTCACCCATTGTTCATAACATGCATTATTCAGATAATAAGATTTCAATAAGAAAACAGAAGCCAGTATGACCGAGCAGGGTCCTGTCCAGAAGGAAACACCAGCAAAGTACTTCAATCTTACCAATCCTTTGTTTTCATAGTAATCGTCCAATGCCCACTGATACTTCGATTGATTCAAACCAAACCATCGTGCCACGTGGTCATCCAAGCTTGAGTGAGCTACAAAAATAGCCCAAGGAATCTTTATAAACTGTTCAAATGTCAAATATATATTCCGCTACAGACAAAAATTTCTCGAACTGAGAGTAAATCAAGCAAAAATAGCAGCTTTCTCTATCACAACATGCCAGGTTTCCTAAATCAATCCTAATCCAAACTTTTAGCAACCAAAACAAGATATTCCAAAGCTTCTCCGATATCATACAGATCATATCTGAGTCTAGAAGGAAATCCACTCACTGCTAAAAAAATTATATCCTTAGAACCAGAAGTTAAATGAACTAAACCATCAACAATCAGATCACCAAAGCTGAAGTCTTAAACTTTCGCAGCGTTCCCCGGAATTGGCTCCATTTTCACGCCAACCAAACAAGAGGCTCTCGTTCTCTCAAATTCAACAACACTAAACATGTTCATCACAAGTGACTCCATTGCAACCATACCATCTTGCACTCTGTCGACAGCATTCTTGAAGAACCCCAGAAAGGACCCACTTTGCGCAGGCTTCTCAAACTGCTGCGGCGGCGGCTGAACCGGCGGAGGCACCACCTTCTTCGGCGGTTCGAAAACGGGAGGTGCGGGCTCAGCTGGTTTGGGAGTGGATGGTGGGGTCATGAACACCGTGTAGGGTCCAATTTTGCCGATCACTGGTGGAGGTATAGATTCTTTGTTGATAGCCATGGTTGGCCAGTGAATGAGAGGGAGAGAGGCGGCGAGCTTGGAAGCGAGAGAGTGAGAGTGAAAGAGCAGAGTAAAGCAGGATGTGGGTACTTGGAAAGAGACGCGAAGAAAGTGATTCTCCTTCTGAGAGACGGAGAGAGAGAGAGAGAGAGGTAGAGAGAGGTGAACAGAGCGCACGCAACCCAACTGGTCAGATCTTTGTCTTTGTTTGATTTATGTAAAGTCCTTTCTTTTTCTTTTCTTTTTTCTTTCTGCTTCAGATGAGAACATGGGTATAAATTCAGTCAATACGAGTATAGTTTAATACAAACATCATCATCATCTCAGAATCTGAAGATATGCGCCTTCCTTATTCTGGTTTTCGGTTTTTGTTTTTGTTCGGCATGGATCTGGAGTTGCAGTTGCAAGTGACACATCTTTATCTGTTCCATTTCGACACCATTCAAGATTTTGATCTAACAAAGCTTCTTGACACAATGCCAGGTTGGGATTGCAAATCTTATTCGACTCTCGAGAGTCTCGAGCTCGTCTTCCCCTCTACATGGTGATAAGGGGGCGGTCATGCATATATTTTCTCTTAAAAGACTAATTCAAGTTCGACTGGAAGGCAAATCTTATAAAGACTATGAAGTCAATGAAGAATAATTATAGATATATAATTACTAAGGAACAATGCACACTTTATCAAGAGTAATGTAAGATTTACCAAAACAAATCTAATTTACAAATTTGATATACTAAGTGCTATGACAGATTATAAACAGACATTTAAACAAGTTGATCGTACACATTTTTAACAGTTCGTCACATCATTTAATATATATAGTTTGCAAACTGATCTTAGCATATTTGGCATCTCCTTTTTTTGGATGCTGAATTTCATCCCCTCATTCAATATACTTTGTATAACAAATTATTAATTCAAAATACACAAGGTTTTATCAAAACCTCTCGCTCACATCTCTCATCAAAAGATATTATATTAACTGTCTATCTAGCAGATCAGACCATTCTTAACATACATCGCTTTACCCCTGCGTGATAAGTTGTTCCATCACTTCGTATATTCAAGAGGCTGTGCCAAGTAAGAACCAAATATACGTAAGGCATCCATCATTTTATCTGTCGGTCAATCCTCACTCGACCTACCCTCAAACTGTTCTACGATCACAAAGACTCAGTTCATGTTCGGCCCCTCCCAAGTACAACTATTCCCTCTACGATAATCCTCAATATCCCTCTAAGAGCAATGGTTTAAAAGGAAAAAAGATATCAAAATCCTTTTCTAGAATTATGTGGTTCTCGACATTCGTTTGACATGAGTAAGAACAGACAAAAAGGGAGAACCATGTGACAAAGACATGCAGTACCTGTCATCAAGGACTCCACATCGATTTATATCAACGTCTCGAGGTTAAGCACTAGCCTCTGCTATATGTATGTAAAAGGACAAAAAAAAAACATAAAACAAAAAACAAAACAGGAATGCAAAACATTGAGCACCAGTTTCAACTGCACTGATTTTGGTGGTATGCAATTAACAGTGATATAGGATCTGGCACAGGCGTTCACAGATCACAGGTTCACTCATGCAACCTTGGTGATCTTTCCAAATTCGATAGAAATGCGTATGACGAGGTCACAGGCTCCAATGGCAAGTTCATCTGTCTTCGAACAAAGCTAACTGCTCCTACTCAATCACAAACCATCTCAAACGGTTGTTGTCACACGGATACATCACTCCTGGAGCAATCTCGGCCTATAACTGTGCTGTGTATAAGATGCCACAACTAACATACATGAAAATACATATGCATATGATATGATACTTCAGCAACCAAAATTAACAGGGATTATACATTCGACATTGGGTCATTCCCAGCTCAAAAGCCAGAAGAACGGTAATCTCTCTCTACCAAAGTTAAACACACCTATTCAAAGCAAAAGCAAATACCACAGCGAAACACAATGACCCACCACACTCGACTGGAGAGTATCTTATTCAATATAAACATGCATGCATTTTTCCTTTTTTTTCTTTAGTTCAAATTACAGAAGGTGAATTAAAACTATGGCCACATACTAATGATCTACCAACAAAAATTAATCCACTATTCATGCCAAGGGGGAGATTCTTGTACTGGCCTCCCAAAAATCTGATACTGTTCCAATTCACTGGCTGAAAAGCTTGTCTCAAGTCAGAACTACATCACACAGGAAAAAACAGGGCCGATAACCTAACGTGCAGTCCTGTCCAGAGCAACAAGTTTCTCAGACATTCAACGATAAACACCATTTTGCATCGAGAGTATGTCATACCAGTCCAGGATCTTGCATTACAGCAGAAGTTGCCATGATTCAATGCACCTGTCAATCAAATAAGGGAACTAGCCAGTGACAGCTCGTGGAGCTCGGTGAGCATCCACTCCTCCCCAGTTTGACCCCCTAGGACAATGGCTCTCGTCCCTCCAACAACACAAGTACTGTGACCCCAAGCAAATCTTGGCGGTCTCCCAGGGACATTTAGTATCCTCCATGTGGGCTTTTCATCAGTGGGATCCAGCAAAAAGAGTTGTGAGGCAGAGTGAAGACCAGCAACAGATCCGCCGAAAATGAGAATCCTCCCGCCAGGAAGGCTCACAGCCACATGATCAAGTCTTGGAGGAGGAGCTATGCCACCAGGATTTCCAGCTCCAGGCATTCCGCTTCCTGTTACACATCTCCAACAAGGTTCCTCCTCACTTAGATCCATTGTGAAGACATCACTAGAACGAAATCGAAGGGGCCCACTTTTCGCCAAGCCACCAAACATCAGTATCTTTCTCCCACCATAAACCGTCAAAGTGTGCCCTAACCGGGATGGTGGTGTCCATGCTGCTGGTATCTCTCTCCAGACAGGTTTCTCCATAGAGAGATCAAGCAGAAAAGTATCACTTAAAAGAACGCCAGAATCCGCACAACCACCGGAAACTATCAATTTGCTGCCATCAAGGGTGCAAGAACTGTGCCATGATCTTGGAAGAGGAGGAGCCAATCCAGATATCTCCCGCCATGTTGGGGGGTTTGCATCCAAATCCAGCAGGAAAACATCATTAAGTAAGCCTTGCCTTCCGCAGCCTCCAAATACAACTAAGTGGGACCCATTCACACAGGAAAGTGTATGACCCCAACGACCTGGCGGAGGAGAGCTTACCTGGACATGTCGCCACTCCGGATTTCTAGCGTTCAGATCCAGTACAAAAGTATCATTCATTGGTTGCATGTTAACCCCTTCACCTCCGAAGAGGACAACTCGATTCCCAACTGCACAAGCACTGAAGTTGCATCGTGAGGGTTCAACAGCACCTCCAACAGTAAGCTTCCTCCATGCTGCTGCTTCGAGGGTGGTCAGCTCCCTTGCAAGCCGACCCCAACCTAGTCTCTTTGCACCAGGCACAGTTTCCAAGAGACGGGTAGTTTCACTTCCCCATGCGTTCTGGCAGACCATTCTCCAAAGGTCTTCATTCTTCGCGAGAGCGTAAAATCGTCTAGAGACAGAGCCAACTGCTGCAATATCTCTTGGTGTCAATCTTGAAAGTATCTTAAGTGAGATGACCTCATCACTCAATTGCCATATCCCACACGTACCACGTGCAACATTTCGATCCCCTGTTGACAAGATGGGGAGAGAGGATAGACCAGTACGGAACCGTTCAGTTGACTTTGCGGAATCCTTCCCAGATATTGGACCAAGTTCAATGTTGGCTTCAGTGAAGAATTGTATCCCAATAACATGAGTAATTGCCTCGTCATCTCCATAAATAGGGGTTAGTCGCAATCTATTGAGCAATGGAGATCCATCTTTCCGAAAGTTCAAAAGCTCCCCTTGGAATTCAATCCCTTCATCCAGACATCGCCTTATTTCTGCGACTACAGCCGAATCCACCAAAGGATGCCTTCTCTTGGCAAATGGGCCTCTACACTGCAAGAACCGACTGTACAAGTTCCATGGAATTAGGTATAATAATAAATTAAAAAAAAAAAGAGGAGGGAGAGTGAGAGACTGTGATAGCTAGCAACTCACTCGCGAACATGGTATAGCTCTTACCACCAACTGCACTAACACAAACCTGCTAAATTTGCAATAATACAAAAATGGCAGGCAGTAAATCCTAACAGTGGTACACAACAACAGGAGACTCAGGAGCACATGACCCAAGAGAAGATAAGGCAATGACCACAAAACATGCATAAAATTATCTATGACTTAATCAGCAACATGAAGGCTATAGATTTCAACTCGGTTGAAGCTATCATAGCACCACCAAGTGATTGTTGCAGGGTAGGCATTTGCAAAAAAAACTATCCGGTCACAAGAAGATGAACAAGAACATACAACTACCATAATCATGCTGCTTTCTCAAGAATCCTGACCTAAAAGACCGACCCAGTAGCACCAATCTAGGACTTAAGACCACTAATCCACAATATGTCACAAGAACCCAGATCGTAGTCCACGTGTTTTCAGAGACAGAACAAATCAGAACTACTAATTAGATTCTGGATGAGCATAATTCATCCAAACTTCTTTATGAATCAATTGCACAGCACAAGAGAGGCACCTAAAGCAAAGCTCCAGGAGCAGTTAAGCCCAATGATATTCTTTAATTAAAACACTGTTGTACATCATCTGTTCAAGACGTATACCAACTTACCCTTACAAATCACTATAGAGAAAAGTAGAGAAACGATATCCACCATTGCACCCATGACCCTCTCATGTAGGAACTTAAAAGTTTGTACACTGCCATCACCAAGAACAAAGGGTCACATAGATTTCTCTTATCATGAAGTGACTGATTCACTTCAGTAGCCATTTCAAAGATAATCCTAATAAAGACATCACATGAGTAACATATCCCAGTGCTTATTATTCCGCATTCAAATTACAGTGATGTTGCTGACAAGCATCGCGCCAATTAGCTCTGAAGCTATATACCTTGTCAAATACACAGTTTCCAGTACAACAGCAGTTTATTCTCAGTGCCAATGAAACAGGGCTGGACCTATCTTGTTCCTACAAAGTATATTCTCACTAATTGTCACAATGCAGTAAAATCAAAACTGTGTGGCATGATTTTCTATATGCCTACTAATCACACATTACGCCCTGTTACTAGACTCCAAGATAGTTACAGCTTTGGTCAAAGCAGCCAACATTCTAGTTGGCAACAATGAGATCATTGGACAGGTAAAAACACACATCAGCATAGGTAGAATACAAACTCCAATACTACCAACTTGGATTGGCTATTGCACCCCACATAGTTAGGTATCCTCCTAGTCAATATTCTTTGTGCATTCAAGGTCCTTCTGATGAAATTTCTAGTGCCTACTCAGAGTCGCCAGTCCCTTTGACCCCATACAGGAGAAATTTGTGGGCCCCCATGAAAAGTTTAAATGGTCAATACCAACTGGTTTTTCAAAACACAAAGTCTAAAAAATCTCATCTCAAATCCAGAAAATCTACAGACTAGTCATCACTATAGCTACTCATTTCATGCACATACTGAATCATGAGCACCCCGTCTTTTAACATTTCATCGAGATCTTACACAACATTCTATCACCATGTATGACTCTATGTAAACCTCTGTATTTCAGCATCCACTCTATTCTCATGCATGATATCCCCATAAACCCACCAACTCTGTAACATATCCAGAGCCTAAACAGTTAAGATAGTTTCATTAATATCACCACTTTTCTACAAACTAATCATCACCGTAATTACTCATTTTATACACACACTGAATTGTGACCACCCATCATTCAATTTCATATCATTGGCATAACTTCTGTGTTTTTACATTTAATGGCGAGCTTATGCAGCATTCTTTTCCCATGTTATGACTCTTAGTGAGCTTCTGGATTTCAGCATTTACTCGATTCTTATGTGCATTATCCCTGTGAAACCACCAACTTTGTGACATAGCTTGAGCCTAAACCTTTATGATTGTTTCATTCAAACCGCAACAGATTATTTACTTTCCATTCATAATTCATCACCAACCACCTTAAGCAAATATTTCTTAGAACCCCAGACCATTTTTAGCTAGGTCTTCTAGTACACAGTTCATCTGCAAATCTATGGAAGTTGCATCTCTTCCTAGAATCAATGTGAAACCACCTTCAATGAACTTGTTTCTCCCTCAATTATGTTCCCACCAACTTTTTGTAGGAAAATTAGTGCCTATAATCCAACCTTCTTTTGAGTGCTAACACATGCATACAAGAGGCAAGGGGATAAAGGTTGACTTAAAGTTCCCTCTCCTAGTCCTGCCCTTGTTCCCTACCAGGGCATGCTCCATAATATCAAAATTTTCCAACCTCATTCTCACATCACACCGGAATGAAGCATGCAGGCAGGTACCGCAGCACATTGTGTTAGGACATTGCCACATCTAATGGAAATGATTCAATCAAGACTTATGGGCATATCTATTTGTATGTAAAGCCACATCTTTTCACCGGCTTCAAAATTTCATATATGCAGATCCTTCTACCAAACAACCAATTTCAATCTTGAGAATAGTGCAATCGACACTCAGTCACTTGTACATTGGAAATCCGATACTCATCAACCAGAAAGCTTCTTGTAGGAAAGAATTCGGAATAACCCCACCTCCACCACACTCACTCCCCCCAAGAAAAAGATTCTGGTAGATAGGGAAAAAAATGCACGCATTAATCTGCCATGTTTTATTGAAAGGCATAATCACTTATACAAACCGCTACAACAAATTTCGACATACTATTTGTTCTTAATGTTCATCTCAAAATTTCAATATGGAATTCTCATTCAGTAATGTCTTCAACATAAACGCATCTGAATCTATTCCATCAATTTTGATATTAGCAAATATTGTTATCAAGATTCCCAAGAAAGACGAGTTAGAAATGAAACTTTAAAACAGTTATAAACAAATGATCCCATCAGATAAAAGATGATATAGTTTCTGCAAAACATCAGAATATTCACAACCAAATTCCATTCGATAGTCCATGCTTGTACTTCCTTGCGGTAACCGCCCACCTAGACAGTAGTAAAACACAATGAAGTAGCAGACTCACTGCTGCATATTACTGAAGCTTCACTAAGACCTCTCAGGAAGGGATCAACATTAGACCACAAAATCAAGCCTCCTCAGGCATACCCAGAAAGCTCCACCCACTACTTCTCTCCCTATAAACCTCCCATGGTTTAATTCCAGATTGAGGATCACTAAAATTTCCAGCTTTAAAACAAGATACAAAGCCTTGAAGCACATCAGTTACATCACTCCTTTGAGAATAGCAGGAGCAGCTCGCTCAATTAACAGCAATATAATCCCAAGAACACATGGAAGAAAACAGCAAAGCAGATGACCAAATATCAAGCAACAAAACCGCACGTCACTCGTCTCTCCATCAAATGCAACAGTAAAGAAGGTAAAAGGGAAGCGAAAGCACAAAAAGAGGGAGACTAGAGACTGACCAGTTGCGACCGAGGACCTCCTCGGCGCGATACCCGGTGATCATCTCGAAGACGGCGTTAACGTAAATGATGGGGTGGTCGGGCTCGAGGGCGTCGGTGACGACGAACCCACAGGGCGAGGCAATCTGTATCAAGTTCTCGACGGGGAAAGGAATCGGGCCGCCGTCGTTGAGCATGAACCCTTCCTCTTCATCCCCGCTCAAATCCGAATTGCTGCTGCTGTCCCACTCCATTTATTCCCTCTCCAAGCTCCGAGCTTTCCGATTCGCGGGTGCCTCCCTCTTCAACCCATCAACGGAAACTTCGAGGAGAAGCAGGGAGCGAATGCACGAGGGGAAGCGACGCCGACCCAATTGAGGTATGCTCGCTTCAACGATAGCGAGCGGGAGAAGGGGGCGAAGGAACGGCTTTAGGTTTCTTGGTGTTCACAGGTTCGCGCGTGTGAAGGAGAGAGAGAGAGAGAGAGAGAAGAATTGTGAAGGAGTTTGTTTGGCTGAGAAGACGACGCAGAGAGAGAGAGAGAGAGGGGAGGGGGGGGGGGGGGGGGGGGATGGTGTGCAGACCGACTCGGATGAAAGGTAGAAAAATCTGGGCGTCCGGAGTGGCCCAAATTCTGTTGATATTTTCCTCTTTTCTCTTCTTTTTGCCTTTTATTTTTCATTTTCATATATTCATTACTTGTAAGAGTTGTAGAATTGTTGCGCCAGATATTTGTTTTGTCATGGATTCTCTTCAATTGTTCTTTGAGAATACGTATCTATGATTTACTCTCTCTCTCTCTCCCTCTCTCCTTTTGAGTCGATAGATACCACATTTTCCTTTGCTAAGTTGTATAGTTACTTATTCTATGATGATCAGTGACTTCAGTCGAAATACGACATAATCTGTAAAACCGTCATGACGGTCATTACATATTTATTGAGAATATGTTATTCATAACCAAAGTCCCTAAGGAAATTTATCGTCAATAGTCTATAATTGAACCCGTTGCATCTAAATAAATAGCGAGTTTATCTAACAAAAGGAATTTCGTTTCTCTCATGCCATTTTTGAATTAGAGTCCTCCATCCAATGCCATCCCCCTTGCCTTAGGACGTAGCCTCCTTGGCCCCGCGCAAATTGGTAGTTGCGGTTCGATCAAGTCTTTCTATTATTCGAAACAAGTTCTGCATGTGCAATCGATCACAAATTTTCTAGTGTTTCTTTTTTTGGGTGGAAATTATCATCTTCACTCAAAGCGATTCGGAACAAGAATGGAAAGTAATCGGAAAAGGTCGGAGCAATCCATCACCCTTTGATCCTCCCTCGTGCTCTAGTCAGGTGTCGTCAATCAAGCGCATGATGTATCGTAAATCTCCCCCCACATAAACTGACCCTGCTCATCTCATGAACCGTGAACGACCCGAGTCAAGATTCAGGTGGTGATGAGAGATAAGTCCCGCAAAATGCATAGTTCTTGACTTTAAAAGCAGCAGCGACGAGGGATGATCACCATCCTGGTAATCGATCTAATCCGAAAGCAGATCAAGCAAATACTTGCACGAAGTGACATATACTAGAGCATTAAATCCCAAACCGCTCATTTAGTGAAATGAAATCCCATCATCATAATTAAAGGCGGCAACATGGTTGACGACACAATGTTCAAATATTGCAGTTTCTGCGGATGTGGAGAGCTGCATCACACGGCCTTGCTGCAGCATAACGCAAACTTGTCATCAAATGGTTTGGCAAACATCGGTTGTCATCAAACGGTTCAGAGGCCCAAATGGGTCAAGTTGGGTACGCAATTCATATTCGAGTCAAGAGACGTCATGGTCGGTCTGTCCAGATCTCATAAGGGAAAATATAGCACTTGCTCCAATCAAAGACATATAAATTTTCAATATCAAAGCAAATGGCCTTCACGAGAGGCTGTCTAACATAATGCGGTAACCACTTTAAGAGAGAAGCAAAGTCATTCAAGGCCTAACCAGAAGCTTTCAGATGATCCCTCCAGTCTAAACAAACAATATGAACGCAAGAGAAGTGAATGAAAAGAGAAGTAGAACGTGTACAGCTTTCTAGTTCCTAGTTTCAGACACAAATTTAACTGCTGCAAAGCCAAAAGCATACTACTGTCTCTGCCCTCCCCAGACGAGAAGACCAAAGCATTACTGCAGCAGAAGGGCCAGCTATTATTAGCAGAATGACAATGGAAGGAAAATTTTTGGAGAAAAAGATAGTTCAGTGGTATCCTATATATTATTCTTCATTTTCTCTTGAACTAATGGGATGTGATCTTAATTTTGGCAAGGATCCAGAGGAGACCATTATTACGCTATTGATCCTGGACAGACCTTTCGAGGCATATCCAACACGTTATATAGCTTGCATAATAAAAAAGAAGTAACACAAATGAGGCATGGCATGTGCTACGAAAGCTCACAGAGACACCAAGAAGGAAGACAATGTAAAGATGCACAATAAAGACTCTAGGTTGTTACCACTCCTGTAGTTTCTTCCTTTGCAGCAAGTCCATCAAGCACCGATCAATGTATATTAAGGCAGCAGAAATGGTCAATCCAAAGTTATAAACTCCATTGAGCCAAACGTGATTCTGGATGGTTCAAAAAACCTGACGCGGCAGAGAAGCAGAGTGAAATGGGAGTTCGGGATAACAACGTGATCATGAAGAATATCCTTCTAGGTGATCCATGAAATGAAGGGATTATATCAGAGAGAGCAATTCTCACGTAACAACGACCTCCCAAATACCAAGATTTAATTTCTATAACATTCGATTAGCAAGCTGCTGTTCATGGATGGTTCCCCTGAAAGCTCGATATCCACTTTCAAAGGATAACCCACTCCGACAATGAAGATTATATTCAGTTTCGTTATGAGCCACCATCCATTACCCACAAAAAAGAAAAAAGACAAAAAAAAAATCGAAACTGGTAGCAGTAGGTACCAGCAACAAGTTATAAAGAAGCAGTAAATGTGGGAAAAAATGCTAAAGTCTCGAGGTACCTGCTCTCAATTGGATGAAAAGGTTATGTTGAATGGATGTCTGCAAACTCAAGCAATATCAGAATTAAGTAATCTTTTCCTTGGTAATGGAGCTTACTGTGCCTAGCAATTGGAACTGGCATTGCAAGGAAATATTCATGACATGACACAGCACACCAAGCTAACGCTAGCCACTTCCAGAATTAAATACCCCAGTAAAGCATGAAACAATTGTCTTTCAAAAAAACATCAGTAGTTGACATAAGCAGAGGGCCATGATGGTTAAGAAATCTCGTACATGATGCACCCAAAGATCAGAAGTTCTTTTGAAAGATCCACAGAGCAGGATGACACACAAATAGGAGAAAAGTTAGGGGTGTAGTGATATGGCAATACGTTAATATAAATATACAAGCAAAATCAAAGAGCAGAGAAGCACACGGCCAGTAAGTTCGCACATTCATCAGCGGTCTATGGATGATCTACTCTCGTGGGATTTTTCAAATTCCACTTTGGAAATTGTTTTCAATCAAAAAGGAGGACTCCTCCAGCCAAGACTAGAAAAGGAGGTCATATCCAAGACTCTTGATGTGATTGACAGCCAGCCCATTATCTAAAGGATAAATATTGAAAATATAAGTTTTCCCTTTCCAATAGCATAAAAAAATCATACTCCATCATAGATTCAGCCTTCACAGCTGGGGTCATACTTTAAAAAACAAAACTGAAGACCGAAAAGTACCACCACTGCAAACATATGTAAGGAACATTTGAAATTACACTAGTTGAACACTTATTGCGTAAAATCACCTGAGAGAGAGAGAGAGAGAGAGAGAGAGAGAGAGAGGGAGAGAGAGAGAGAACAGTTCAACTCAATTCACTAGAGCGACAACAAGAACCTACATTCTGATTTAATCATAAAAAGCCACTTCTAGTTACAATACAAAAAATCTTTTGCTAAAATACAAGGAAAAAGCTCAAAATGATGATGGACTTGCTTGTGCAACAAGTTAGAAAAAGGCCTCAGTAAATTCCTTCTGCCTATCAGACTACTTAAGAATAAAAAAACCCAGGACCTGCCCGTGATAGAAGTTCATTGCCAGCATCCTTTCCCATCAAAACCATATCTTCATAAGTATATGGGCCTTTTCTTGAAGTTTCAAGCACTGAGATATAGAAACAAAACAGTAGAGAAAGATTAAGTCTTCAGATCAAATACCCATCCTCCAGTGGAATGAAGAATGAGCGTCAGTATGTTAACTTACCACGGATACCATCAGGTGAAGCAACCAATCCTCTAAAGATGCAATTGCCATCCTCACCTTTACAAGCATATCCCGCGATAGGAGTGCGGCAAGACCCATCTAAAGTCTCAAGAAAGGCCCTCTCGCAAGAAACCGCCAATCTCGTTTCCTCATGGTTCAAAGTGGCCAAGTAAGTAGCCTGTGAAAAAGAAATCCATTACAACCAACAACACCGTATCTCACTAACCAGGGTTGTCTGAATAAATGCTGCTCGATCTTTTATTAGAAGCGAAAAAAATTGGCTAGCCCTTAACTCTCTATCAGAGTAAATAACCCACCATCTTCTCATCATCACTTCGGCAGGCAATGCCAATGGCACCTTGAGCAACAGCAGGAAGCATATCATCAATTGGAAGAACGGAAGTGACATTTTCCGTCATGTTTAACCTTTTCAACCCAGCTAGTGCCAATAGTGTTGCTTGAACAACTCCCTCACTCAGCTTTTTCAATCGTGTCTGGACATTGCCCCTGAAGTTCTCCTGGACCTGCAAGTTAGAATTAGCCAAAAGTAGGAATAAATAGCCATTTAAGGAAAAAGAAACTTATATGCAACTGCAACATAGATGGTGCCCTGAAATTTAAGAAAAAGCATCATTACTTTGAGTGATAAGCTTTGATTATAGTCCTTGAAATATATGATCAGTCTTTTCCACGATCCGAAATTAAAGATGACAAGAAAAATGTGGAACTGCTAATATGCTGGTTGCCATGGCCTTCATGGTACTTTTAGAAAATGGTGACATTTTGCGGATAGTCACACGAATGATAAATTCCATCTATAATTTATTAGGAAATTCTAACTAAACTAACACGTTATAGTCTTGGCGAGATGCTTATGATGCACATACATTTAGGATGTCATTTGTATGTCAAAAAGGGATGTTGGCTTACTTGAAGTGAAGGATATCTGTTGAGTATTTGCGACTTCCTCCTGAGTGAAGCCGTACCAATAACACTTCCAGCAGGGAGTTCAGCAAGCGACCCCGCGCACATGGAGATAAATGCATCGCGGACATCCTCGCGCTGAAGGTTGCAAGGTAGTATAGTCTTATCTGGTAAGTAGGTAGGGACATCTTTCATAGAATGGACAGCGATGTCGATATCTCCATTTATTAGCGCCTCATCTATTTCTTTTGTGAAAAGCCCCTTGCCCCCAATGTCAGCAAGTGGCTGAGTAAGGATCTTGTCCCCTGTTGTCTTTATGATCTTGATCTCTATAGCTCCTTCTTCAGTTAACTCCGGATGGCTAGCCATAAGCTTCTCTCTTGTCTCATAAGCCTGAGCAAGTGCCAATGGGCTGTCCAATGTAGGAAGTGCATGAGTACTCACACTAAACAGATGAAACATATGGAACAATGACAGAATCAGACAAACAATTTCAAGTACTCTTTTGTTCAGTAACCAAAAAAACTATTCTTTTCAAATTCAAGCGAATATTAAGAGTCCATCCACATTAGCAGAAGCATTCACAACCTTTCCGTAGAGAACTATAACTTCTAATGTAGCTAAGAGTTGGCAACCAGTTCTCTTGCCAATTGAGCCACTTCTTAGAACCCATAATTGATTGAGCTATCAGGTTAAATTAAGTGTCGCAATCAATATGCAGTCACAAAGTGTGAGCAAATCGTCTTGCATTCTCAGAAGCTAAATTCGATTCAAGCACGTATCCCCCGTACATATAGAGCACGTATCCCCCGTACATATAGAGAAACAAAGCTATTTTACTAATGCAAGCAACGAAAGAAGCGGAATTCGAGCTCCGGAAACGAGAAACGACGCACCTTCCTCTGGTGCCGATGACCAGAAAACCTGTCCTTGCCTCCTGGGTCTCCTTCTCGACGGCGACAGAGGCTCTCACGATGCCATTGGTGTGAGGCCTCCTTGAGAGAGTAGGAAAGGCGAGAGATTTGCGAGAAAACCCAATAACGGAGACCGACCCACCACTCCAGGAGTTGACCGGCAAGGGATGGCCGGGCCCAAAAGCCCGTCTCGTGGATAAAGAAGTAGATGATGAAAAAGTCTCCATTGGCAGGGAGAAGCTCTTTCTTCTGTCTAGAGAGAGAGAGAGATGGCGAAGAAGAAGAAGAAGAAGAAGAAGAGAAGGAGGAGAAGATGGCTTGGCGTGAAGGACAGTTTTATCGAAATGGATTGTGGGGGTGGATAGAGATTAGGATTACGGACAGACAAGTTCTGCAGATCTCCTGCCGTTATCAAATTATCGCCACTCCCACCGTCACCAAACATCCTTTTCCTTACCTTCCAATTCATGCCCGCTTTAGTCATCCACATCTCCCCTTTTCCAGAGTTGGAGGGCGAAGATATTGACCATCCCTCTTCTTGTCTTTGAGTGGTAACAATCCTACCACCATGATGATATTAGCAAAAGCATGCATATGTCGTATCAATCGGCAATTAAAACGGCATATGAGACTGAATTGTGAGCGTCTCTTCTATATGCTCGCATTGTGAATAACTAGCTCACATGCGATATGTGTTCCATCTATAATGACAAGATTCCAAATGTAAATCATCCAATTATGTTTTATCCAAGTCTTACTTTATATTTTGTCAAGTATAATGATGAGTTGATCTAATAAAAATAAAGGAACCTTAAAAACGTAACTGAATTTTATGCTCCTCAATTCGCTGTTTAGATAAAACGTTCCATTTTTGTCCATGCTTTAGTTACAGTTATTCTCTTTAACGATGTTTTCATTTTTCATAACACTATATCAATTGTGAGCAACAATGTTACACAATAATCTAAAAATAATGTCTATAACCTACATTCTTATGAAGTGTAGAGATATTCACCATTGACATTGTATAATCTATTGGTGGAGACCAAACATATATTGTCATGCCCGCCAAAAATAGACCCAAAAATTAGTACTTAAATGAACTACAACGTGATTCCCCTCTATCCTTCCAGGCGTGGAAGCTACGCATATGACTCTTGACATTTTTGTGTGTTTCAAGACTCGGAAAAAACCAAACTTTTTCGTTGGGGGCTATATAAGGCTCATTTACTAACTCATTGATCTTCATTTACAAGTTCACAACACAAAAAGTTTCGGTTTTCTTTTTCTTTTTTTCTTTAACAGCGCCAACCCAAGAAGTACGTGTGTTTTGCCGCCGTCAATGCCCAAGTTCTTACTTGCCCAGCAAAAACCCTAGCACCGGCGGCTTCTGTTTCATACCCCTCTTGCTCCAGTCTCTCAATTCTTGCACTCGGTCTCTCCGAAAGGCATTGTGACTCTGTCCTCTTCCCCAGCAATGGAAGGAGGCCCTGTTGATGAGGCAGCGAAAGCTGTCTCGGACTTGGCCGTGGACGCTTCATCTGGTGAAACTCAGAGCAAGAAGTAAGTTTCTGTAGCCGGCGTGCTTCATTGAATACGTTCTTCCTGTTCTCGTGCTGCTTCATTTGAGGGCCTGTGTATCTGTTTGATAATCGGTCCATTTTGGTGCTTTGAGATCAAACTCGCTTGCCTGCTTCAATTTCGTCCTCTTTTTTTTTTTTAACGTTCATCTTTCGTTCGTGTATTCTGATGGGTCGATCTCATTTTGGAATTCACTGTAGTGCACGCAAGAAGGAGTTGAAGAACAAGCAGAGGGAGGAGGAGAGGCGGCGCAAGGAGGAGGAGAAGGCTAAGCTGGTATAAAGCTGTTTCCTTTGCTCATTAATTTTGTGTTAATTGTTCTGGAAATTGGTAAACGTACCGTGGAGATATTTGCGATTTTTATTTCATAATTTAGAGGCGTTTTATGCATCCCGGTCCTAACTGGCTTTGAGTGCAGTACAAAAAATCTATCCTTTTTCTTTGAATTTAGCTTTTGGCATTTGGTTTGTCAAGGGATGTATCTTAGCTGGCTATATCAGTGTGGAACACACACACACATCATATATATGTACATTTTTTATAATTCTAGCGCAGATGTAACTAGTTATGATAATTTTGTCGTAAAGGCACTTTGCATCAACAATTGCCAGCTCAAACTGCATTTGGTTTTGTCTCCGCATTGTTGGATGTGGATATATTATCAGTGTATCTTGTAGAGCAAATCAGATGGACTGCACACACAAGTTCATGGTAAATGATCGTCTTATTTTATGAACTGTGTTGGATAAATACTCTTCTAAAGACTCTTAGTAGAAAGATAACGTTTTTTTTTTTTTAGGGGGGGGGGGTGTCACTGTACTAATTACGGCTGCTTGCTTGTTTTCGTTCTTAAATCTGTATAAACAAAGCCTATAAATTTAGATAATGCCCATGGACAGACACTATGAAGAAACTTGAATGGTAAAGATGCTTGTATCTCAAGTAGATGGCTACTTGAGATCTTGAGTGGAACAATCCTGGTTCGACTTTTGTTAATATCAGTAATATGATTTCTTCCAATCACTTGAATCCTTATGCTAATTTGACTGTACAAATCTGAAGGCCGCTGCCAAGGCAAGTTCCCAGTCTCAGAAATCTGGAGCAGTTGATGATGACGACATGGATCCAACAGTATGTATCATTTTCTCCCTTGTTATGTTGCATACTACTTTATGAGCTTCACATATGCATGCTTGTTTTCTCTTGCCTACTTGCAGCAATACTTTCAAAACAGACTAAAGTATCTTGAGGCACAGAAGACTGATGGGAAAAACCCTTATCCTCACAAGTTTCAAGTTTTGATGTCTATCACTGAATATATTGACCAGTATGGAGGCTTAAACAATGGAGAGCATCTTGAGGATGTAGCCATATCTTTAGCTGGTACTTATGATAGTGTTTTCTTTGTATGGGAAAGATATGTCATTGTCTTGTCTTCTGCTCTTTATCTTAGCATTGTTTCTGTTGTTCAAGGTCGAATTATGAGCAAACGATCTTCATCGTCAAAGCTGTTTTTTTATGATTTGCATGGGGGTGGATCAAAAGTGCAAGTCATGGCTGATGCTAGGTGACTTCCATTTCCTTTTCTTCTTGCTTTGAAAATTAGTTTTTGGTAATTTTCGTATTCAATATTCTTTTGTCTACTTTTCCTTTACCATCTCATGTTTCCATTTAGTTAGCAACTTGCATACGTTAGAAATTATCCTTACTTTGGACGTATTTAATAAACTAGTGGCTTTAATTACCTCCTTTAAATGCTCTTGTTTTTTTGTTCATTGATCATCCAAAACATTTAGGCAGTATTGGTTGGAAACCGAAATACAACAGATTGAAGATCATTTGCTTTTTTAAATTTTTTCCACGCCCTTTTGTTTGCAATATTTTGAAAGCTTAGTGACACTTTTGTCATAAGGTTACATCCCAATATTTGGATCAGAGATTATCAATGCAGGTCTGTGTTCTTAAGATATTTTCCTCCAACAATTTTTGCTTTTCCTTCCTCTGATTCAAATGGGCCTCTCGGTGCAAGCCTTTATTTTACAGGAATTCCTTATCGAACTAGTCAAGCATGATTGCGTGTATGCACACTTAGGAAAATCAGTCAGGACCTTTTGTTTATTGACTATATCAGCCGTTTCTTCAAAATAATAAATGTTTTGTGATACTCGCTTTCATTCTGTTACTTTAAGATTCCATAATTGTATCCTTTCTATGTCAAAATGCAGCAAATCAGGTATGGATGATGCTGAGTTTTCAAGATTCCATTCCAATGTGAAGCGTGGTGATATTGTTGGCATCAGTGGTTTTCCAGGTTTGGTTCTTGCGATTTAATTGCTGTACTACTTTCGTTGGCTCGTTATTTACTTTTGATGCCTGAGATGCTATTGTTGATGTTGCTAAAACTAAGATTTTCCATTCTTTTTGCGTAACCTTAATTTCATCATGTACTTTAGTGAGAAGATTTCACTGTGTCTAGTTTTTGATTTAAGTTTTAGTAGATATTGGTACAATGCAAGGAGGTTTTGGTTCTTAGAAAAGTTCTATCTGGTCAAGAGAAGTATGAAATTACTTTTGCTGATTGGTCTTCAAATGATAATTCAATTCAACCAGAGAATTGTACTGGTGCTATTTGTGGAAGTTCAACTCTTTGACTGGTCCTCAAAGGGAAAAAGGGGTGTAAAACATTGTATGATGTGGCATACTTTCATTTCTTCTGGCAATGAATGTTTCCTCTTTTGTTCATTTCATCTTCTCATGAGTGCTAGCTGGAGGGAAAAACTAGGGGGAATGGTTAAAAAGTTTGACCATTTTCTTCCTTTATGGATGCAAATACCAATGTAGCTTTCTTCACCAAAAATAAAATAAAATACCAATGTAGCTTCTGTGGTGCCGAGACACCTCTTCTTGTATAGTTTCGGTTAAAGTTTATACAATTAACTTACCTTACAAAAAAAAAATACCCATGTAACAAGATGAATTGGTGTTCACAGGAAGTCCAGCACAGTTTCTTAGGTTGGTTGGTTCAAAAATTTCCCTTTAATGCAGACTTCAATGAACACAGCTTGTGTGTAAAATGTGAAAATTATTTTTTCCCTTCCTGCCAATATCTAACTTGCACTTGAGAAAAATATGAAATTGTTTTATATGAACCTACGTCTCAGCATTTGCCTATCATGAAAGCTCTAGGAGTTTTGGATGCAATTAAATTCAAGGCGTGAGTTGCATGATTTACATTATGCAAAATAAAAAGTGAAAGTCAATCTAGACAATCCCAAGGAAAGGATAAGTATTAAAGGGATAAGTATTAAAAAGAAAGGCGGTTGAAGAGACTCCCTCTTCCAGTCCCAAGAGATCATTTGTCAACCACTTCTATTTATAAGACTACATCAAATTATGTATTGTGTATATGTATAGTACATATATAAGTAAATGTGCATGCACTTGCCGGACCTTTATATCTCCGTGGATGGCTCCTTTACCTTGTTAATGTTTTCCTTTCCTTGGTTCTTTCAGGAAAAACCAAAAGGGGTGAGTTAAGCATATTTCCCAAGTCTTTTATGGTTTTGTCCCATTGTCTTCATATGATGCCGAGGCAAAAAGCTGCTCCAGGTTCAGAAAATGCAAATGTGAAGGTAGGAAGGCGTGATTTAGAATTATCTAAGATTAAAATGATTTCATGATGTGATTGATTCCTCGTGCTTGTGCAGAAAACAGAACTGTGGGTTCCAGGAAGTACCAGGAATCCTGAATCCTATATTTTGAAAGATCAGGTACTTGATCATTTTTGTATTATTGGTCGTATTTATATTTTTAAGTTTAGTATTAGGACTTTTTCTACTCGGACTCTTTGACAGTGCTTGATTTGACATGTCCAACATGTCAGATATAGTCCTCTAGAACACTATTGTGCACCCCCCCCCCCCCCAAAAAAAAAAAAAAAAACTGTGTCTTGAGTTTATGTTTGAATGACTTAATTCTATTCTGTGATATTGCAAGGTATAGGTTCTTGGTTGTATGAATATTCATCCTACTGTTCTTTGTTTTGATTCATTAACAATTAGCTACATTGGTTGAGCTTGTAATCTATTGATTGAATCTAGTTTTCCTCGCGTTCTCGTGAGTTGTTGATGTAATGCACTGATGTGCGGAAATTGATTTTGTTGGTTTACTCATTTGCGGTATATTTTTTCTATCTAGGAAACTCGATACCGTCAGCGTTATCTGGATTTGATGTTGAATCTGGAGGTTAGACAGATATTTAAGACTAGATCCAAGGTCATACAGTATGTCAGGAAGTTCCTCGATGATCTTGACTTCTTGGAGGTAAAGCTAATCGTGAATTTTTAATTTTTAATTTTTTGCTCTGCTTCTAACTAGTGCATTAGATTTCTCAGCCTTATCCTTATAAACCTTCAGGTTGAGACACCTATGATGAACATGATTGCTGGAGGAGCTGCTGCCCGTCCTTTTGTGACTCATCATAATGACTTAAACATGAGGTTGTACATGCGTATTGCTCCCGAACTTTACCTGAAGGAGCTGGTTGTTGGAGGATTGGACCGAGTTTATGAGATAGGAAAGCAATTTAGAAATGAAGGAATAGATTTGACTCATAATCCTGAGTTCACTACTTGCGAGTTCTATATGGCTTTTGCAGACTATAATGATTTAATGGAGCTCACAGAGAAAATGCTGAGCGGTGAGGGTCTTTGATGTTTAAATTAAAATCATCCTTTATGATATTTGCCTCTCTTTGTGGATCTTATAATTTGACTTATTCGATGAAACAGGGATGGTTAAGGAACTTACCGGTGGTTATAAAATTAAGTATCATGCAAATGGACTTGACATGGATCCAATTGAGATTGATTTCACTCCCCCTTTCAGGTATTTGATTACATGACAATTTCATGTGTTGGACCTATTGTTACACGTCAGATAATTTGTTGGGGTTCAACTTGTGCAGGAGGATTGACATGATAGCGGGGTTGGAGGAGATGGCTAATCTTGACATTCCAAAGGATCTCTCGAGTGTTGAAGCTAACAAGTACTTGGTAGATGCTTGTGCGAGGTTTGATGTCAAGTGTCCTCCTCCTCAAACAACAGCTCGTTTGTTGGACAAGGTAAGCATTATTACTTTTGCGTGTTCTGATACAAACCAACACATAGCTAATTGCCTGACTTATTCAGCAAATTGTCTCTGAAGATGAGCATGCAAAGATGCCTGCAGTTCTACCGTGTAGCCTCTTGAATTTTCTTTTTCATTGTTTAATGCGGTGCAGAAGTTGGTTTGTATAGGTGTCTAGTGGAATGAAAGCATTTATTGGAAGCGGAAATTTACATGTTACTTCATATCAACTTTAATATTGTTCTTCTGTTGGCCAATAACCTCCAGTCTGTTACTGGGGTTCATTTTATCCTTTTCATTTGCAGCTTGTGGGCCACTTCTTGGAAGAGACCTGTGTGAATCCTACTTTCATTATTAATCATCCTGAGATCATGAGTCCCTTGGCGAAGTGGCATAGATCAAAACCAGGCCTGACTGAAAGATTTGAGTTGTTTGCTAACAAGCACGAAGTATGCTTTCTTTCCTATGTCCAGGTTTTTTGTATTTCTGTTATCTGTCTTTTTCTTCTAATTCATCTCTTCTCTGGTCTATCTTTGGTCAGCTCTGCAATGCATATACCGAATTGAATGATCCTGTGGTACAGCGGGAGCGATTTGCCGAACAACTCAAGGTATTATCACTGCTGGGAGCAATTTGGTAATACTCATGATGCAATTCTGAATTGGATCTGCACTGTATTCAGGATAGGCAGTCGGGTGATGATGAAGCCATGGCTCTGGATGAAACATTCTGTACTGCACTTGAGTATGGTTTGCCTCCAACTGGTGGCTGGGGGATGGGTATTGATAGGCTTGCCATGCTTTTGACCGACTCACAGAATATTAAGGTGCTCTCTCTCTCTCTCTCTCTCTCTCTCTCTCTCGTGCATACAAATGCTCGCACACCCATGTACAATCCATACACATGTAACTTTGATGTTCTGCTTTCTATATTAACAGGAAGTACTCCTCTTTCCGGCTATGAAACCGCAAGACGAGCCTCCAGCCAAAGGTACAGATCTGCTTGTCCATTGCAAGAAAATGTCTCCATTTATTCATGCTTCTTATAATTCAGCCAATTTTATAAGTTGTGGTGCCTAATGGCTGAATGGTTATCTGGCAGCTCCATCATCTTAGAGATGTTGACATGCATAAAATCTGGAATATTCTGGTGTTTCATCCATTCAAGGGGAAAGCACCGTCCACCTAGAATCATAGCCAGCACCTCGCCCGTGACCCAAAACTATCTGGGCATCTACATTAGTTTTTAAGTACCGAAAAGCCGTTTATAGGGATGGGGAAGCATACTTTGTTGGAACTTTATTATTTTAATTCTTGGATGCTTTGGCACTCATTTTCGTTATATTATAAATATATGAAATAGACTGCTTGTGTGTCATAGTATATTGTCTATCGAACACTTTGGCTCAGAGTTGGTTGATTGATACGCAGATGAGGCAAGTTTTCTTCAAGTATGGATGATCCTAGTATCGTTCTCTGTAGAGCTCTCATGTTCCTAACAATGAATAGTACATACGGTGCAGTTTAGTGGGATTTGATGAAATTGATCTAACAAACGTAAAATGCTAAAGAATGTTGAATTTGTAATTTAATTATGAATCATAGGAAAGACCGAAAATACATGGAACACACAAAAATGCTGTTTATAGAAAAATGTAGTTGAATCGTCTAATGAGAATTGGAATATGGAATATTGGATTCAAAGAGAAGTTTCAGGACAATGGAGAAATGTATTTCATTCCCTTGAAAGAAAACATTTAGGGATTCCCAAATTGTTTTAAAACCATTGGGTCATGGTTGGCTGAACTTTGCAAGTTGTTGGTACCTCTAAGAAGTCGGCCTAGCAAACCTAAAAAAGCCCAAACTTAATGGCTTTTTGGACCATGGTGTTTTAAACTTCAACTTGGTAGGTACTGTAATGTTGGTGAAGGGTTTTCCTTTACTTTCCTTGTTTTCTTTTGCCTTTTTGAGAACTAGGCCCCTGCCAAGACATGATAGTCATGGAAATTCATTTATTCTTTGAAGCTTTTGCTGATATTTCTTTTGGTCACTAATCATTCTAAGTTTGAGAATCTGAATGCACAAACCTAAGTCAACATTTTATCGAGGTTACCACATCTTAATATAGAATAAAAGGACTTTGTGTCACGTTTCACATCTTATACAAGTCCATAATACTGTAAATTTTCTTATTTTGCTCCATTGTTTTTATCAAAAGAGTCAAAGAAAAAAGAATGCCTTGGCTGTCTTTCCTAAGATAATTCCATGTACAATGAAGGATCCGAAGCCTTTCTCTCTGTTTTCCTAGAAATGCAATGAAAATAATATTAAACTTGAAGTTGGGGAGGGGCAATGAAAGGGGCAAGCCAAGTTGGGTAAGTGGGATGAATGGACATTCCATATTCACAAGAAAGAATCAGAAGCCATACGTGAGTGTACACTATCCAAACGCAGCTTTTGAGCACTTAGCCCTAAAATTCTTTTGGCTCCTCTCTTTTGTCTCGAGAAGACAAGCCACAGCATTCAAGAATCTCCATGATGAGGACAGAGAAAGGGAAAAGAGAAGCAAGAGAGAGTGGAGAGAGCATCACACAATAGAAGAGGTCGCTCATTCATGGATTTGATAAATCGTTTGACACTTTTAAAAATGATTCTTTTTGGACTATTTCAACTCTTTATTCTGACCCACCCACCCTCTACTCTTTTATATGCACCTTTCGCTTAGATTACTTCTTTTCACTTTAATAATTGAACATAGACCAATACCCTTCATTATTTGCCAAAAATTATTATTCCATTGGACAATATCATTTTATAAATATTATATGCTAAGTGCACTCCTCGTTTTTCCCCCTTGAAGCTTGACAATGGTCATGGAAATATGCAATCAACATCATATTCCGAGCTATGAGACAAACCAATTGAAAAACACCATTTGCGTTCATCTGACCTTCATGCTTGGTTTGGTCCCCTTTGTCCCTCTATCCAATTTTTGGGTGCGGGTGGGTGTAGAGAGAGAGAGAGAGAGAGAGAGAGAGAGAGAGAGAGAGAGAAAGGTAGTCAACTTGAGGGCATTGTTCTTCGATAATGCATGAAATGTCATGAAAGAGAAGATCCTAGGGATTTCATTGTGGGCATAGTGTGGCCAAAAGCAACATGGTCCATTGCTCTTTTTCCCTAGACCACAAGTTACAATCTCGTACAGACGACAACGCTGAATCCAAACTTCGTTTATTTCAATTTGATACCTGAGCACAATGACACAGATAGTAGGGACTAAGGGCGCGTTTGGTAACCATTCTCATTCTTAGTTTTTCGTCCTCGGACAAGTTTGGGACGAGGAACCTGTTTGGCAAATTCTCATTCTCATTCTGTTTTCGAGATGAAAAAATGACTAGGGATAGATTTGGGACGAGAAATGAGATAAAAAAACTATTTGGTTTTCTATTTTTAGGATGAGAATGAACAGTACCAATAAATAAGCTAATTATATATATATATATATATATTTTTTGATCTTATCTCTTGCCGTCGCTGATCGCCGCATTTCTTTTATTTTTTTTATTTCAGGGACAAAAATTTTGTGCAATTACCAAACACATTTCTCTTTTATTTTCTATTCCAGAGATATAAATTTTGTACAATTACCAAACACGTTTCTCTTCCCAAAAACTCATTCGAGAGCCATTTCTAAAAAATACTCATTTTATAAAAAATTGTTTCTATAACGAAAAATGGTTACCAAACGTGTCATAATTGTGTCCTTCTCTTTTGGACTCAAATGATACCATATTGTCTTTACGATCTCAAACATTCAGTCATATATGGTTTTTAGTAGAATTTCGCAGTCTACATGCAATATTGGTAGGATTGACCAAGAACTTGCTTTATAGCCTCTGGGAACGGACAAGTATGTAAAAAGTTTGTGAGGGAACAGAAGTGCTCTCCTTGGACAACTTTTGTACCCAGACTCAAATCACCCTTTCTCGACAAGCATATCCATGCATTCACAGAGGAATACAGATATTCAACTGGGCCGAAATTCAAAGACCAAGTAAAATACAAAAATTTGGATTAAATGTGTGGCAAATGCGCAAGAAAAAGTATCAGCCATTGAAATGGTGTCGGTAAGCATATGATGCCCAACTTGGCCAGGCCACAATTATTTCAGAAGTCATGTGGAAAGTAGGTCAACATGCGTTTTATATCGTCCAGATTCTGTGGCTCTCATGTCCCCTGTACAACAGATTACAATGTTAAAGCATGGGGAAGAACTATAACTAGGCTTTCATCTCATCATTCGTTTTTGATTCCTTGAAGGTTACATGTTTAAGGGGCATTTTGGTGTTAAAAGATGGTTCCATTCTTGTGATATGACCTGCCAGATTTTTCATGTAACAACATATAATATCAAAGACACGATCTTCCTACCACGAGAGAAAAGGATAGTGTAATTGGAATGCGATCGAATGGATAATGTCGGACGTGTCTATAACATCTTCAAGGCGAGTAAAGTTTACTATCATGGAAAAAAAAACAGAATGAACTTTGTTGTGGCAACTTGATATGGTAATTTTTATGGACAAGTACTAGACATTATTTATATAAAATGTTGTTACACACTGTCATGTCATGGGACAAGCCAAAGTCATACATGCATGGCTGGGGGGGCTGCTGTACATTAGCATTAAATAGGTGTACCACGTGTTCACATGTTCGCATGTTCCAATTAGTCTTGGTGGAGCCTCCTTTCGCCTGATTATTTGGGTGATTTGCTATTTTTACAGTATGGAATGCCGGTGAAGGTTGTCTGCGTTCCATGCTTGTCACCAGGGGAGATGCATTGCAGTCTCTCTCATTACGTATGTGTTGAACCAATGTAACTCCCCATCAATGGCCCACTTTTGGAAAGGAAAAAAAGAAGTCACCGCATGTCTACTCCTTAGATAATTCCGAACATACTATAAAAATTAAATAGCCCCAAATAATTTTCATTACGCCATATGGTAAGTTTTTGAAAGAGGAAAAACATGTATTTAACATTGATTAATCAATCTCATGATCTTTATCCATTGGTTCTTGACTGTTCTTTGTATTTCTTTTATGTTTAGGACGAAGAAGTTTGCGAAGTTTTTGCTTTTTCGTAAAAATCCACTAAGATTCGATTATTTTAATAAGATTGATGATCGGAGTTTTATATTAAAAGAAAATAAAAAAAGTGATGATGTCTAAAATATTTATTTGAAATTTATCTTAAATTTTAATTTCAAGGACCTCCTTGTCATGTCCGATTCTTTTGTTCTTCAAGTTCTTTACTTGGTGGAATTCTTAAATTAAAGTTGGGAACTTTATATAACTTAGATTTGAGATACGTTGATTGATAAAGATAACGGGAAATTACCTAATCAGTCCTCAATCTATTATACGAATGGCAATTTTAGTTTTAAATTCTCTATTTTATCAATTTAGTTTTAAATCTTTACACCATATTCCATTGTAATCATTTTAACCATTTTTATTGTGAGCCGTTAACATAGTAGTCCAATCATCACTGGTCTTTCTATATGCACATTGCCACATTGGCGAAAATAGATCAGAATGACTATATTGGAATTTTATGCAAAGTTTGAGGACTCAATTAGTAGATTGAAAAGTTTGGGACTATTGAAATTTTGTACCAAGTTTATGATTAATTGGACTATTTCTCCCAAATATTACTAATAAGGTTCAATCTCATTAAAAAAAAGTCTCTCATCAAATTCGTCTTTAGTATAATAAAAAGAGAGAAACTAGAGAAAACTAATGTAATGATTTCACCTTTCCACCTTAGTTCTACTTGAGATTATTTCCATCAACTCATAAGTTGGGGGTGTTATAACCAATTTGAATGTGGAAATAGAGTGAACAACATCCCTTGTATCCGCATGAAATGGACTGTATTGCAAATAGGTTTGCAACCGCCCACGTGCATATTCCCCATGCTATGTCCAATGTGGATAGGATATCCAAATAGGATAGTTCACCCGACAGAGCCGTGCAAACTCCTAACATCGAAACTTTTTTATTTATTGCAAATTCATGGAATCATCCGATATGAACATACCCGTTAATCTGTCTTGTTGTCTATTGTCATACACAGTCGTACACAATTGAACGAAAATTCAAAGGCCCTAACGATGCATACACACTGTTTTATACGCATCGAAACTGCCAAATCCCTAAGAAAAACGACACCTATTTCAACTCCTAATTCAACTGGTAAACTGGCTTAAATCTTAATTGCTTGTAAAGTACGTGGCAATTGCAACCGATACTTTCTTTTCTTCCATTTAAAGCTAAAAGAAACCATTAACCCCATATTACATCGTTATTGATACAACATAGGTCAATAAGAATGACAAGCGATTTCCGTCATTGGATGCAACTTTGCTCAACAGAGTTCTGCAAATGCGGACGAACATGGGCAAAACAAATGCGCCGATAAACTTAAGATAGTAGCTTTGATGAGGTTAGTGAATGAAAAGAAATGGCGGACTGCAGCTTGCTGTTTTGGTCGGATGACAATTTTGGTCATTGCCATGTTTTTGTATCTTGCACCTAATTCTTTGATCTGTTCTCTGTCTTTAGGGCTTTGTTGTTTGTGAGGATGAATGTCACATGCGACTTCGAGGATAGAGATACCAAAGTCGATGAAATTTACTTAGCTTGGCCCGACGAAAGAACTAAGCAACAAACACAAGTGATGTCTACTATTATGAGACTAAGCGCAGTGAAACATCCTTTCCTCTTTTCTTTTTTCTTGTATATGCTTTGATAAATTTGATTGTTTCTGCAAATTATTGATAATACATGATAGCATCAGATGATTATGGTTAGGGATTTTGATCCTTTCTTGGGAATGTCCCACTTTTGTTTGTTCAATGGAAGAAAAAAAATAGAGAAAAATCGCTGTCACACATGGGCAAAGTTGACATTATAAGATGCTGCTGCCCTACCACCACCTCAATTATATATCTAAATAACTTTGATATAAGATAGATATATTAAAAGTCAGGGAGTAAAAAAAGTATGAACCACATTGCATATTGAGCTAAAATTCATATTGCTTTTTTTGCTCAAAGTTTAAAGATTGTTTGTGTCATTTTTCCCTTTCATATGCAAGTTAATGTTAGTTTCATAATGTCAAACACCTAAAGGAATAGACTCATGCACGCTCAAGTTGTCCTTTCTATCATTTGGGAGCAGGAGGGCGGAGGCCGGAACCCCAATGTGCTTTTGCTGTCGTAATCTACATCATCAACGCCATGCTTAAGTATACGACTCCGAGCCCTTAAGTCTTTTATTAAAGTAAATAGTGACGCTATGTAAGACTAAGGGGCTCCAATCAAACCAAATAATAAATTAAAAAGATTGATCGAATTCGATTTTCTTTCTTAGAGAGATAAAAGGTCTTAATCATTTTTTTTTAAATTACAATGCTACTAGCTACTTGGAGAGTTACATATAATTTATATTTATATTCTAGCAGAGTAATCCGGCGCTAGTGGAAACCCTTTAATGAGGATAATGTTCAATTCAATGTCCCTACTGGATAGAGAGCTTTGACTCTCAATGTGGCTTTAAGCTTCGGCAGTGTCTGATCTCGAGCTTTGTCCACTGTCCTCGTTTAGGTCCAGTTCATCTTTCGCATTTGTATTTCCTGCTAATTTCCAAAGAGATATTGCTTTTGAATGCAGCATCGAATTATCTTTTTTTTAAAGGTAAGTATTTGTATTGATCTTTAACCATATTTTGAATATACATCAAAATATACCTGGCACCACAAAACTTGCATTCATGATGACACTAAAGTCATGTAAGAGTGGAAGGGTGCCCTATTTCTAAGGAAAACATGAATGCAGAGGCCCAATACATGACTACTTACAGGCAATATCAAAACCTCGACTACATAAAAATAGACGGGTCAAGGCACCAGCTGCATTGCATTCTCCTATTGGTAGAAGTATCCTTGACCTGCTTAAATGTCATCGCTTTGTCTCTGAAAAACTTCTCCAAATGTTTCTTCATGGTCGACATAAAAAACTGCTGATTTCTGAAGAGAACGTTGTACCTTACTGTTCGGATCAAATGGCGTAAAGCTCCGAAGGAGGATCGAGCCAGACTATGATGAAAACTCTTACCAGTAATATGTCTGATAACCCAATTAAGATTCTCTAACCATGGCCTATTGCACCATGACAATTACACTTAGCAACCCAAAATAGTGCTAGTTTACCCGTGGTATGGCACCCAAAGAAGAGGTGGTCAATAGAATCTGGTCGATGCTTGCAGAAGTCACATTTAGCAACCAAAATTCTTCGTCAATAAAGTAAAAATACCTGGTTGTTAGTTTATTCCAAGTAATCAACATAGATAAAATTGATGCTGGGGAATAATCTCATTGTCCCAGATAAACGAACGCCATAATACCGGGAGAGATCTCAGGTGAATGATATCCCATGCCGATACCATCGAGAAAACTCCAGGAAGATGCCCAAGCCACTGAAAACGGTCCTGGCCACCAAGTAAATGGGAGACGATCATCCCATGTTGTCATACAATCCTTAAGAGACGATGGTTGTTCCAGATTAGTAAGCAATTCAGCCACTATTGCTTGTCTGGAGTATCCTCACCGGTAGATTACATTGCCCATTAAAAAGAAATGCAAAGGGCCCTTCGGATGCCATAAGTCAAACCATAGTGAAGTCAATTGACAATTACCTATATGCCATTGGAACGGATGTCCGAATTCTTGGCGCAGATCAATGAGCTTCTTCCACGCCCAAGAGCAAAAAGTCGGTCTTTTGGCCACCCAGAATTAAAACTATAAAATGTCATATGTCATATGCACTGATGTTCAAGCGATGGAGAAGGCAACCCAAACCCAAGTTTTGCATGATGTTTGCAGTTTGTGAATGACGTGAACCAAACTCCATTTCCTACGTTTGGTTGTATGCTGACATCATGGGCAAATCCTTCTGACTATTTCTAGCTACTTCTTTGAACATATCGTTTGTCGAGTTTGATTTTCGCATGTCCACGAAAAGTTTCTACCCATAGAGGGGAAATCACGCTTGTTGTTCTTAACGCATGGTTGGCGAACCCATGTGACGTGATTAACTTGGAAATTCAAAGGGCAGGTTCGTAGATAATTTTATCGGAGGCATAAGTACGAATGATCCTCCCGATTTAATAAAGATAATATCCAAAACTTAGGGTCTTTTTCCCCTTATCTTTCGTATACAAATAAATAACGGAGAACCCTAAACCTAAGTGTTGTTCCCCTCCCTATTTATGCATTAAGAACTGCAGATTTTCATGCAACTGTTGCAAACTCGGGAACAATAAACGTAACTTTAAGCAAAAGGCAAAAGGAGAAGACGAGGAAACCAATCGGAAGATCCCTTCAAACTTTCTCCTATCTGACCACATTATTCGGATCTGGTAAAACACCTTAACCTCCCTTCGAATGAATAATATAAATACGCTGTCTCTATATACGATATGCTCGTGGTTCAACGTTTAGAACCGACACATGGCCTCTATGACCCAAAGTTATTATTTTTCGGCTTTAGTCTTCCCAAGATAGATAATTCAATTATTATGATTCCAGGTGTTATTTGCTCTATCCAACTAGCTAGCCGTTCGACCCGAAAAAAAAAAAAAACTAGCTAGCTAGCTAGCCGGGGAAAAAAACAAGGAAAAAAATGAAGGCAATATTCAACTCCACGAGTCCAATTGCTCTTTCCCTCACGGAAAATTGAGCATTATCCTCCACCAAACCGAGAGGGAAATAATGTGCCATTTAAAAGTAATTTATTCCGGCGGCATTTACTATGATGTCAAACAATGTTTCGATCATGTTCATGAACCGAGTAAAAAACACATATTAAATACCATTATTGCATGACGATAGCATTTGATTGAACAAAATCCATATAAAATTTAAGTACTCGTGCTCATGATTGTTGTCATGCGGCAAGAGAAACAACAGGTGTAGGTTAGGGATTGTGGTGCATGCCGATTTGACTTCTCTTCGGGTCCCAATAGAGATTTTAGTATTTTTCTATACGATTTTGTTTGCATTATGCATCTAAGGATTAGCGACTGTTAGGAAATTCGTTGACAAGTGGAATGCAATTTAATTAATCTGGCGTTAGTGGTCGTAAAAAATACATATAACCTGAAGAAGCATGTAAGAGTTGATATGCATCGAGTCATTATTACACTCTTATAATTTGAGATTAAATAATGGAACTAGATTTTTTTGCAAAAGTAATCAAAATAACGTTGAAAAGAGGGGGGGGGGGGGTTGGAGTAATGTGCTCACTTCACGGCATCCTCCATTAAGAAAAGAGGGCGTGGCAAATTCCAATTGAAGTCCAAAAAAATGGCTCAAGCTAGTCTAAATATGTGGACCACCTAATCCACATTGGCTGGTGGAGATCAATTGTTGGCTTTTCTGATGTGGACGTTTCATCATGTTAGAGACCTTAAAGTTATTATATTGTTATCAAGAAGGCATGCATGTGCTTGTTTGTTTTGATATTTATTATACGACGATCAATTTAATTCTAAATCTATGTCAATTTAGAGCTAAGTATTTCAATCGTGTCAATTTAGTCCTTGTGACCAATTTTTTACATGGTACAACCAATACTAGTGTGGACAATTCTTTTTATTTAATTCTTTTTTTCCTTTGCTTTTCTTTTCTTTTCACTTTTTTTCCCTCCTTGGGCCATCACTAAAGCTAGTTGATGGTTGATAACTGCTGGTCTTATATGAGGATCGCCTTTGCCGAATTGGGGGAGGGATCACCCTTGCCTACCCTCCCCCAATGTTGGTCCTCACCTGAGGCCAATGACCTGACCATTGCTAGTGGATGAAAAATAGAAAAAGTGAAAATGAAAAATGAAAACACAAGAAATTAAAAAAAAAATGAAAATTTTCATAAAATTGCAAGATTTGTCTACTTCAATGCTAGTTGTGCCATGTAAAAGAGTTGGCTTTGACCAAACTACCATATTAGTTTTACGACCAAATTTTGCTAAAGGGACTAGCTGGCAAATCAATAAAAGATTTAAGACTACATTGGTAAAAATTCTAGAGGAAAAAATGGGGAAAAGGAAGAAAAAAAGAAATGAAATGAAATGAAGAAACAAAAAGTTAAAAAAAAATTAAAAAATTTGTTCCGTCAACGTCGATCATGCCATGTTGGATGGCTGGCGCTGACTATACCAATGCATTGATGATAGCCAAAATTGATCGAAAGGACCGATTGTTAATATAATTAGGACTATATTGGCATGATTTTAAAGGGTTTAGCGAAAGATTAGCAAAAGAGGAAGGTTTAAGACTAAATTGTCAAGTCATTAAAATATGTAGGACTAAATTAGTATAATAAAAATATCTTAAATTAGCCACTGTACAATAAGTTTTTTACTTTTTAGACAAATTTCTATAATTGATTAGGTTAAGAAATATCACAATTAAAATTTATTTCGTTTATCTATTCCTTAGTATACTTACTTTTTTTCTACTAAGTTTTTTTTCCTCTTGCAAGACACTAATTTTTTCAATAACTTTTGTGGAAATAAGTCAAGCTTCTTTATGTCGTGCACCTTGAAACTGATTTGATGTGATTTTAATTCGTGTTTAGCGGGTGCTCTTTAGCCTAGAACTGCAATTATTGATGTTGTCATTTTTGATTTGTCTCAAATATCATTTGTATCATTTTTCTTTATTTTTATACATTTTATCTAATGTGAATATGTCCATCTATTCTAATTAAAGTATAGGGCTTGTGACACGAGTTATCGGGACATTCTTGACTATACACACTTATTGCGTGACAGGTTAATCTTTTAGGATCAACAATTTCTTATCAATTGTTGCAGTCCTGCACAAATTATGAAAATAAACATTGGACCAAAGTCTGTTTTAGATCAAAGGGGTTGAATCTGTCAGGGAAGATCCCTTGACGACAACGTATCACTCAATCACATATTTCAATCTTAAACCTAATATATAATTCCGGATAAAGTTAGGGGCATTGAGACTCCCGGAAAAATCTACCTAAGCGACATTATTGAACTATCCAATTTGGTCTTCCTAAATCGCATTGTAAATGAATATTAGCCAAAATTCTTGTCATTTATTATTTCATAGTTTCATATTTGGGGTGTCAAATATATTTACTGATATAAGGACAATTACCAAAAGAAGTTCTAAACCTATTGCAGTTTAACTTTTTCTTTGGGCCAAATGAGTCCTAAGCTTTTTGCAATTATATCAATTTAGTCAATCCAACCAATTTTGCTAGCTAGTAGTAACGTGGATGTCAACTGTTCTACGTGATACCACTAGTACTGATGTGAACAATTTTAATATTTTTCAAACTTTTTTCAATTTTATTTTCTTTCTCTTTCCCGCCTTTTTCCCCCTATTTCCTTTCTTTTTCCTCCAATTGCGTTGCTAGTCGGTGACCAATCAAAGGCGAGACCATCTCATCATCTTTGGGTGGGGTTTGACCTTGCCATGCCAAGGTGAGGGCGAGGCTAGCATTGCCATGGTTGGGAGAGGTTGAGCCTCACCATCTTTGTGTGAGGCTTCTAGGCGAGGGCAAGGCTGGCATCGCCATGGCTGGGTGAGGTTGAGCCTCGCCATGACTAGACAGTGAGGCTCAACCTCACCTATAGACATCGCATCAGCCTTTTCGACATCACTAGGTAATCGGCGACAAGTGACTTTAGGATGAAAAAAAATACTAAAAGAGAGAGATTAAGAAAACACAAGGAAAATGTAATAAAAACTAAAAAAAAATACAAAAATCGTCCAAGTTAGCATCATGTAGGATGGCCAATGTCCACGTGATCGTCGACTGGCCAAAATTGACCGAATGGATTGAATAGACATAATTATAAAAAGTTTAGAACTCATTTAACCGGAAAAAAAATTAGGGCTGAATTGTTACAATTATAATAAATTTAAGACTTTTTTTTTATAATTTTCACATTAACATGTTTACTCATAATCTTGTCACCAAGTGAGATTAACTTAATCTGGGGCTGATCTCAAAGGGGCCAAAAAAAAGAAATGTTTAACTCACCACTCGACAATTCAATGCACAAACTAACGATATACCCCATTAGCCAAAAAAAAAAAAACGTTAAATGCCTCAAATTTTTTTTTCCATTTTGGGTCATATATCAAATGCATAATTGAGATTCCCGAATATAGTTCTAATAAACAATATGTGCCTCCTGAGGCATTGGATGCTTCCTGGTTCATCTGAAACATTCCGATGTATATAAAGAGTAAAATTTTCGGGCTGAATAAGTATGAATTGTCCTTTCAAGTAGTTTGAAAAGTTAACCAAAAAAAAAAGGAAATGAGAAAAAAAATGAAAAGATAAGAGCCAAGGGACAGGAGACGAGAGATAAAAATCATATGATATCGATGAAGGGACATAAAAGGGCTCGAGTGTTTTGGACGAGGACGGAGATTCACGGGTCTCTTCGAAGGGGGCGTCCCGACTAGGCTTTTCCAAATTGGCCTCCCACTAGCCCGACATGGAAAAATCGAATGAAAACAAACAGAGAAGTAAAAAGAACGAAGAAAGACAATTGCCATTCTTAAAGTTTTACAATCAAAACCAAATTAGGGTTTACAGATGAACAATGAGGGTTGCATTGTTTATAGATGTTGGGGTACGTAAATATTTTGACTCTCGGTCCGAGGATTGATTATTTTTTATTTTTTGAGAGGGGTTAAATAGTAAGTGGAAATGATAAATTTTCATTACTCATCCAACCTCGCATCTGGAAGAGAATCTGCAACATAATTTTCTTCAATATATAAATGCTGGGGCATACCACACCGCCATGTATATTGAAAACCATTTCCTTAAACTTTTGATTCATGTGTAGTAACATTATGGAGTACATAAAGTTAAGAAACATGTCAGAATTTAGGCGACGATGTAGACCTGAAAACTATTGTTAAGACACACGTTATATTGTAATCTACGACGCGAATCTAGAAACTATAATGATAATATAGGAATTGAAACATAATATATCTATTTATTTGTGTGTTGGGGTCCGGAGGGGGGGGGGAAGCTTCTAACAAATGAACACTAGTTTATTTAGTGTTCGCAATGTAACTGGCTACGAGCAGTTCTTCTGCAGTTTGCCATGTCTCCAAAAAATTTTGGTTTAATGTTCTCACATCGCCATGATTTCATCTCGAGGTGATTGTTCCCAAAAAAAAAAAAACCATCCCTCAATCTCTTGCACTTTGTTGTTGAGTTAGCTCCATTCCCTCGCCCGTGATTCGAATGGACTTCCATGCTTTATCCACCAATGATTTTAAAGATTGTAACCAAGTTCTGTCACCTTCCAGATACTCACACTTTACTTGGTATCAAAATCGATAGTCGCTCGATCCCTTTGATCCCCTTCTAGTGTGTATCTTTATCGACAAACTCTTTGTTAATAATTGTCAACCATGTGCTATAGAATCTTGACAAAATAACTCATGATCATTTATGTGTATTAGTATCGATAATGATTCTCACTGTCATCGACAATGACCCATATTTCTGATATCGATAATTTTTAGTCACATGAGATGGATATTTTTTTGTGCAAACACCGACCCTCTGAAAAGTTCTTCAATATCTTGGGGATTCGGATAGATTGAATGTAGTGCAATGCTACGAATGTGGTGCAATGCTTTTTAGAAGCAAAAAAGTCGCCATTAAATCATGCTATTTTAAGCCCCATTGTCAGTTCTTGGAGACAAATAAAGTTTATATACATTTAAACCGATTAACTTGTTTTTTGTCCTCTGTGTGTGTGTGGAGGATAGGTGGTGTTTTAGATCTAGGAAAGCTACCTACCAGATTTTATAACTGTGCTAATTGAGTATGGTGTGGTACTGGTCCTTACATTCCGTATTTTTGTTCTTTACCGTAGCACTAGGTGTCCTGCTAATTAAACGAAATGAAATAGAGCCTTACATATTCCTCATCGAAATTCACCCTGATAATTATGCCAACGCCTTGAATATCTGAACACCCGAGGCAATATCATATTTTCGCTTGGATAAAGGAAAACAGAATTCATAATGTCAAAACATTTAGCGAAGAAAGAAAAAAGATATAAACGGTGTAATGAACTTTAGTTTAATATACAATGTTGTCCATGAATTTTGATCAATATATAATATCGTCTTCTGAACTTTTTTAATTCGTTCAATCGAATTTTTAAATCATAGTCAAATATTCAATGTGATCCATGAAAGTTTTAAATATTTTCATATAGTGTATGGACTATATACTAAACATTTACCAACAGTTCATGAATCGCATTGAGTATATGAAAAAATCGATGGACAACATTAAATATTGGATCAAAATTCAAGGATTACGTTGTATAGGTTAAAAATTTAAAGACGACGTTGTATATTATATTAACGTTTCCGGACTGTTTGTGCTATCATTTCATTAACAACTAATGGAGCGTGATTGGGGAGGGGCCACCAGCAGTCAACTTGGCACGACAACATGAACATAGTCATGACAACAATCTGATCAGTAATTGGTCAAACTAAAAAAAAAATGCAAGTCTGAATTATTCATTTAATTTAATTTAATATCTGAGTTTCTCAATGGAAATGGCTGAACACCTTTTAAAGAGATCCAACGGTCATGGCCACCGGCCAGGCCTCTATTATTGTACCCTATTTGTATAGTTTTCTTATGATATCGTGAATGAATAGCTAGTCTAGGCTGTCGAGGCTCCGACGACTTTTGTTTATTTATGATTTCTCTGGGCATGGCCCCACTAAAATCAAAGTCAAATTATCTCCTCCAAATAAATATTATCCTCTCCTTTTATTTAGTTCTTTTTTTTTTTGGTTTTTGCTTCAATAAAATAAATTCCGCCATGTGCACCTATTTTTCATTTTTCAGTTTCCGAATCTCATTGGCATTTTCTCTCTTTTTGTTGGGGGGAGTGGATGTGAATATGGAGTCTAGGTGAACCTTCCCCATGATTCTCCTTCCAACTTTCCTTTTTATTAGCATTTATAAGCATGAGAATTTTAAATATATTTGATATTTTGAACCCAAATTGGGTTGTATATCTACAAAAATTACAAGAAGAGTAGGTTTTTATGAACATGAGCATTTTAAAATAATTAATATTTTGAACCCAAATAAGGCTATATATCTACAAAAATTGCAAGAAGGGTAGGTTTTTAAATTTTAAATTTTTAATTCTTTTCATGGATAGATGTAACAAGAGAATGTAAGGACATTGAATAGAACTTTGAATGAATTTCTCCACGAATCACTACTTTCTTGATATTTACGAAGATGACATATATAGAGTCTTCCAATTGATAATAAAAGTCAAAAGATCTATCAACTTCAGTTCCTTTATTTGTTTTTGGGCTAAGCTACAAGGCAGCAGCATATTGCGCAGGAGAGAACATTTAATTATTTATTTGGTCGAAGCAGGAGAACATCAATTTAGTTAAGGCTAATAAATTGTTGGCCATATTAGGAATACCAAGAAATTCTATGTCTGCATATACAGCTTTTCTAGATTATGTCCTTAACATCTCCTTACTATCAAATAATTAAAGTAAACAAACTATAGATGGAAACAGTGAAGTGGGCAAAAACATAAACACTTGGGATAATAACACGAACGGTTCCTAAATTTTGATCCAATGTGTAATGTGTTCTTTGAACTTTTGATTTATTTAATATGGTCCATGAACTTTCAGTACATATTTAGCTTAGCCCATGAATTATATGAAAATGTTCAATATTATCATATGATTTGAATATTCTCATATATTATCATATGATTTGAACATTCTCATATCGCACATGGACTAAATTGAACATAGATTAAAAGTTTATGAATCACATTAAATAAATTATAAGTTCACGGACTGCATTGCATATTGGGTTGAAGTTCTTAAATTATTTGTGTCATTTTCTCTAAATATTCTTTCCCAAAAGATAAAAGTGTGATAGCCTCTTTAATTTCCAAGAGATGGGTTGGACAAATAGAAAGACTAAAACTTGATGTTTGTGCAGGGTTCGATGAAATGTTGTATCTTGTTGAAGCTATCTCAAGGGGAAGAAAAATAACTATTTAGTAATATTCTGATCGTGACGATTTGAAATGAGTTTAACATGATACGATATAAATATCGAATTAGATGTATCTTGTGAGGTAGACGAGTATCATAATCTTCTTGAAAGTCCGCCTGAATAATAAAAAATTAAAAAATCGAATGGAGGTGATAATCTCCAATGGACTGTAACCAGTGGAGAACGATGCACGCCCGGCTAATTAGACAGATGAGGCTGTCACTGGTGGAAATTTTAATTTTCCATGGATTTTCCAGAAGAAGTCGTACTTGGGACGGTTGAATCCCAAAGGCGTGATAGAATCCCATCACGGAACTACACAGAAAAAGGAGGAGGAGGAGGGAAAGGATCAATCATGATCGATCATGAGAGGGACGACCGAACCAGACAAAGTCGCTCGATAGCATGGAGGCTTATGTACGCACGAGCACGGTGGCGCACACACATATGAATGTGTCTGTTGGGCCCCACTTCTGAAGGGCAAAAGGTGGGGTGAAACGGCGGGTCACTTTTGGAGACGAGCGTCTGGGAGGTATATAAAGAAGGGGGAGGTACTCCGAACCCATCCCAATCCTTCCTCAACATCACCCACTTCGGCTCTCTCATCTCTTTTGGGGCCTCGTAGAAAGGAGAGGATTCTCATTCAATGGCCTTAACTCTTCCTCGGTTCTCTCTCCATTGAAGAAAGCAATCATTTTGTGATCTTCTAGTTTAGTGTTCTTTGGCCCTCTTTATCTCTCTCTGGTGTTTTTTTTCCCCTTCTTTTGTGGGCTTGGGTTGAAGAAGCAAAAAAATGGGAGACAAGGCGGCCATCAGTCTAGAGGAGATCAAGAACGAGACTGTTGATCTGGTAAAAATCATTACTACACATCTCTTTTTTTTATCGTCCCAAGAAAGTTGGTTCTCTCTTTTTTGTGGGGTTTTGTAGCTAGCTTTCTGTCTCGTGAATTCACTATGTCTCTGGGGGTGCCCCCTGTCAATGCTAAGGCATTGTGTATTGAGTTCTGTCTCCTTGTGTGCTTTTTGCTCTTTGTTCTCTGTCTCTTGTTCAGATTTAGAGGTGCATGTGCTAATTTTCACCCTTTGCAATGGGTTCTTCTCTCTGATTGATGATCTCAATAATCTGAGGCTGAGTTGTGGTCATGATGACTCATCTGCGCTTCAAACCCCGGTTCCTCTGGGTAAAAACGAATCGCCTGAGTGCTGACAAATGAAGAGAGGGATTGTCCTACGCAAGACAAAGCACAAACCTTTGACCGCATGCAGTGCAAAAAAAGGCCAGAGAATTTGAGTCAGAGTCCATCAGATCCCTTGTTTCATAATCCCCATGGTTAAAGTTTTCGTCTTCAGAAAGCTTGATGCCTTTTCACATGTTTGTAGGCCTTCATTTCATCTTCTCTTCCACCAAAACAGACAGATCAGGCCTTAGCTGGTTTGGCTCATCCCCGGATCTAAACATGTGAGGGGGAGAGACAGAGAGACAAGGAAGGAGATAGAGAGTTTCAAAGCCATCATCTTTCACGCAATTTCTCAATTTTTAATGCCTACCCATGTTCCCTGATCTCTCTCTCTCTCTCTCTCTCTCTCTCTACTGTGTGAGAGTCTGTGAGTTTTTGTTTTGCTTGTTACAGCGGAGGGGGAATTCTCAGTACCTTTCCGTGGTACCTTTTTCTTTTTCTTTTTTCGTTTTCTGCCGTGAGAAGTAAAATGAGATTTGCGTCTTTCCCATTGCTTTTTCTTTGCTCTGCTTTTACCGTTACAGGCTCTCTCTCTCTCTCTCTCCGTGTCTGTCTTTTTGCTATAGCTCTCACGTTCAACGGTTCTGATCTCTGACACCTTCCCCCCCTTCCCTCCCTCGCTTCCATGTCAGTCCAAATTTATTTTCTTGGAAACGCAATTTAATTATTTTAATGGGATTTTTTTATATATTTATTGACCAATCAATTATGAGCAGAAAAATAATCTTTTTTACTTCGCCGCGTTGTGTTCACGGACCAACCAAATGCAGTTAAGTTTGGAAGGTATCGATCTCAAGCCGGCTTCTGCGCTTCCTCTCTGTTTTCTTGTTCTTTTTTTTATTCTCTTTTTTGTCGGCTTTATCTGTTTTGTATCTTCGGGTTAACTCCGCCACTTGGGCGTCGGTCAACGCTAATGTGTGGCTGTCACAAAGATCTGACCCTCTGTTCTAATTGTTACCCTGACTGGGCACTGCCCTGTAATGGCCGGTTTTGTTTACGACTTCCTCTTTTTTTAAATAATACATAAAGTGATGAGAACAATAGTCCGACTAGAGAAATGTTAACAATCTTGCGAGATGTTTGAACGAAGAAAGAAAATTGGCTTGGGGATATATCTTATCTTACGATAATACAATCTTAGCGATATTCATTAACTGGTGGGTGTCATGGCTTCTTTAGTTTATTAATCTTTGGTTCATTTAGCATACTTTTGTAAGGCACAAATTGGCCTTGTCGATGGAGAATCTAGATCGAAATGATCAAGGCCCTAAGCAGAGAATTCGTCTTCGTTAATAGTGGTCTAGCAAGACGAGTTTAACATCATTACGTGAGACCATTTATGGTTTGAAGTGATGAAGGAATGCAGAAACAGAAGAAAGAAAAGAGTGAGACAAGCACCAGTAATGGTCTCAATTGAAATAATTGCTCTGTTGAAACATTGAAAAGCCAGCTCCTACAGGGAAAACAAAATCATTAGGAATCTCTCAAAGTAATTATGGGCATAAAACAATGAGGAAAATCTGTTAAGGTGCTTGTAGCGTTAGGGATGTTCTGCTTTCATTTCACAGTTACTTAGTACTGATGGACTTCTGCTTTGTATATATCTGCTTCCTTGCAACCTGACATGTCTGATAATTTTCTTGATTGTTATGAGTATTATATGGTGAATCTCAGCTTTATCAGATGACTTCAAACTCAACCCTCTCTATCATCTGAAAAATCTTTTCAGGAGAAAATCCCTCTTGAAGAGGTGTTTGAGCAGCTGAAATGTACTCCAAAGGGTTTGACTACCGAAGAAGGAAACACTCGTCTAGAGATCTTTGGACCCAACAAGTTGGAAGAGAAGAAGGTTATTTTCGCTAGCTACACTTTCTAGCGGTTTCTACTCATGAAATCTGTGAACGTCTGACATTGTTCCTCTGTCAACAGGAAAGCAAATTCCTCAAGTTCCTTGGCTTTATGTGGAACCCTCTGTCATGGGTCATGGAAGCTGCAGCCATTATGGCCATTGCCCTGGCAAATGGCGATGGAAAGCCTCCAGATTGGCAAGACTTTGTCGGTATTGTTTGCTTGCTAGTGATCAACTCCACCATCAGTTTTATAGAAGAAAATAACGCCGGTAATGCTGCTGCGGCTCTCATGGCCGGTCTTGCCCCAAAAACCAAGGTATCATATCATAAATGGATTAAATCTTCATGCTCTCATGTTATAATTTGTGCAATTCATGCCAATTTAGGACCTTGGCCATGATGAAGTTTTTTAGTGATCATAGCCATATATGTCATCACTTATTGAGTGTCAATCATAAGTTTTCACAAAGCTATGTCTGTTTGCAAATCAACTCAATTTCTGTTGCATTTAATAGGTGCTTAGGGACGGCAAGTGGAGCGAGCAAGATGCTGCCATGTTGGTTCCTGGAGATATCATCAGTATCAAATTGGGAGACATCATTCCTGCTGATGCCCGTCTTCTTGAAGGTGATCCGTTGAAGGTCGACCAATCTGCCCTTACAGGAGAATCGCTCCCGGTGACCAAGAATCCCTCTGATGAAGTTTTCTCCGGTTCCACATGTAAACAAGGGGAAATAGAAGCCGTTGTCATTGCCACCGGTGTTCATACCTTCTTTGGTAAAGCTGCGCATCTTGTAGACAGCACCAACCAAGTTGGGCACTTCCAGAAGGTTCTCACTGCTATTGGGAACTTCTGTATCTGCTCAATAGCAATCGGAATGCTGATCGAGATTGTAGTGATGTACCCGATCCAGCGCCGCAAGTACAGAGATGGAATCAACAATCTCTTGGTCCTTTTGATTGGAGGCATACCCATTGCCATGCCCACGGTTCTGTCGGTGACCATGGCCATTGGGTCCCACCGCCTATCTCAGCAAGGTGCTATTACTAAGAGGATGACTGCCATTGAAGAGATGGCCGGTATGGACGTCCTCTGCAGTGATAAGACCGGGACGCTGACCTTGAACAAGTTGAGTGTCGACGTAAACCTAGTGGAAGTCTTTGCCAAAGGAGTGGAGAAGCAGCATGTGATATTGCTCGCAGCCAGAGCTTCTAGGACAGAAAACCAGGATGCTATTGACGCAGCCATTGTTGGAATGCTTGCTGACCCAAAGGAGGTATACTGCCTTTTGTGTTCCCATCGTGGCCTTCTCTCTAGTGAGCTAGTTCTAATCAGAAAGACTGATGTACTTGTCATTTCATGTGCTTGATGTAGGCTCGAGCTGGGATCAGAGAGGTGCATTTCTTCCCATTCAATCCTGTGGACAAGAGAACTGCCTTGACTTATATTGATTCGGATGGAAATTGGCACCGGGCAAGCAAAGGAGCACCTGAGCAAGTAATGCATCATGGGTCATTGTTCTCCAACAAATGCATCGTGTAGAAAAAAGTCATCAGATTGGTTCACTGACTTTGTTTCTTGCCTTTTATGGGATACAGATTTTAACCCTGTGCAATGCCAGAGATGACCTTAAAAAGAAGGTCCATGCTGTCATTGACAAATTTGCTGAACGTGGGCTGCGGTCCCTGGCTGTTTCTAGACAGGTATTTGATAAATAAACCTTTCAGAATCCTATGGAAGTGTTATATTCACTCCGAAGCAACCCTAAGATTCCTTATTTTTGGCATTCACAGGAAGTGCCGGAGAAAAGCAAAGAGAGTTCCGGCGCCCCTTGGCAGTTTGTTGGTCTATTGCCCCTCTTTGATCCTCCCAGGCATGACAGTGCAGAAACTATTCGCAGAGCTCTCAATCTTGGTGTCAATGTCAAGATGATTACTGGTAAGGATGTATTGGTTTGTTACTCAATTAAATTGCAGTGGTTATTCAATGTTTGGCATAAAATTAACACGTGCTCTTTCAGGTGATCAACTTGCCATTGCTAAGGAGACGGGGAGGAGACTTGGAATGGGAACCAATATGTACCCATCTGCTACTCTGCTGGGTCAAGACAAGGATGCTAGTATCGCGGCACTTCCTGTAGAAGAACTCATTGAGAAAGCAGATGGTTTTGCTGGAGTTTTCCCTGGTTCGTCCCTCCTTTCCTCATATGCTACTCTCTTGTCTGTTTTCAACTACAAGATTTGCTTATTCTAACAAGTAACACCCAATCTTATCCACTTCTCTATTTGGCAGAGCATAAGTACGAGATTGTGAAGAAACTGCAGGAGAGAAAGCACATTTGCGGGATGACGGGCGATGGTGTCAACGACGCCCCTGCTTTAAAAAAGGCCGATATTGGAATTGCTGTTGCCGATGCTACTGATGCTGCACGGAGTGCTTCTGATATCGTCCTGACAGAACCCGGTTTAAGTGTTATCATTAGTGCTGTCTTGACTAGCAGAGCTATATTCCAAAGGATGAAGAACTACACCGTCAGTATTACATTATTTTGTTTATTATGTTTTTTTTTTCTCTCTTTTTTCTTCTTGAATGGAACTAATCATTGGTTCTGTTTTTGTTTTTACTTCTGCAGATATATGCAGTGTCCATTACTATCCGTATAGTGGTAAGTGTAATGTTTTACGCATAAAATGTCCGACTAGAACCAATTTATGGATGGATTTATTCATTCTCTTTTTGTGTGTTTGCTCCTGCTTCTGCAGTTTGGCTTCATGTTTATTGCTCTAATTTGGAAGTACGATTTTTCTCCATTCATGGTTTTGATTATCGCTATTCTAAACGACGGTAAGCACTTACACGTAACTTTTCTTGATAGTTTTTTTCTCCTCATAATGGCATTTCGATAATGGGACTTAATAGCGCCCTATTTCACTCTTTGAAGGAACTATCATGACAATTTCAAAGGACAGAGTGAAGCCGTCTCCAATGCCCGATAGCTGGAAATTGCAAGAGATATTTGCTACAGGCATTGTGCTGGGAGGTTACTTGGCGCTGATGACTGTTATATTCTTTTGGGCCATGAGGGAAACCGACTTCTTCTCGGTAAGAGACATGAGATTCCTTTGCCTTTACAGATTTTGCTGTTGCTTCCGTTGTACATTTTAAAGATCGATTCTTCTTCTTCTTTTTTAAAACTCTTTTTTTATTTTTTGCTTCTCGATAGGACAAATTTGGGGTCAGATCCATAAGGGACAGCCGGCCAGAAATGATGGCTGCTCTGTACCTTCAAGTGAGTATCGTGAGTCAGGCTTTGATATTTGTGACGAGATCTCGTAGCTGGTCGTACGTTGAGCGCCCGGGGCTTCTTTTAGTCAGTGCTTTCATAATTGCACAACTCGTAAGACCCTTGAACCATCTTCTTCGTTTTTTGGAACTTCAATTACACCATCTACAACTTCTGCCACCTGATGCTTATGAAACTCAAAAGATAATTCTAATTCTGACGATGAACAAATTCCTTTATTTGCCCTTTCGGCAGGTTGCTACATTGATAGCTGTATATGCCAACTGGGGCTTTGCAGAAATTAAGGGATGCGGGTGGGGATGGGCTGGGGTCATCTGGCTCTACAGCCTTGTCTTCTACGTGCCTTTAGATCTCCTCAAATTCGCTATTCGCTACATTTTGAGTGGAAAGGCATGGCTAAACTTGCTAGAGAATAAGGTATGTTTTATATTTACCTTAATACAACATACAGCAATCAACCTACATCTAGATGGGCGAAATGCAACTCCTGAATTGTTGTTATCTAATTTGTCGATGTAATAGACCGCATTCACCACCAAGAAAGATTATGGTAAAGAGGAGAGAGAAGCCCAATGGGCTCTTGCTCAAAGGACTCTTCACGGTCTTCAACCCCCGGAGACTTCCAGCATCTTCAATGACAAGAACAGCTATAGGGAGTTGTCCGAGATTGCCGAGCAGGCCAAGAGACGAGCTGAAGTTGCAAGGTACATTTGGGTCTCCCCTAGTTATTGCACGATGTCACACGAGATCACCATCTTCTTTCTTTCAAATGGATCTTTCTTATTAGAATGCTTCCTAGTGAGCTGAATATAAAGCAAACATTTGGGTCTCCCCTAGTTATTGCACGATGTCACACAAGATGACCATCTTCTTTCTTTCAAATGGATCTTTCTTATTAGAATGCTTCCTAGTAAGCTGAATATAAAGCAAACTTTCTTCCGATTTTGCAGGCTTCGGGAGCTCCATACGCTCAAAGGTCATGTCGAGTCCGTGGTGAAGCTGAAAGGATTGGACATCGACACAATCCAGCAACATTATACCGTGTGAATAATCTCATTGAGCTCCATCAAAAGAGTTGCGGAAATGGTCCCGAGTTTGGCCAATTCCCAATAATTATCACGGTCAAGCTGATCGAGTCGAAGGACTAACTAGCTAAAAAATTGTGCGAGGAGAGGGTTTCTTGATGATAAATCTCCCTGCGCGTTCGTTTTTTTTGGTCCTTTACTGGTGTTCCGTCCCTTCTTTTTCCATGTATTTGAAGGCCAGAAAGAAGGCTGCTCATGTTTGCTTTGCTCTCTTTTCCACCGTCCAGTTTAATGGAGGAGCTATGTAAAACTTTGATACACCATTTCCCAGATTCTCGGGGATCTTCTGTGTCTTTAACTTTAGCACTTAAATTTGTCTTTCTGCCATTTTTCCATATCTTCAATTATATTTAGCTATTCCAATTCTGATGATGAACCTTTAGGAGTAAATCTCGGGGAACCAATGATCGGATTTCAGAGAAATAAGTGTTTACTTCAAGATTAATATGAACAAGCCAACAGCAAATGGACAGATGGATATATATGATTGTCACCGTCCCTCGAGGCCGGAGGGAAAGTTAATGAATAATTAAGTCCAAAAACTTAGCATTGATCGATTAATTAATTTATCATGCATGTTAATTTATTTGGAGTTGATACTAGCCAATTATTGATAGATCGATTAGACATCGAAGTAAAGTGCGAAAACGGCCAACCAACGATTATAGGTTACAGGGGTTTAGTCTCTTTCGATTAATCGAACACTATTATGATATATTCTCTTTGTCTCATAAAATATATTGCAAGCAATATTGGTTAATTTTAACCTTAAATCACTAACATGCATAAATGATTATGTGGGTGCTCAATTAATAGTTTAACACTCGAGAAATCAAAGCGATAAATAAATCATTAGGAGTCCAGCAAAGACCTAAATACTTGATGCAAAGCCAAGCATAAATTCATTATGATGAGACCCCAAACATCCACAAGATTTTCATTAAAAGAATGCACGCCTAACCCAATCACTGTTTCCAAATAATTATGCAACTTCTTATTGTTCCTTTTTTCCTCTTTTTTTCCTGTTTATAAAAATCACCCTATATGCAATTTAATCTAAGTTTATCATGCATGAACTATTAACCAATGACATGTGACATATAACCTAATTTAAATGACGGGAAAAAATGATGAACTAATCTACTATGACATGCAATCTAATATATATGGTCCTAAAAATGCAATCAATAAGTGACATTATACGGTAACATGGAGTTTATAGCATGACAACATGATGATGTGGCAACTACAACATTATCTAAAGTTAGGAAATATTTTAATTAGACCACGCAACCAAATACTCCACTCAAATCAAAATAACTAAACAAATAAAAAATCATATACTTCGCTTAATCTAAGGCTCCGTTCGTTTCACGGAAAATATAATAATTTGAAAAATATTTTCCAAGAAATCATTTTCCTGGAAAATGATAATATTTTCCGGTGTTCGTTTGTCAAAGGTCGTTGACTCACCAGCTTTGAGCGAGGTCTAGAAATGCTATTAGAGGCTACGATATTTAAAGGTAAGCAAAGAAGAGGGAAAATATTTTCCACTTTCAAAAAATGGAAAATATTTTCCCTACTTTTGAAGATGTTGCTTCCATTGGTGAAAAATATTTTCCTTGACTATCTTGTTTTCTGCTCGTCGAACACCACAATTTCCGAAAAATATTTTCGGGAAGAATATTTTCCGTGAAATGAACGAAGCCAAAAAATTGGAAACAAATGCAATCTTAATGTCTAAAGATTGAATTATCAATTACATGCAAGGTTCGAAACAGTAGAAATTTTTCTGACTTGGATAGGATTAACAATTTCAAACGAATCGAGTTAGGTCATCAATAATTCTAAATTAGCAATGAAATAATCGGATTAGCAAATCCAATTGGACTGCTTGGCTTTCACGGCCGACGAGAGGGATTGGCCGTCAACGGACGAATCTCTGAGCTAGGCCAGGAAAAGAGGACAACAATGGCGGGGAGTTGTCGCGGATAGACTTGAGTGGACACAACCGCGAGCTGGGCAAAAAGACCAGTGTTGTCGGACACTTGCGAAGGCCCGAGGAGGCTTACTGGACAGCTAGGGATCTCGCTGAAAACCTGCAAAGAAAAGCGCCAATTATAGTAAAGCTTCGTAGTCGTCACAGGTGGTGGTGGCTCGTGGGTGAGATGATCGAGTTAGCCGGAGTGTTGGGCCAATGAAGAGCATGGCGCGAGCAAGCAGTGTAGGGGAGAGAAGCTGAACACGTCAGAAACCAGTGCAGGATCATGCCGGTGTCGCTGGGGTGCTGGGCTGCAGGAGCGAGGAGCTGTTGAGCGACGGAAGCGGGCCGAGAACCATCTATAACTTGCTGGTCTGGGGCGGCACAGCTGCTGGACGTTGCTGCGAAGCTCACCGGAGATTTACCGGTCCTAAACCGAACGTGCTGGAGCGTTGGGAAGCTTGACCAAGGCCGTTGGACAGTAGGAGCACCGGTGATCCGTTGATGGACGCCCGGAAGCTGCTGGAAACTCCGTGATTCTGGGAGAAAGAAAGCGGTTTTCATGAATACGCACGGCCCTGCTTCAAGGAAATCTTTCTTTTCTTAATCCTTTTTCGTCTCTGTGTTTGTGCTGTGTTTTGTGAAGTAAGTCTCCCTTCGTTTTTCTGTCTTCCGGCCGTCTCTTCTCTGAATGTGGCTGAACTCTCTGCTTTTTACCCTCCATCAAAGCCCTGCCCTTTTTTAACCTATTATCGACCTCCTCTTATGTGAACACACGAGCCTTTTATATAGATTGCCCCTAGGGTTTCTTTCTAAGAGCACCAATACTTCTATTCCCTATCTTGACACTAGAAGATATGGATCTCAAATTGTAATATTATCGAGTAAAATCGCCCTTTAAGTTTGCTCTTAAAAAAATCAATATTCCAACATGACACCCTATATGAAATTCCACTTATTCAAAGACATAATAGGCATCGCCATGTTATTTGTTCATGGGCTTGGTTCAATATCAAATTCAAGACCATTCATTTACGTTCATCTGCCGTTGGTCCAATGCAAATTGTTTAGGGGCTAATCTTGATCCATTATATTTTATTCAATGAATGTCTAAATGATTCGTCAAAATTTAGGTGTTAACAATGGTTCCTCGTCAAAATCATGGTCTCCCCAAGATCATTGGATTGGATTGTAGTGTAAGTTTGATTTGCCAAATTTCATGAACAATGTCTCAAAACAAGAAGAGGTCCCATTTTCTCATTTTCTTGCAGGCATATGAGCTTATTCTTGTATCGATGGTCTTCTTATCGGAAGCTGCCATTACTATGGCAATATGGTTTTCCATGTATGAAGTTCAACCATGACAACTTGGGCAAGTCAATTTTCTCTACTTCTAATGATGAACAGTATGGTTCTATAGCCATGCTATACGCGTGACTAAATTGTGCTTGCTTCAGACCTAACACATGAATTGTTTGATTATGAAACCACATTGTACGTCATTATATCGATGTAAAATCTGATTAATTAGTCCAAAGCGTATCCAACTAAACCGTGTGTCCAAACCATACTGCTAATCATTGGTTGGAAAGTAGATCAATATTTATATGACCACATATAGAATATACCGCTATCAAGAGGAATAGATCCCTCCCTGTTTAAAGTTACAAACAAAAAGTATTAATCTGTTTATATATCTGATTATGCATATCCTACCATTCTAGCATAGTTTTACCACATTCTCTGCCTTTCTTTCTTTTCTTTTCTTTTGCCCCTCCTTTTGCAAATATGCACATAGTTTGGAACAACTAATCACTAGGAATGAGACAGAAGTATTAATGACCATTTTCTAGGACTAATCCTATTTTCCTCTCCACATGTACTTTGACGGAAACTTTGGCGTATCTCTAAGTTAGAAAATTATCTATGTTAGAAACGTGAAAAGGTCAATCCAACTCAAATTACAGTGAGGATGAAGTTCCCTCAATTTTTTTTCCCACTCGTTTGCTTCATGAAAGCCCAAGACCCTAGACTCTAAAATTCTTTAATGGGCTTAGTTTGGTGGATGTTGGGCACCTCTTAGATCTATATCTATCTCAATCCAGGATGGATACTTTCCCCCAAAACATATCCAAGTTGACCATACGGGTTTCAACAACCATATCCTTTTGGGATGGATAGGACTTGCTATGTTTTCCAAAGGGAGAATTGCCATTTAAGTCCTAAACCTTTTGCTGATTTACCGATTGAGTCATAAACCTTTTTTTTATGCCAAATAAGTCCTAAACCTTTTGCAACTTTGCCGATTAAGTCATTCCGGCGGATTTTGGCCGGAAAAGGCTGACGTGGCGACGACATGGCGCGCCGGAGCTCGCCGACGACGACATGGCAATATATTTCTTTTTTCTTTTTTTTTCCTCTTTTCTTTTTTTTTCTTTCTTTTTTTCCTTTAAGGCACTTGGCCGGCGAGCTCCGGCGGCCGGCGGAGCTCGCCGGCCACTCCGGAGGGTCGCCAGCCACGGGTGAGGGCCATGGGGGGGGTCCCCAGGCCCTGCGGCCCTCGCCAGTGGCCAGCCAGGGCTGGATGAGGCAGCCCTCGCCCAGATCTGGGCAGAGCGTCTGCCCCGCCCAGATCCGGGCGAGGCTGGCCTGGCTCGATCCTCGCCGGCCACCGGCGAGGGCCGCGGGGGTGGGGAGGCCGCCGCGGCCGGCGACCTGAGCTCGCCGACCAAGTGCCTTAAAGGAAAAAAAGAAAGAAAAAAAAAAGAAAAAGAAAAGAGGAAAAAAAAGAAAAAAGAAATATATTGCCATGTCGTCGTCGGCGAGCTCCAGCGCGCCACGTCGTCGCCACGTCAGCCTTTTCCGGCCGAAATCCGCCAGAAGGACTTAATCGGCAAAGTTGTAAAAGGTTTAGGACTTATTTGGCATAAAAAAAAAGTTTAGGACTCAATCGGCAAAGTAGCAAAAGGTTTAGGACTTAAATGGCAATTGTCCCGTTTTCCAAAGCATGGAAGCATTTAATCTTGCAAACAAATCCTAAGAGCTTCAGAAATAGATAGAAGTGCATTAGTAAATCGGGCCAATTAACAACTAGCATCTCAACGGACATGTCGACATGCAATTCCTGGCCAAGGTATTTCAATGAAATATTGACATCGGTAGCTACTGCAAGAGATTGATTTAATTGGCCCAATCGCGGGAGAAAGATAACCTTAGACTCTAAAAAAACTAAAAGCTCAAATATGGCTTGTTTAGAAGGAAGCTCCGATGCCATTTCTCTATTATTCCTATCTTACTTTTTTCCCAAAAAAAAAATCAGAAGTATTCTCATGTTTACTTTTTTCCCAAAAAATCAGAAGTATTCTAATGTTTTTTTTTTTTACAGAAGTATTATGGCGACACTCACATAGATCTGGGCGGAAATGACGCGAGAAGTTCATGGCACTCATATACGGAGGTATCTCATTTCTTGTTTCAGGCTGATGAAACAAAAAAGATGCATACTAATCAATGAATCAACAAAATCATCTCAACATTGCATCATTCCCTAGAGATACCTCGTAGAAGAGTACAATCCATGTTGATAAATCTATAGTTGATCCCTAGAGAGCAACGTAAGCAACCAATTTCAAGATCTTGTCTGATTAGATCACCAGTCCACAGTTTTTCCACTTGGAATCCAACTTCCCCAGTTAATGCCTCTTCCTTGTAAAGAAAAGACATAGGTTATGAATACTTTATTTCAATTAATCAAGGGTTTTGTTTCTTAATTAAGTATTGGACATCAAAGGAGCAAGCACAGTTCAATCAGAGGGAAGTCGTGTATACATTTTTTTTTGCCCCAACCGATAGGAGCAAAGTAAGCATGTGCTTCTCACTTTTCCAACATGCCAACTGTCGTCGTATAATCAAATGTTACGGCCATAAATTTTGTAATTGATGCTTCAATTATCTCATATAATAAATAATTAACTAACTAACCTATTAAAAAGAAGAATGGAGAAAAAACAGAGGAAAAAATCTCCACTTGCAAGCATCAGGATTTCGCGCACGTTCGACCAATAATATTTGCATGCACCTATGTTCTCTCGACGAGCAATGATATTGACTTTTTCACCATTCTCAACTGAAAATCTCATTATTTTTTTCACTAAAAAAATTGACAACTTATGCATGAAAATCCATGAAAATTAAGTCGAACCACCTTTTTTTTTTTACCATTCATGTGGTCAAGTGATATACTGCGCTGATATTACTATTCTTGTATTCAAGACCAACTACCAACTAAGAGAGTTAAGCTTCTCGAATATGTTCTCACTCATCTATTGTATTTTTTTTCTTGCTTTTCAAATCATTTTGAAGTTGGATTTATTGAATCAATCACCGACGCATTTGAAAGAATTTATTTATTAGCTTGTAAGATTACTTACGTCGCATGATGCCTATGATCATTTTAGCATATTAGTTTTATTTTCACACACCCTTCACTTGTGTGTGTACGCTAGGGAAACACAAAATCACACTTCCCATCGTAGGATGACATATGCACAAGTATCATTGAACTGGAAATCTGGGTAAGTACTATACTTTGAGAAGAAAACGGGGAAAAGGGGCACTAAATGAGGCACCCGAACAACGTGGGGATGCAGATATTATTCTAAGGGTGTGAAAAGGCATTGGATCCAGAGCAGATAAGTCTGGGCCCGAAGATAGAGATATTCCCCTTTGTCCTAAAAACCCAATCCCCACACAATTTATTATTCATTCTTAATGTATTATTCTTGGTACATGATAGATTGCCAATTTGATTGAAGTCACAAACCCACATCGAATCTGATGCAGTGAATGTGGGAACTGAGCTGGAAACAAATGGGGTTTCATGCTTGAACACTAGAGCTAGAATCTCCTTCAATTCTCTCTCTGCAAGTGACCTTCTCCAACTGGTTGTGTCTCCTCCTTTGGCGCAAAGATATTTTAGTGGATAGCTTATGGCCAATGAAGCTTCGTGGTCTTGGTCAACTGATGTGTGCCTGTGTGCGTGGAGAGAACACAATAGCTTCCAATCCAGATCTAGATGTGAAATCGTGCTCCTGGATCCACCATATATGGAAGGAGGGTTTCCTAATTTTATTGCTATTAGGGTTTTTTTTTTAAAAAGTGTTCTGGGGGTGTGGGAGGTCATCGAGGAGACTGGGAAGATAAATGGTGGTCCTCGTGGCCAAACTCAGGTGATAGATGATTGGATCACGCAAATCGATAATCGCATTGGATTTCATTCATTAGATTTTAACATGTTTACAAAATATAGTCAACTTGCTTGAAACTTCACGAAAGTTTTCTCGGATGATTCAAGATCCATGTTTCCTAGGTTTCTCTATAAGATGGGGTATACTATATTTTAAGTAGAAGCGGATCATTTTCACGTGGAAGAGCTTATCATCATTTAAATGTCTTGTGAATTGATTTAAATGATAACAAAGTTCTTCCACAAGTAGTTAATGCTCTAACTGAGTATTAGACCACTTTTGCATCATGCTCGATGTGCACCAAACAATACAAAAAGTCAACTAAATATATCTAGGAAATGGGATTGTTTGTGCATCAAATTCCTTGTACGCTAACCAAACTCGAGACAAATCAATTTGTATCGGTTTAACTTAGTCAAACAAGAACTTTGGTTTCCTTTCTCTTTGGTTCCTTAATCTAGCTTTGGTTTCCTCAATTATTCTTTTTTCTTCTTCTTTTTTCTTGGGGTGGATTCATCGTTTAATTGATCCACACAATTCATCAACAAAGGGATGGAGATCACCTATCCCTCCATCGCGTCTCTGTCTCACGCTTTTAACATATTAAACCGATATGTGTCCGAACTCTCATAGATGTTAAACAGCGTTTTTTCTATGTGAAAGAAGATATTAAGAGGCTTAATGGTGGGTCTCCCTGACAATTGCAGTAGTATTTTGTCTGGAGAAAGATGAAAAACCCTAAACACAGTAATCATGCGTAGTGGATAGACTAAATTCACTTAAAAACAAGCAATTTTAGTAAATTAGATGAAGGCATAGTTAAAATGCAGAAAATCATCTTTTAAAAAGATAAATTAGTTAATTATGGACTTAGCCTATTCACTACATGGTAGGTTAACTGAATTTAGTTTATACACTATATTAATCACAGTGTTTAGGACATTTCATCTTTTTTTTTCCAAACAGAATCCTACAGCAATTGTCAGTGAGGCCCACCACTTAGAGTCTTGACATCTTTTCACGACACTTTAGCATATATGTGAGCTATAATTCATGTTAGACGAATTTGCAAGAGAAAGGAAATGAGAACACGACAGGGAATAGGTGATTTCGGCCCTCAAGATTAGTGGAGAGTTAGATTGAAAAAACATTAACATAATGCATCTAATTTTACCCTCCTAAAAAAACAAAATTAAAAACAAAAAACAAAACGAAAAGAAGGGAAAGTTCGCCATTACTGGGATTGGAATTTTAGAGTCAAATTGCTTGGCTAATGAAAACGCATAAGGCACTTGAAGAATCTCATCCGCTTTTCGCTCAAACTAATTGGCAAAAACAAAAGCATCAAAGTCAGATCAAACAAGTGAACATTAGATCCTCCCCACTTTGATTGGTGACGCCAGCATTCACGAGCAGAGAAACGAAAAAAGAATTCGGTTCCCATCACTGGGTGATGACACGTGTCGGGTTGCACCTGCTCTTGTGTCCCACTCGAAGCAACATTGCCTTGAGGCATTCATCACAACATTTGTGAAAATCGTGACCCGATAATCTTATCGATTGGCTGGGAGTGTGACCATCCCCAACTCATGATGGACTCTTCTTCTTTTCTTTAATAGATGGCAACACCACTCATGTCGCAGCCACCAATCGGAAGCTAACACACTATTTATCAACTTTATCTGAAATTAGTAGTTTATGGATCAATTTATAAGTCCACAGTCTACAATTCCGTGTAATCCTTTTTTTGGTACAATCCACTTTATCTGAATTAATGATTTATGAAACAAGAGTGTGCGTTGGTCCCAATCCGGAAACTGGACCAAGCAGGGCCGATCAACTATTACAAGCTTTAATTCACGTCAACAAGATTGCCTTAAAATAAAGCTCGAGAAGCATTCTGTGGATGCACAAAATACTAGGGATGCTTATCTTTTTCATTGTCTTGATAATGTGATCCAGATAAATCGTAACAAACTTGTCATATGCGTTTGAGCTTCCTTTCGCTCAACTTTCACCATTAGATCATTTTACGGTAAACCTCTGCTACTTCCATCAAGTTTACACTATATGCACATTTTCCAATTTCCAATCATGTGGAATGATTTTTCCGAAAGGAATTCTCTATATCTACTTGTGATGTATGGCCAAATCATATCTTGTTGCATTTGCTACTCTCTTATTTTTATATTCGTTTATTTTTTCGATCAATTGAAATAGATTGTACGGTCTTCCTCTTTTTCACAAGAATGTGTGGATTTGACAGCTTGTCAGTCTAAAATTTTGTGTGTGTATATATATATTATCGAAAACCTGGAAGAAGCATCCAATAACAAACAAAAACCACTAATACTTACAATGCTAGTGATTAGACAGGTTTCTTGACGTTTTTTTTTTTTGGACGAAGACAGGTTTCTTAACGTTGCTAGGCGCAGATTGATGGGTTTGCAATGAGAGCGACCCTCTAATCTTTGTCCCAAACTGATGTTTCCCATCAGAAAGTGGCTCTAGGGAATATGACTTTACCCAGATTATGCTGAATTTCCTTTGTTTTCCCTTCTTTGGTTTCCACTTACTGATTTTTCCACAAGTCATCATAGTTAAAACCAGCCAAGCCATGGGGAGATTGCATATGATGTGTGAGTGCTCCTAATAGACAAAATCAAACAAAATTCGTATCAAATGGAAGACGAGACACAGGATAGCTTGGTAGGGCTCTTGTTTAGGTAACTTGAAGGTCGAAGATGTGTAGATCTTGAAAAAACGGTCAATCCGAATAATTACTGTGAGCATATCGTGAAATTTTGAATAATTTTTTTCCTATTTTTTTTAACTTGAGTTCGTTTAAGAAAAGTTCTATAAAATAATTTGAAAAGTAGCAGGATGAGAAGATGAAGATGATGATGAAGACAGACGGGGAAGTGGTGGGGGTCTGGCGGAATAACGGCTGATGTGCCTTGGTGAGGCTACAAGCCTACAACACAAGGCGTGCTTCATCATTCCCAAATCGCAATCAATGCATTCTTCACTTGAAGTTGCCGTCACTTCCTTTTGTCCTCTCTCTCTCTCTCTCTCTCTCTCTCCTTTTTTCTTTCTTATTTATGCATTCTTTCATCTTCTTTTCTTCTCATTATTAGAAAGTAAATAGTTCGTTTGTCCTCGTCACCCGCATTTCATTTTCTTAGATTAGACAACATCTTTTAACCACTTCAATACTTCTACAAGCCAATGAAGGCATGCCGATGTGCGGAGACATCCATTTTCCTCTTATTCTAGTCTTAATGCCCAGTAAAAGGCAAATGACGTTATATTACTAATTAATTGATTCTAGGATAACGAGATAGCTGCAAGTTTGTAGTTGTCAAACGCGATTGATGATGGCAGAGCTAATCTCTCTTGTTAAGAGTCGCAGGTTTACTGAGAAAATTAGGACTTATAATCTTAAAACTTGACATTTGTATTGGGCGGATTTTGTCAACCAAGCTGAAAGAATAAATCCTAAGTGTATCGAAACTTAGTTACGGAGATTTATGAGAATAACATGTGGGAGATCATTGATAAGTTAAGTCATCAAGTCATGTGACGAAGAGCAACCAAATGGGATAAAACATTCGCAAAACCAACAGAATATTGATAAATTAGATGTTACAAGAACGTGATTAGGATGAGCGATGGTATTCAAAATAAGATTAATTAATGGATAAAATAAGCAGGCAAAGCAAAACGATTGAATAAGTTTTTGTAAAGAAAGTAACGCTATTAAATTTCTTAAGTTAACAAAAAGGAAAAATTAAAAAAATTAAAAAGAAATCAATAAGTGCATAAAAATGATAACTAGTTAGTATGTGTGTATACACATATTGTCTTAGATGTTATATAATTCGTCAAAAATACAAAATTATTTATAAATAAAGTCGGTATGTGAGGAATTAGTTAACAATTACCCGCAAAAGAGAATCATGGAGCAATCTTCAACCCCATTTATATATATTAGAGGTGGCAAAATGGGTTACATACCCATATTTTAACCCATATTTGACAATGTTAGTCATAAATGTGTTAGCTTAAAATGTTAAATAGGTCTTAAATGTGCCAATTAATAACTTAATGAGTTTTAAATGGGTCGTAAATAGGTAACGTTACTAACAAATTATTTTAAATATTATTAACAAGTAATTTTTAGACAATAAAAATCCTGATATTTTAATTTTTAGTTTTTTAAAAATAAAAATTTGATTATATTTTTTCCTTTTTTTCCTTTTATTTCTCTGTTTTCCCTCTTTCTAAGTTGGCCACCAATCAAGAGGCAAGGGATGAGCTCACTAAACTCCGGCGATTGGAGAAGAAAGAAGCAAAAAAAATAAAATATATTTTTCAAAATAAAAATAATTAAAAATTAGAAAAAAAATTAGAGAAATTATCAAATAAATAATATTGTGTAAAATTATTTTAACAATACATCTTAAAAAAATCATGAAGCAAAATTTCTTGGATTTAGTTAAATATGGAAGTATTTGAACAATATGGATCGTGTTGAGTTTGGGTCGGGTATGGGTCGCTAAAATTGTATTGTATGAAAATGGGTCAAAACGGGTTAAATGGGTTAATATGGGTCAAATCATTTTTGACCCGACCCAAACACAACCCAACCCACCCATTTGACACCCTAATATATATAACGTTCGCACCGAAAATTATAAACATGCATAAGACTTTCACTTTTTTCTCTAGAATTTTTTTATTGAAGGCTTTCGAAGCCCTTAAAGCAAGCATTGTAGAGTTGGATAAAAACTCGAGTAATGGCCTCAACATTAGTTGTAATTGGTAAGTCCGGAGAATATATGATCTGTATGCGTAAAATCTAGGAGTGTTCATTCATTGAACTCTCCACAACATTGTTGCATGACCTACTGACCAAGTTTGCAACTAAAAGTGGACTTAGACCTAAATTTAAATTTATAACTCAGATGACGTCGGAATGCCTTGACAATACATCGAGTAGAATAGTCTTCCATGCGATATAGTAGCAAGGAAGAGATTGAATAATTTAGTAAGTTCTTTATCGATTGAATTGCCAAATTGGTAAACTACTTAAAAAAGACAACTCTCATAATTGCTCTCAATCCCAAAGTGTGACATGCTCGATTCTTATGATATAGTTGGGGCTCCAATTGTCAAGCTATAAGTGGTTGATGACTCGTAAATTGCATTTGATATGGATGGAAGTTTTAGATGAGTTATAAAAGATTATGGACCGAAATGGAATGCAGTAAACTTAAATGGGCATCAGAAGCTATTATGTAGTTTCGGACAACCTCGGGATGGTTATTTCACAACAGTACATGCCTGGTTTGGCCCCACCACGTCTGCCATCGCCTCATGCCACGTTCGCCTAGCTCCATATGCTCAATCAATCACTGTATAGCCTAGGAAGTGGCCTTACCATCCTCCACAACTTACCTCACCATGTGGATAGTTTTGTTGGAGTTGGTGAATACTTCAGAGACCTTATTTCTCATATCGAGCATATCCACATGCGTTTCAGGAAATCAAAGCATAAACCAACGACATGTAATTCCTATGCATGAAATGATAGGGGCAACAGCCCAAAACAATATCGAATTTAGACTTATGTTTAAATTGGTCAATTTGTTATGGGAATAAAAAATTTATGATAGGTTTAGGTTTTAAGCTTATATATATATATATATATATTTATACATATATATTATGTTCATATGAGATATTATTATAATCTTTTATATTTTGTGGCTCATAATCATAGTGGAAATCTTTTTAGGACGTAACGTTACTCTAGGTAAACTTTTGTATAATCTAATATTTCTTTGTATGATTTTTTTTATTCAGTTTATGATACATCTCGCCAAGTTTGGTCAATCATTTGTTTCCATCTTATCCACCACTTGCCTTGCTTCCTTCGCCACTTTTCTCCTCCGCCTAGCCCCTTTTCGCCTGGCCAGCCACTGAATGGCCTAGCACAGGGCGCTATCATCTTCCACAAACCTCCTCTACCACTTGTCTCATCTGCCCAGTTCCCTCCGCCCTGCCAGCCACTAAACAGTCCAGTAAGCGGCCTTAGTGTCCTTTGCAAGTCTCATCCTCCACTCATTTCCTCTACTCAACCGATTGACTCTTCGTCCGCCATTTGTCACACATGATCCATCCCTAGCAAGCCACCAAGTGGCTGCCTTCTTCAGCTGATTAGACAACATGCATGTGCCGTCCAAGCCGCCCATTGGCATGATGCTGCTCAACTAGCAACCGCGCCAAATGGCATGGCCAAAGGTAGTTGCTCGGCTATATAAAGGCCAGGTCTCTTCCTTCATTTTCTTTAGTATCTCCTACAAGTTTCACTCAAACTCTCTTTAATCTTGGTCAGGTTGTTAGGTGAGCTTGTTGCCGCCTCTAGGAAAGAGCGCCCGCTATCACCTCGATCAAAAAGCTTCCGTTGAAGTAAGTGGTGTTCTAGTCTCGTCATTCAAGATTTCCCAGTTCCAATGAGAGTTTTTGTTTTAAGGATTTTCCGGCATCATTAGCTAATTTGATTTGTAGGTGCATGCATGGATGTATATTGACATCATGCATTCAAGGTCCATTTAGAGTTTTTGAAATGTTTAGGAATTGCATGACTACATATTATTGGCTGAATCATGCATGATATGAGAAGTACGTGGTTTAAGTGAGAATCTGTACTAGATTTCGAAATAGTGGGATTGTATGGTCTTGCATTTGGCCAAGTTTGCACCATATGGGATATGCATAATAATGCCGAATATTGGACTCCACTAGATACTTGTATGAGACGTTTTTTATTTAATGGATGCCCCTCGGGAGTATAGAGATGTATTAGATGATGGTAAGTTAGGATATGAGATTGTCGCCAATACTTCCCAGATGAGATGCCTAGGGTGTGACTTGAATGCTTTCAGAGTGAAGATACCTAAACAAGAAATCTAGAAGCCTTATCATGATAGGTCGGCTAACGCTTCGATATAAGAAGTTGAATGATACAAGGTGGCTTCCAATATCAAACGTCAGATGATGTGGGCCCTTCAGGAGTATAGAGTTGCCTCAAATGAAAAAATGATCAGGACTTAATGAAAGAGTGTGCGCAATGCATCGGGATGAGATGCTTAGGGTGCAACTTGAATGGCTTCAGGGTGAAGATGCCTAGGCACGGGGTCCAAAAGACTTATCGTGATGGGTCGAAAATACCGACGCTAAACAATCAGAAGGGAGTGATAACATTTGCATGATATGAATTGATTTGATTGATTGTGGAAAGTTCTTATATCCGTAATAATCATGCATATGTGTCTAGAGAATGCGTTATCATGTTATTGCATGAACTGCGTGATTGGATCCACTACTTTCTAAGCTTTGTGCTTACTGTTTATGTGGCTAATATTTTTCAAATAGACAATAATGGCATTCCCATTGTATCCTCCACCTAGATACCTGAAACCTATAGAGTTTTGGATTAACTATGTTGAGTTTATATCCCCTCTATCCCTCAGCGATACTTTCCTCCATGTGGAGATGCGTTTCACAATCAACACCGGACTTTTGGCTGGTCATATCCATTACAACTTCTATGCCATCTATATCTGACAAGGCAACAAATGGTTTGGAACTCTACCACCCCCAATGGATATTATGCCCAGCATTGACGATGATAGCAACTCTAGTAGGGATGTAGCACCAAGTTCCATGATAGGTCGGGAGGGACTTTATACTTTTTCACAAGCTTTTTGATGTACCCCTAATCACTTTTTGGATAGAGCCGCCGATATGAGAGCAAGCCTCTTTTTTTAAGGGACATGTTCACTAGAAGTCCTAAAATTTGTAGCGAAAGTGCAAGTGAGTCCTAAAACTTGCAAAAAGTGCAAATGAGTCTTAAAACTTGTCAAATTTGCTCAATTTAGTCCCTCCGTTAGCGCCGTCCAATTAGTCTCACGGAAAATGCTGACGTGGCTTATTTTATTATTTTCTCTCTCCTATGTGGCAATTAATGTCCATTGCTGACTCCACGTCTTCAAAACGACGTCGTTTTGTAGAGTCGCCTGCCCCCAAAACGGCGTCGTTCCTCCCTATTAATTAAAATAACTAATTTTAAATTAAATTTTTAAAAACTAAATATTATTTTAAATTAAAATTTTTAAAATATATATTTTTTAAGAAATTGCTCAAACTTTTATAATTGCTCAAATTTTTAATTTAATTAATTTTTCTTCAAAATTTAAATTTAGATTTAAATTTTTTTAATTTTAACTTTAAAAATATAAAAAAAATTAATTTATTTTTTAATTTAAAATTAAATAATTTTATTTTTTAAGTTAATTTTTTAATTATAAATTAAATTACATTTTACTTATAAATTTTTTAATATAAAAACTTTTAAATTTACATTTTCAAAAATTTTACAAATTCATTTTTTAATATATCCTTTATGACCTAATTAATTTTTTAAATTGAAATAAATTTTGATTTTTTTAATTTTTTTTAAACATTTTAAATAATAAATTTCTAAATTTTACACTTTTAAAAAAAATTTAAACATTTTCAAATTTTAAATTTATATTGTTATATTTTAAATTTTAAATTTTAAATAATTAAATTGAATTAATTGTATAATTAATTCAATTAAATTAAATTTATAATTAAATTTTGTTAAATTAAATAAAATTCATAATTTTATTAAATTAAATTAAATTAATTTTAAAATTTTAAAATTTTATATTTTATATTTAAACATAATCTCCTTTTATCAAAATTTTAAACTTTTTTTTCTTTATTAAAATGTAATTTAGTTTATATTTTTATTTTTTTCTGCTGACGTGGCGCCTCCGTTTCTTAAAGAAATATTAAAAAATATCATATCAACGCCACGTCAGCTTTTTCCGTTTATTTAATTAACGGCGTTAACGGATGGACTTATTTGAACGAATTTGACAAGTTTTAGGACTCATTTGCACTTTTTGCAAGTTTTAGGACTCACTTGCACTTTCACTACAAGTTTTAGGACTTCTAGTACACATGTCCCTTTTTTTAATGAAGAGTAGTATGTATATGTATAGAGATACCTTTCCCCTAACTCTTCCTATCGCCTCATTTCTCTTCTTCGTTGTTAGGATATATGGAATAAGAGGTACGTTTATATACTTATTCTAGTGTTCTATTTATTTGTGTTTAGCCCCGAAGAGTTGAGCGATGAAGAGTCAAGAGTAGAGTTTCTTCCACCGCGCCACATCTAATGAAAATAAATCTAAATCGAATTCAGACTAAAATCTAAAACTGGTGTTAAAATGTAAGGATCCACTGGAGTTTGCTATAGGATGTTCTGTCCTTAGTCCCTGTGTTGGTATCAGAGCTATAGTTCGTTACACAAAGGGAAGGACATAAAAACAAACAAGAAGATAATAAAACCATTTTTGTAAGAAGAGACTTTGTCAATAACTCAGATCGAATGTATAATGAATTAAGAAGTTATGAGATATTCATAATTTTATGTCACGATTCTATAAACTTCTTGTCTAGTTAATCAACTACAGAAAAAAAAATCAGAAGTACAATTCGTGGTTTTATTATTAGATCAAGTTTCTTATTGGGGTGATAGGTGGCCTCTATGTTTATAAGGGGTTGGTGCTGACCATTATTATGAGAGTAAACGTGGTAAGAGCGTCTAGGGTTTCCTCGCTCCGTTCTTGGGAAGAACTTTTGATCCTATCTGATATGTTCTTGAGCGAAATTGCTGTTGAGACTCTGATTTAGTTCTCTTCAAGGCAAATTTGTTGAGTACATAACAAATTTGTGTGCCGCTACTTCATTTGCAAGTCTTTTTTATTTTCAATTGTTTGATTAATTATTTGCTCGGCACCATGCAATCCGCAGCTAATCTCGGGAACTTAGATTAACCCACTGATAATTAGAATAATAAAAGGTTTTCTAAAATGGAATCTTTTGAGGAGAAAAATGGGTGATGTCAACATTTCGCAAGCATGTCGTGTGAAATCCAATTATGAACTTTTCCTCCAAGAATGTGAAACATGACAATATAGACAGGAACAAATAGCTCTTCCCACAAGTCAAATACATAAAAAAAAAAAAATCGATATCTGATTCTGAATGTAGCAGTATCGTCTTTAGTCGGCCGAACCGGAACTTCTGCATAGGCGAATCCGCTCGGCAGTACATCCAAATAATGCACAAGTCAACATGGATTATGTGGTGGAAGTTTAGTGATGAGAAAGGTTCCATGTGGACGATGCAGCAGGGATCGCTTGCATGCTCGGACAACCTTCAACCAGGACAAAAGACAACCTAGAGAGCATACTGTGTGAGCAATTACAAGATAAAAATGTTCCTTGCTTGTGGTCCCTTATGAAACTTTAGATTCTACCTTTGATAGTTACTGGACAGATGAGGATTCATGGCATTATTGGCTTTGTTCTTATCAAGGTCTCTTTCTTGTGTACTTTGACCTCCCTACTTTGCCCTAGATTTTTTTGGATGCTAGGTGTGTATGTAAAACCATCCGTGCAATGCCAAAGGATGTGCATCGAAGGAGTTGGACAAAATTGGGAAAAGCTGAGTCACATGAGGGAGTCACATTCCATAGATTAAAGGTAAGAAGAAAAAGGCTCATGCAACGAAGTAAATGGACCAGGTTTGAGTAATGGGAGAAATTACTTAAAAATTATAAAGACATATGATGTTTCTTAATAAGATGTCGCGATAAACTCTTATTGAGTAACCAAATAATTATAATTTCTATGAACAATCATATAGAGTTTGCCATCACATTGTAACTTAATCTTGATAAGAAGGTGCAAATATTGATAATATTATATAATCAGCCTTGTTTTTTCTTCCGATGATTTTGAAAGACGTTTCATCTCCTAATCATATATCTCACTAGATTTTAGTGCTGGCGAGCTAGAGAGGTAGGCCCTTGAACTGTCTATCAACATAGGAGTTGCTACGTAGGGAATTTACTTATACTTAGTACAGCATAAGGGTAAGGAAGGAACAAAATTGAGCAGACAAAAATTTGTGCTTTCTTTTTTTCATGCGCGTGCATGAACGAGCGTGCAAGTGGTACTACTTGAGCTGATCAATGAGCAAAAGGCCATGTTAGTATGGGATTTTTGAGCAGACATAAACAAGTAAAAGACAAAAGAAGGGCATACATTTCATTCAAAAGCAACCATGTTTTTTATTGCTATCTCTCCCCCATCGCATGTGGATGTGTGCGGTTTTGATCTATTAGGATCAGACATGAGGGTTTTTTTTATTAGTTTATTATTTTCTTTTTTGGTTTTTTCTTTTGGTAAATACAATAATTTGGGGGGACAAGTATGTTCTTGGCCCTTTATCTTTTGGAGGAAAGTGATGTGGGAAGTTTCTCTCTTTTCCACTCATTCCAATGCCAATGGCCTGTGTTTTCTTGATTCTAGGCATATCACTTTCACATCTCATGAGTCCTGACATAATTACCCCTCTACTTTTCTTGTGTTCAGCGGAATTGGATTTTGCTTCTATTTTTAGTATAACGGATAACTTTAATGATTTTGATAGATTTCGGATGAGATAGTGGTCAATTGTAATTAATGGAAAGACAGAGGGATGAATAGGAGAACCAAGTTTCCAAATCTTGCTCCTTCTCATCAGCCTTTGCTCATCCTTGTTGTCAAGAAAGATATAATTGTTTTTCCTTGTGGATGATAGTTATGATGTATCATCATGCGGAATACACATAACAGCATGAGCTTCCAAAAGTTTGGTTGGCCAATATTTCATACCGAAAAACACAAAATACTATTATATTAGCTGATAAATCATGTTTATCCGTGTCTCTATTGCTAATATTTCAGATTATGCTTTTCTAAATCTAGTAAAAACAAGGAACTTTCATCGTACAATATGGTTAGTTGAATCGGTTATAGCTAAAGAGTGAGTGAGACTCAGTAGTGAGAAAAATGACATTTTTTTGAAAATTAAATGTCATGTTATGTAAAACTAAGGTAGATGCACAATTCAAGGAAAAAGCTCAAAAAACCATTCTTCAGTGGAACGTGACAAGGCCGCTGATCAGTATAGAAAGGGAGGTGATAAAAATCAAAATCTCAAAGTGGGTGTTAAGCAATACCAAAAGGATAGGGAAGAAACCACCCAGGATGCTTCCACAATATCATTTTTTTATTTTCACACAGATCTTCAATGTCCAGCAAAACTTGTCCGGAGTATCTTGTTCACAGGCCTACATTGGCTTATGTTAAGGATATGTCACTTGCTTTAATTACAAACGTGAATATATATTTTCAATGTGGACCCTCCTTTTGATCTTCATCCCTTTTAGAGTCCAGTGCAACACCAATACAAAAATCCCATCAAAGATTATTTAAGACCCCTCCCAAGAATAGAGCTCTCTCTCTCTCTCTCTCTCTCTCTCAGAGAACATTTAGATTAAGCACTATCACATTGCTATAACAGCTTTCCTTTTCGTTTTTTATTTTTTGGGGTTTCCTTGGCATTCTCTTTCCCTCCTTTCCCAGCCTGTCAAAGCCTGAATTATTAACATACCAGGAGACTATAATTTTTTAAGAGAAAGGTGCTTTGTTGTCTCTCCAAGTAAAGTGAGGACTGGTTCTGGCCTGCCAAGACTTTTATTCTGGTGAGAGTGTTGTGATGCTGTGAGTCTTTCTTGAGGCACAGCTCTTTTGTTTTTTCGTTTGCCTTCTTTGGTGGCTCCGTCGCATGGTGCGAAACAACATGTCATGTTTGCTCACGAAGGTTTTGGTTGGTTCTTGTCCTCCTGTTTCTGGACTTCTTGTTATTTAGCAAGGCCTTCTTATGGATGGTAATACTGGGGACTTGCATGAAGGAAGATGATGTTGAATGACCATCTCCATAGAGTTCGCAAATCTGGTCGAGCCCATCTCTTGCAGGTGATGATCATCTCTCTCTCTCTCTTCCCCTCCTTTTTGTTTAATAAGAACGGGTGACGTTGTGGAATGTCAGTTTCATTTCACACTGCAGATGAGGATACCTGTTTATAGTTTTTTTTTTTTTAATGTTTGGCGTGGTTGGTGCAAGTCTTTTCTTGGCAGTGCACAGAAGAATTTTCTGTTCAGACTCTGCTTTTTCAGGCAATACAGATCCATATTTCTATGCTTCTTAGAACCAGATGTTGAGCCGAAAACGAATGTTGAAGCACTTAATTTGTGGCCTTTTAAAAAAAATTATTTTTATTTTCGAGTCTTAGGAAGCAAATTATGACTGCTCTCTATTTTCAATCAGAGCTCTTTGCATTGTGAGGACAGATATTACCAAAATTCTCGACCAATTCCCTTAAGAAGAAGATAAATTTCTGACGATTCCTCTTGAAAAATGAAATCAGAGATATGGAGAAAGTGCTAAGACAGCCAGTTATCTTTTTCATCTTCATGCATTTTTACTGCTCCAGAATTTAATTCAACCTAAAAACCCTGTTAAACTCTTTTTGTTTTTGTTTTTGTGGGTTTACTGATATTGAGTAGGAGACATCCTGGCAATTAGCAATCTGTAAAGTTGCACATGTTGTGGCTGCATTTGCTGAGGCCAAAGGCAAGATTTACGGGCAAAACAGATTTGGACAGACAACAATCTTTGTACTGCATTTTGAAAATCGCCCGACTCTCTCTCTCTCTCTCCCTCTCTCGTGCGCGTGTTCTCAAATCTTGCAGAGGCATTCTTTGAACGAGCATGATTTGTTATTAGGTTGGAGATGACTCATCCATCATGTCAAATTTGGCTGAGTCACTTCTAGATCAACCCTGTCTCCACACAATTCAAGTGTAGTGGCCCCTCCAAATTTCAACCAACTCCCGCTCACCTAAAATTTGGAAAAGATATGATCCTAACTCAAGTGGGAGCGCACACCTACAATCTTTTTATGTTATTTCATCTATAAATTCCTGGCTAAATCAACTATAATTTGGATGCAATTCTAAAAATAAATCCTTTTTCAGGTATGGGAACCGAACTTCAGTGTGCCATCAACCCCCTAGCAGCAGCTTCATCAAGTAACCGCATTTTTTCTTTTCGCTGTGTGGATGAGCGGAACTATTTTCAGAACAGAAAGCTCAAAGAAAGCATCAGGAACACTGGAGTCAACAAGTTTATAGACCCCATGGATCAGGTGGCTGAGAAGCATAACATCGAATCTATCAGAAAGACAGTACAGATGCACGAAGATACCTTCAGGCAACAGGTAGGAGATTCTCTGCAGCTTCTCTCCTAGGACGACAAAACTACTTAAAGAAAATTCAAACTGAAAACAGTAAACAATTGCAGGTGCGAGAACTCCACCGCTTATACAGTGTTCAAAAGATGCTAATGAGTGAACTGAAGAAAGAAATAGAGCAAAACCGAATCCGGAATACCACGAAGAGTTCAGAGACTAACTATGTCGTCAAATGGCCCCAGCAAACAAGTCAACCCAGTAGCAGCCGTCCGTTTCATTTACAAAGTCAGAGCAATGACCCCGGTTCAAATGAGAAGAGCAGTAGCAGCTGTGTTGAGGCCATAAGAAGGCCAAGAGGTTTCAACCTTGAAAGCCCAGCGAAGGAAAACAGCCACATCGACGAAGAATTACTGGGGCCTAGCTTTAGCAACCCTCGCAAAAATGAAGGAACGAGCATCCAAAGCTCGGATGAAGAAACTGAAGTGGAGCTAACATTAAGCATAGGAGGGAAAAGGGGCAATAAAAAGTCCAAAAGCTACCAGCAGCATTACAGCAAACCAGAAGCAGGTTTCTCCATGATGAATCGTAAGGAGGTTGTCTCATCATCTTCACTCATGTCAGATCGAGGCGACGCTTGCAGTGGACGCACCACCAGTATTGGCGGTTCAGCTGCTACATCTGATCGGGAAAGAAAACAGCCGCATTGGCTGTTTCAAGTCTGAAGTCGACATTATTTGAAGATAGGGGCATGTTCATTCATCTCGAGCGTCTCTCAAACCATCTTATCGACATGATTCATCATCCATTCAGATTCTATTTTGCTTCCTCCTGATTCTAATAAGAAGATGATCACTTAGCCATTTTTGAGTTCACATTGATGGATATACCTTTCACTGAGATTTATCATCCTAAGTTCCAGCACATTTGTCTAGGACTTAATCTGTCCTATAAGCCAGAACGACAAGCTTGGATTTTACAGGGTCAATCTTCTTTACTGAAGGATGAACTTTTTGTCATTATCTGTCGAACAATGTCAAAGACTAGGACAATCAAAATAGCTAAGAGCATCCGAAGAGAGATCTCAGATGCTCCATGACTTGGATAGCATTCCCATTTTTTTAGGATGCAATGGGGCTTCTCACGCTGATTTGGCCTCTGATATGGTGAAGCTTGTGGCGAGAGTCAAAACTTCCAAGCTGATGGCCCGAATTGTTCGAGAACGATATTGTCAATATTGATTGTTGTTGTCGCGACCAAAACTACATTACAATAATCTAACGATTCAGTTGATCATTGGAGTATTGGTGCGAGTCTGTCGGCTTAGTCATCAATCAGAAGGACTACCACGGCCTAACTCGAATCTGTCCACAATTTGGGCGGAATTAAACCATTATAACATCATCTTATTTCGATTCAAGGATGAAAGCATCTACATCTTTTCATCATCCCAGGTCTTTGCTAAGGAAAGCCAATTTTCTTTGTAATTGCCAGAAACAGTTGCTGGGTCTCACCCGTGTCTGCCACTTCTACTCCGGGGAGAAGTGGAATCATATGTGAGAGAAAGGAGCTACTTCCCCACTAGCTACTTCTACTCCTATCGTTGCCCACGTCATGTCTTGAGAGAGAGAGAGAGAATTTCCAATATAAGGGAACCGAAGCAATAGCAATCTCGATTAAATTGGGGATTCCAGTCTGAGGTGGGCATAGATGGATGCAGGAAAACGACGACGGTGGGTTCATCAGTTCCAAATGAGAGGTTACAGAATAAGACCAAGGGGCGATGAACCTGCACGACTTATCGTTACTTCACTCACGGAAGATGTTGACCTGGGGCATGGGCAAGTGAACCCCTGACGAAACCTCACTTTAAAAGTTCCGTGTCTCCCGCTGTGATCCAAAGTGACACTAAGTCTGGCATGATTTGATAAGCAGTTTCTAATCGCATTACCCTCCTTTCTGTTGATCAAACTCCAAAGACAGCAAATCACTTTCTTCTTTTAGCTCTAGAAGCTACTTTGCAGGCATAAAGCACCCAATTAGCTCCAAATAAAGGGGTTTCGTAAGCCTCGGCTCCGCAAGCCAGCCCAAAGGATATACGTCGGAGGATGAGGCAGATATCATACTAAAAGTATGTTCACTACTATCACATGTTCGAGTAAGATTTGCGACCTAACAGGACCATTTCCATTCTCTAGGTGCAGTACAACATCAAATCTCAGACGGCAAATCAATACATTCACAACCACAGTTTAATTCTGGCTGGCTATATCCATATCACTACTCCAAAGTCTTATGACATAGTTTGGATCTTCTCATCAAAAGCGGCATCACTAGAGTAGGTGGGGTACTCATGAATCCATTCTTCCACCCAACGTAGAAAAAACTCGAGGGTAGGGGCTAAAAAATGATGGCCAGGATTCATGGTCGATCCATCCGAAATTGCAACAAAACCTGCAACACATGTTAAGTGTCATTGGTACATTCATGGACAAGCAAATATGAGAGACATTCCCAAAGCTAAATCTCCAGAAGCAAAAAAACAGTTTCCCACACTGAAGCTCTATTTTGATCAATCAAAACTAAACTAAGCGGTAGTCCACAACAATCAATAGTAAGTCAGTGACCACTCAATTACACATCTTGGCCTCAATGATCTAGAAGGAGGTTCAAGTTCAGACAAAATTGGAACACGGTTCTGCAGATCCACCAAAACCTAAGGTTAGGCAAAAACAGACAGAAGACACATTTACCTCAGAGAACTGACTCTGGTCAGACCTTTCGGCTTGAAAGTGGAAACATCAACATTCACTTTTCCTGGATGTGCATTCTAAGATGACATCTCATGTGGAAAAGACCAGAAAACAGAAGGCAATTGATGAATATTCGAGACATCTATTTCATCATCATCCGAAAATTCTTTAATGACAAAGCAGAAGAAAATTAATTGAGATAAAATTGTCCACAGTAGTTCCCTAGTGACATAGAGCCCGCATACTAGCGATTGTGCATCTTTCTTCTTTTTGTAGTTGCAAATGTACATTGAAAAGTGACCAATTTTTTTTGTCAAGAGAATAGAAATAGATAGTGGGACAACACCAGGAATCACCTGTACACAGTATAGACCACGGGGAAGATTTATTCAGCAACCCTGAAGAACTTTCTGGGGGTCCAGTTGACCACTACAATAACTAGAAGGAACAGTAGAAAGCTCCTGCCTTCCTCTCCACTCCTCGCCTGGTTTCAGTGTGATAGGTTTTTCAATGCAAGCAGGCTCGACGCAGAGCATATGCTTATATTCATCATCACCAAAGTCGGCCATGGCTTTTGCCTTCTTATCCCAGGGATTCCAAACCACTGTATGCAAGAGAAGATAGTTAAGATATTCCATGCACCTACACTCATCCAGCAGTGAAGTGATGAAACTTTGAACAATATCCATACGCAAGCAGATTTATCTCACCAGCATCTGGTAGCCCATCTTTCCGAATCACGAATGTTCTCTTCTTTTCATGATCAATAATTGCAATCTTTGTAGGAGTGCTAAGATATACCTTGTCCACCTATTCAACCAGTAACTCAATAAATAACCACAACAGGAAGATCACAACCGATTAAAGAGAAAAATGTGGAACTTTGGACTGACTTCTGATTCAAATGTTATTGCATCCCCTTGCTCAGTAAAACGCTCCTTATTCTGCAAGTTGTCCAAATAATCAAGAGTCTCTAACCCTTCTACTCGAACTTCACTGAGAACAAATAAATCAGATGTATTAAAAGCAATTAATACTGCTGAAGAAAAATTTTCGAGTTGACTTGACTATTGAATATATTACAATCTGCTGAATGTAACTACAAACGAGCAGACTAAATCAATGACACATGTATATATCTTCTTATGACTCATGGAAATCACCGCTTAAAGTGATAAGTAAACTTAAGAATGAGAAGTATGGCTTCCTGGAGCACACCAATTGCAGTTGGAAAGTATAATAAGAGCATGGAACTGAACCCTCTGTCTCTGTGTCACAAGTATTCATGTCACTGAAAAATGATAATATGGTATGGGGGCTAGAGGATCACCAGTATAATCAACTGGTGAGGCTCCTCTTCAAAATTTATTTACTACTTCAACGTCAAGATCCAAAACAACCACCTAATTCTTTCAACCATCAATTGGCTTGAAGAGAATGAAGAAGCATATTTGCGATATACTAAGCACTAGATCAACACTTCAACAATACTTTCTAATATGATACCAAGGAATGTAACTCGCCGCACATTTCTCTAATGCTGAATTCTTAGGGAAATGTCACATAGTCAGGATTTGTGGGCAGGAAAAGCAGTTGTATTAAGTCTGTCTATCAATGTAATATAGTTGATTTCATCTAGAAAAACCATGATCGCTCACCAAACTTTTTTCCCCACCCCATTGCGGGAAAAACATGGCAATGCCTGATGCTTTGTGATGCCAAATGCACGTGCGGCTTAAAGATTTCTACACATATTCACAATTTTGTTCCATCCTATCAATTTCCCTTTTACTAACAATTTCAATCACTACAGGTTTTTCCGCCCCTTTTTGGTCAGAATTACTGCAGATTCAAGCCGTAGAAAACTTGACATCCGTTTCCTGTCCATCAAAACCACAAGATTAAATGACCACTTTGATAGTCTGGTGTTGACCAGTGACAGACTTAATCTTGTCGTTCATAAATCTTCTAGAAATATAGTAGCATAGTCATAATGGTCGCTTACAAGTATCAGTTGAACATGAACATGCAATTCAGTAAGACAGAAGTAACACATTTGTTGACTAAGTCCCATCAATGAGAAAGGATCAACAATAAGTATCTATTGAAAGGAGAAGGTAACTCACTCCATGCACAATAATAATTCTAACAGTAACAGATTCATTCAATGTACCAAATTATAGGGAAAGGAGTAAACCCATTTCTTCTATTACCTTATATCAGAAACAGAGAAATAGGTATGGTAGGCAAAGGTGAATGTGAAAAGTTTTGCATCAGTATTCCTGATGCGAGATGTCAACATCAGACCTCCACCAGGCCCCAAGGCTACTCTCAGACGGAACTCGAAACTAAACAAGAGAGATAAAAGAAGGAATGAGAATGTAGAGATCAGTAAAATAAAAGGAAGCAAGAAAAGTATCAACAAGGTCTCAATGTCTAGATTCAACTATCCCATCCATAGTAGTGAAAAACGGTGTCAAAGGAGGTAGGAGCATGAAATGCTTTTCGTCTTTAGAAATCAGAACACAAATTCTTTCAAGTTCTTCCTGTATCCAATTTCCACTTAGTAGGGAGAAAAAGGTCGTATATTTGACAAAAAGGAGTCCATTCTTAACCTCTTTGCTCATGCACCTTCCACACATCAATTTTTTAGGTACAGTAGGAGCAGAAAGAATATGTAAGAATGATGTTCCAGATCTCTCTCCGGCAAAAGATTTGTACATGGATTGGAATCCTCATGCTACCAGTAGAGACCTGTAATTACCTGTGAGGCCAGATCTTAAGGTCCTCATCTGATGGCTTAAAGATCAGATCCACATAAGCCTTACTAGTGGAATTAGCAGGAAGAGGAGGCGGGTCATCATCAACACTCCAGAATCTGTTCCTCGCAAATCCATGTTGCTCTAAAGAACCATAATTTGAGAACTGCAAATTTCATAAACGTACTTCAACTGAGACAAACAACCTCAAATGAAGTTACTTAAAATGGATATTCTATAAAACCAGGCACCTGAGGAAAGCAAATTGGTATCCCTCCACGAATTGCCTTTGAAGGCTTGAATGTAGCCTGTAACAAATGAAGGGTTTCAGTTGAAGTGAATTGGACCGTGCATGATAACAGAATGAATATGAAATTTGGAGAAGATTTGAGGTAGATGGTGCAGATTACACATGACACGAGGTTCACAACAATGGAAAGAATATCAATAACACATCAAATCTGAAGGTACATTCATTTTTGTAAACATGCAAACACACTGAGAGCAAAGCCACTTTTTTAACCTGAGGGCACAATAATTGTGACTATAAAAGAAGCTAAAGGTTTGTCATCATCTTGAACATTGAGTATGAGAAGTGTAAAACACAATAATCTGATGTACTTATGGCAAACCATCAGCTCAGTAAGTATTTAAAATTTGTCTCCACCAAAAGCAATTTAAATAGGAGCACAATAAAACATTCATGACCTACAGACAGAGAGGCCACGTCAAGTAAAACCAATATCATACAGAAAAGATGCTGACTGATTTTTTATGCACCTCATCAGCAACCTATAAAAAAACCTCCATGGCTCTTTTCCTGTATGATGAAAAAAAAAAGAATAAAATTTGATCATCATTTTTCACCTTGCTACTAACAAAAAGCAACTCCTCCCCATGATCATTCTTCCAAGATGTCACTTGACCTCCATACAGATAAACCTAAAGCAGAATAGAGGAGGGCAATTAACAATTACTGAAGGAAAAACAAATCTATTATGAGTAAATATGTACCCTCACACAAAAAATTAGAATCTTTGCAGAAAGGAAAAGAAATAAATGAAAGCATTATCAAATCATATCTAAAAAGGAAATATCATCGACCAAGCATGAGTGGAAAGCTAAATCATCAGGGTTTCACAATGAAGACCCTTCAAGCAAATCAGCATGCACTAAAAAATTCATTGGGATACACTTCATCTCGCCTTTTCAATGGCCTTTATAAACGTTCATGGATTATCTTCGAAGCCTAGGATGAGAAAATCAAATCCATAGCTTATTTCGGCAATCAACTTTAATCTGAAAAACACGTTACTGTGATTCTTCATATTTAGGGTAGTCCATAATCCCATTGAAATGACGAAAAAACGAGTAGACAGAAGACTGTTCACAAGGCTTAAAACTGTCCAAATTCCAAGATGTTCAAGCCAAAGCTACAAAGTTCAGCAGCCTAGTCTTAGACAATATGAATGTGATAAAAAGATACAGGATAATATCATATGAGCATAAAGAATCCCTGTTCAGAATGGCATCAAGATTGATCCAGAGAAAAAATTGGTGAATGGTTGCTTGCACTCATCATCCCAAATGACCAGCCTGAAAAGAAACCCTCGAAATTACGCGAAAGATATCTCAAGTCCAATGGTGGCTTGGTTTAGCACATTCAGGCATCCGAGGTAACTGCTATCTTCTTATATCTCTTGAAACTACCACTTAAACCACCAATAACCGCAATAATGCTTTCGCATACAAGCAGATCTAACTGTCAAAATCCATCTAATAGTACTTTATGGCGACATCTCCAGTCATTAATGTCACCAGCCAAGATTGAAATGTCAACGCCGCCCGGTCCTCCAAGAGTTCTGATCATCAACCCGAAGTACGATCTCAAATATCCAGAAGACGAGGACACCACCTGTACGTATGCCCATACACACGCGTTTCTCCCTAACCATGGATCGCCCGCGCGTCTCTCGACGGCGCACCCCAATCGACGATTCTAAATCCCCAAGACCACGCTCGAGCAGCTCACTCAACTCCTCGAGCCGCCAAAACAGCGACGGCACAAACCAGTTACCCCGATTCAAGATCGAACGGCCCCGAGAACAGCACACTCATCGAGCCATCAATCGGAGCTCCGATCAAGACGACTCCCCCCCTTCCCCACCCCGGGGGCGCGGCTCGCACTCGGGAAACCACGGACGAGACAGCGAAGGAAGGGAGAACACCGAGAGAGAGACAGTTACCTCAGCAGAGCTCCCGCGAGAATCGCGGAGGAGGACCTTGGAGAGACCATTGACGCCCTTGCAGACCTTCATCGGAGGAGGAGGAGGGGGAGACATTGGAGTCGGCGTCGGCGGCGGCGTAGAGGCCTTGTCAGCGGACATTTTGCGGAGACGACGGGCGCCTGTCCTCGGCGAGCTTCAATGGCGGCTGTACGAGTCCGTACGTGAATCCGCTTGCCCCTCTCTCTCTCTCTCTCTCTCAGTGATGTTGCTCGCTGTAAGGAGGTGCTCCACAGTTCACAGATGAAGCGTCTCTCTCTCTCTCGCTAAAGACGAATGAAGAGAGAGATTCGGAGTTTGTTTTTCTGTTTGGATTAGTTATTTATAGGCACATGAATTCCGTCGTTTCTTTCCGTTTTTTTAAAGAAAAAGAAAAGGCGCTTCGTAATTTTTGTCAGCCGTATATTTACTGCCGCCGCCACTGTTCTGGTAGCTGTTAAGTAATATACCGGTAAAACAGAATCCGAATCAAGAATAACAGTTGCTGACACTAAAAAGATCAATTTATTACGTCATCAAGAAATAAAATAAAATATACTAAGATTTGAAACTCTCACCTTTCATTACACATATTCGTCGTGAATCGGGTCCCAAGATAAGGAATAACCAGCTATGCCAAAGGATGACGCAATTGCATTGTTGGGAAGACGACACCTGGCGTGCCGATGTCTCGAAAATCCGGATTCCGTATTCGAAGGCGTGATCTGATGGACCCGTTTGGTCTACAAAGATGGGTCATTCTCTTGTGTCGAGAATTCGTATGACGAGTCATGACGCATGCGTGCGTACACATTGTGTTCACTTGTAGTGCGTCTACATACAATTTTTTTAGCTCCTTACTCAATGGGCTACTTACTTTTAGTGCGTACACATTGTGCTCTTCTGCTACAATTGCAAGATCGGGTTTAAAATTGTAGCTCAATCGGCAATTAGTTCATATACAATGAGTAATCATGCTTGATTTATGGAATCATAAAGTTCATGATCAGCAAATTTGTGCATGCGTCCAAGAAAGAGCTTAGCTAAAGAGTAGGAGAACATAGGCGTGACTTTTATATTCTTTGACAGAATTTAAAAATCATGTCCTTTTTTTTTCGAGATGATATTTTCATTGTTTAAGACTCCATTTGTATTGCGAAAAGTGAATGATTTGGAAATTTTATTATTAAAAAATTAATCACTTGCTTTATATATATAAATAAATAAATGAAAAGTAATTAATTTTTCCATGAAAATATTTAGATATAAACCGATGGTCAACGATGAAAAAAATTTCGTATTTATTAATTATTTCAAGCAACATAATGTCATTTTTAAGAAATTAATTTTCAAATTATTCATTTTCAGCGAAACAGCGTAACAAACAAAGCCAGAAAGCCTGAGTATCGATTCGCTTGCCAGAGCGTAGAAGTCGCATCTGAACTGTTGCTCTCTTTTCTTGAGACTTTCTGCAAGGTTGTCAAGCAGCAAGATGCCATTCTCATGCATGGTTGGTGCCTTCCCTTTCTTTCTTCTTTTGCCCTTTGGGAATGGCTCTCTCAATTAGATGAAAAGGAGAGAACCAGAAGATTGTGATCTCATTTTACCTGCTTTGAACTTGAGCTGATCGCAAAAGTACAGGATTGCCAGCCATACTTACGCCATGCAAAGCTCAAGTCCAGCTTGCACCCTTAATAAGCTGAGATAAAAGGGTGCTACAGATCCAACTTCTTCATGCGTAAGAACACTGGATTACCTTTTATAAAAGATATCATACCTTTCCAGCATTACACAAATATCCAAAAAGGTAAAAGATGGCCAAAGATAAGCATATCAAGGCAATTCTAGCTCGGGAATCGATGATCGATACATGTAGTCTTGCACTTGCCTCGCGTGCGGAAAATGCAGTTCGGATTCCATTTCCCTGAAAATCCGTCCCCTGCTTGTGAAGAGAATGATCATATAGGGCACAAATCACACCTTTATTACAAGAGCAAATTGATCATGTAAGCTGATATTACACTGCTGTACACGCTTACATCTTCAGACTTAAAAAGAGTACACTCTTTGACTAAGTCCCGCAAACTTCCTAATCTGGCACCAAAATGGAATTTTCTCGGAAAAACCGAAAGTGAATTAACAAAATTGCAACCTCACAACACGCCTCTGAGAATAAAGAATACCACGCGACTAACTCAACAAACAAACAGAAAAACCAAAAAAGAATAGATTCTTCTCAACACCGGGACAAACTCAATAAAGAAAAAGATCTGATTTGTCCATGATTTGCCAAAAATAGTTCCTTGGGAGCAGAAGCATCTAAGAAAAAAAAACACCTTTCTCTCCCTTCGACTCAGGTAGTTCCGAATTCACCGACTGCACAACGAAAAAGTAACCCAGTGGGTGGTTAGACAATGCTTAATAAAGTTAGTTAAAGTGATATTGAAGAAAGCTGAGACAAGGAAAGTATTAATTACAGATATCCAGGAAAGCTTTCCTTCTGCTCGCCACGCCTTAATGGAGAAAGCAAAAGAATAAATAGAGCTATCAAAACAGACTCAAAACAATTGAAGTGCCATTTTAAGCTTGTTCCGTCTCCATTTGGGCAACTTATTGAAAGCATCTTTCGTCATCCCAAATTTCTCTCTGAACTCTGCTGATGACAAATAAGTCTGCGACATTTCAGGCAGAGACGATCTCAGAACACAGTTGAACAGGTGTACTGAGATATAAAGTAGTGTGTTCAGTTCAATCTACTACCTCTCGTTTGGTAACATCAATTTCCACCACAGGATCTGTTGATGTTGTCTTAAGGCGATCGTATGGGTAGGTTGGAAGCCCATCCTCATCTTCAGCTTCACCCTCTTTCACGTCTTCTTGAATAGTCAGGGATTCTATTCGGCTGCTCATAGAGTTCTCTTTGTTGTTTGGCTCTGAATTCTGTTTTGGTGCCTCAGGACTCACTGCCCCGTAAACACAAATAATCAGATAAAACTCCATAGTAAAAACAGTAGGTTGTTGGTGTCTTTACCAAAGTGTTAATTAATAAGTTCAAGAGGTACCTTTGATAGACTTGGGTATGATGACTTCTCGTGTTGGTGGTGATCTCTCAAAAGTGGAACTGATAGCTGCTACAGCTGAAGATTTGGAAGCCAGTTTCGCTGAATCAGGGGTGACGGACTTTGGAAATATCTTCCTGACAACAGGTGGCGGAGTTGAAAGATTTCTTGCATTGGGGTTCTCAAAATTAGCAGCCAGTGCATTGAAAGCAGGAGACCTGCCCCTGACACGAACACGGTCTGGGCTAAAAGACATGCTTCTCGATCTCTGGTTTTTGTCCGGCACACTAGATCTTCCTCCATAGGAAACAGGCGTTCTACGCTTGGGTTTCTGATCATGCAATATGCATTAATTCAAATCGACCACAAACAGAGAACAATCTAGCTGGAGAAGCAAGCTGGTAATTATCCGTCAAGCAGCACATATCGACAAGAAAAGTGCATCTTCATGTGCTTTAACTATTTAAAAGTGAAAAAAAAAAGAACACCACATTTTGTTATCGACTTTCGGAAATTCACAGCCACTTCAGAAATCAGTTCTCCATATTTATGCCTGTTACAAGCAAAAGTTCAAAAGAATTATCGAAGTAGACAGCCACGATTAGGAGTCATAGACGCATCAAAGGAAAGCAACCTATTTTTGGTTCAGTATACAAGCATAAACAAGCTGATGAGAAGTGGACAAGCATAAAAATCCTAAACAGCTAACAATCATTCAAGCAGGTATGTTAAGAAGCTTCAAAGTACAACAGTCTTACATCAATAGATGGTGTACCACCATGTTTAACGATTGTAAGCTTCCTTTGGAATGAGTTCCCATGCATCTGCACCAGAAAAAAAAAAATCAGAATTCTAGGACAGCAAAAAGTCAGATGTATAATCATTGCAATTACTTACAGCAGATTTTGTGGAGTCCCAAGAGAAGAAGCGTGTGAAGAAAGGTGGTTCACTTCCTTCCATAACGACGTATACTGGAGCTTCACGAGATAGTTTCTCAAGAAGAAAGTCGTGCTCAAGAAATTTCTGCAAATTGTAAAGTTGGTGTTCATCATCTTATATGAACCATAAACAATAATAATTAATTTAGAGCTTGAAAATTGCTCATGCAGCAAATGCTTTCAATTATGGACCTAAACACTTGAGCAGAACAACCTATAAAAAGCCATGGAAATTGAAATACCTCTCCAATGGTTAAAGCATGCAATTTCATCTTGGAGTCAACTTGTTGTCCCACCCAGACAAAGACTGCTGAGTGACAATCCAGGATAAATATATCTTCGGTCATCAAATCATCCTGACTAAAATTGTGTATTTCGGTCACCTGCAATAACAATGTCAGAATGGCTGTATAAGTAAGAACCTCGATAACATGCTAGTGCAACAGGTAAGAATATAGGCATGCATCTTTAAGCAGCGGCACTTGAAAACACGGGAAGACGAAAACAAAATGATGAGAAAACTCCAAGAGTCCTCAGTTTTATGATACAGCCAAACAGAGGCAAGAGTCGCAATGAATGCTTATGATCAACAGGGAAATAATGCTACACACCTTCAGATTTCCTGCAAATCAGCGAGCATTTTTGCAGCGACAAAACATGGAAGAAAAGATAGATGAGTGTAACATCTAAATACAGAAAGAGATGAAAGAGGTAGAAAGTATTCAAATATTTAACAGCACCTTATGTATACCTTTTGAGAAGATGCAAGAAAAGAGGTGAGGATCGTTCTCAGAATCTTGTCCTATCTTCTGGCTAGGGTATTCTGATTTTCCTCCCAATAACTCCCAAAAGTGTTCAGATTCAGCACCTTCCTTTTGTGTTTTACATTGTACATTTGGCTGAAAACAATTAAGACCCATTTAGAAAGTTAAGAAGTAAGGCATCTCTCAGACTAATAACAAGCTTCAGATAAAACCAGAAAGCAACTGCATGTGGAGACGTTCAAGAATATGAAAACTGAGTCGGACAGGTTACTTGTCCTCGAGGTAGACTGCCAACAACATAAGTCATAGTACACTCATGAATACTGAAACTATAGAATTTTTTACTATTGTCAGACCTTTATCAGATCCAGCTGCCTCTCAACGAGTTCCTGATCCTCTGGGGTTGTGAGGTTCCCATACCACGTAAGGACAGAGGAGCCACTATGCAAGATGTAACAGTATGAGGAGTTCAAAGATGATGCAACCTGATTTATTAATTGCATAAAGCAAAAGAGAAAAATTCCATCAGCAGATAACCAAAACATGACAAGCTGTGAGTTTTGTGCAGCAAACATGACGGACATGTTTATACAAAATTACAAAAACTGAAAACGCAACATACTGATTCCACTTGAATTGCTTGCATATTATCAGGTCCAGATCCCTGGACTCTAAATAATGCCACTCCATCCTCTTTATATGTCTCGTCTGGGATTTCCCTCTCTGCTATGTAGCTCTTATATCCTTCACTTAAGCCACCCTGAATATTATGGCCATGAAACATGAAAATTTTATTACTTACCAATTTATCTATAAAAAATAATCTATGATTATTGTCCACATACCTTGAAAACAATGAAGCTTTGAAAGATTGAGAAGAACTGAACCGGTTCATTTCCTTCATATATGCGGGCCTAAAATGTGTTATCACAGATGTTAGTTATCCAAACATGATGAAAACTATAATATCACATGACTAGAGCAAAAGCAATCACAGTATGATAGAACCAACCTGGACAGGGAGAAACTTTAAAGACTCAACCATCTTGCTAACCTGAGAAAGAGTAGACGCTCTCTCTTCCTGTTTTCAATCATGACAAAACAAAGTTAAATACAGAGCCCTCATAAACCTATGTGTTTTCCCAACATCAGTGCTATGCAGTATGCCAACTGCAGCCCTTTATTCATACACGCAAGCATACAGGGAATTGTATTTGACAAGGTTCTTTATCAATAATAGCAATTAGAGAAGACGAATGGCACTAAAATTCTAGTCTAGAAACAAAAAATATAGACTATGGGGTAGACTTATAATACTGCAAATCCAAGAACGTTTGAAACATTGAAAAGGCAAAATACCATAAATGTACAAATCATGAGTTGCATGGAATTAAGACCACTAATAATAGTAAAACCACATAATGTTAGGTTTTGAAGGTTGAAAAAACATATTTCAGGAAAGTAGAAAAGTTGAAATAGTGTCCATATTATTAATGACCCTTGACAAGTGCCTCCAGAGCACTCTTCAACATTTTCCTTTTAACAACAGAATACCAGAACAGCGGTGGCTGGAAGCAACGCCATACTGTTCCGAAGCTCCCAAATGACAATCCATGTTAATGGGATGATACTTTCTGCGTTGTTTTCAATATCCTTGGCAAATAGAGAGGTATAGGTTTTAGAGTATCCCTACGAATCTGTATCATCCAAGCTAAGCATTAAATCCTGATCTTTTATCAGAATAACCTCACCAGGTTAGTGCAACAAACGACTTTATTGACCACACTACCAGTTCCATAGAGGTTAAATTTACTGTCCACAGTGGATTGAGGTATAACAATATCTAAAGGAAGACTTGACCAAAACCCAGATAAATTTTAATCAACAGAAACTCCAAGCTACTACCATCTGTCCTTCAATATACATTAGAAAATGCAAATTAGTCACTTCTCCTAAGAAGCGGCATCCTCATTGCAAGCAAACACTGCCTTCCAGGAAGTAAAGGATTCTAACCATCAATATGCCAACACAATTCTGTAATATTACTCTACTTAAACCAAATGGGTCAGTGGTTCCCTTTTTCTGTGCATCTTTGCACAGAAACCTGCTAATAACCAAGTAACCACTACAAAACTATGTTTTCTGATTTTAGGACCTATCTTCGAGTGACGTCTACCCTAATAGAAGGCCCTCTAATAAATATGCTTGGAAACACTCCCTCCAGTAAAATTTGGAAAAAACGTGTCATCCTCGCCAAAAGTATTGTGCTACCAGTATTGTAATTATTAGACATCACACGCAATTAATTGCTCAGCAGTTAGGAAAACTAAAATGAATAATCCGAATCATCTCACCTCGACACTCTTCTTCCCAAACCATGTTCCTATGAGATACTCTTCCTTATCATCTCCTGGATAAGAATATTGAAAGATATAGCAATCCCCACTATAAAATTTCGACTGGTCAGCAGATTGCAGAAGAATCTTCTCCTGACCATTTATACGCCAAACCTGCCACACAATGTGAAGGTATCATAATATTATAGTCTGGAACACTGAACCACCATCTCACCTACCCCTGAAGTACAAAAAGACAACTGACAAAGCATATTGTTCAGATAAATTCAGCTCAGATGTGCATATAGAACCTGTAAATGTCCAGAGCAATCAATATACGGTTGAGGTTCTTCTTTAATGGGAGATGCTTTCATAAGACCCTTCACATTTAGTCCTTGGCGTTTCAGAAGTGCTACAAATGAAAAAGAAAGGGTATAAGTAGTGGAAACAGCAGCAACAAGAGAAATAGCTTAAAAGGATTTATATAATACACCCGAGATAGAAATTAAGACATAGCAAAAAGTGTCAAAATCCGAAATGCGTATAACAACCTGCAACTTTGCCTCTCCCATCCTCAGTCACCGCTACATCAGTTGTCTGAGGCCAGGAATCAAACTTCGACCGGAATACAACAGTCTCGAATCCCTCTATTAGACGAACTATATGAGATTGTGGTCGATCAGGAGAGCGAATTAACTCCTGTTTTATTGGCGAAAGAGGAATGAGAGACACATAGCAGAAAAATTCTATGCCTAATAAGTAGCTATGCTGTTTTACCTCAGCAGCAGAACTAGCACTCTTCCTGTCCTCAAGAGAGGTACTTCTCCCCATCCACACAAACACTTCTGCCCCGCAATCCAGGATATAGCATTTGTTCGTATCCAGTAAATCCCTTGTCAAAGACTCATCCCCGATAGTTTCAATCTGGCCCTTCTCCACACTTGTAACAGAGATGATTGGAGTTAGTGATTACAAAAAAGGGGGAAAATGGACAACAGCAAAATGCAACGGAATCGGAAGTAACAAACTGTTGGTAGGCTTGTTTATAACAGCTGAATTAATGTCCACAAACAAATACAAATACACATTTAGCATTCTGTTTTAAAGAGAAACACCATACTTATGGAGATCAAAGACATGACGCCTTAGGATCCAGTCTAAGAATGGAATACATACCGAAGTAGCTTGGTAGGATAAATTCCAACGTTCTTGTCATCTTCGGAGGCCGTTTTTCTCGGAAGAGGGGCGAAGCCACCAAAAAATCCCCAAAACTCACCAGTCTCGGAATCCGCCATCAATTTTCCATCCTCTGTTCATAATATTTGTAAGACTTGTGTACATTGTTGTTCTTGGTCACCTGATTGTTAACAATTAGTTCACTTACCAATGGCTGCTATGTCACATTTTCCATGGTGATATGTATCTTTGATGTATTGGACAACTTCAAGAGCTTTTGCTCTTTCTTGGATGGATGAATTTGAACCATTAAATTGGAAAATCTTAGACTTGGTATCCAGTATAAAAATGTCATCATGATTGAGCGAAGATCGAGCAAAAGGAACCTGTCAGTAACACAACATATTCAGCAAAAGAAAAACATGTATGCGGTCATTTTAGAAACACAATTTTCAATCATGAGTTCTAAGCCTCGGCACTCGCCTCTTTTACATGCACAACATGCTTTCCCCTGCAGACAAACAAGCGTGTCTTATGTTCTTCCGCCTCAGCATGCTTGAACCCAGTTGCAACTCCACCTTCTTGCGGGATTATACATGGTTTAAAGTATGACAAGAATCTCTCTGTTTCATGACCCTGTACTTCACGATACTGAACAGCACGTCCTCCAAGGGCTGCATCTAATTCTACTGTCTTTATGGCTGCAGTACCAGATTCATCCTATAATAAAATAAAGCCAGCGTTACTAATGTACAACACATTCAATGCTATTATAGACGAACAAAGCAGTGAGGAATTAACCTGAGTTGTATCCTTGCCCAGCCAATAATGAATGTCATGACGCAAGGCACCATTCTTCAATGCAGTAGTCTGCAGGTATTGAAATGCAATTTTTGAAACCAGATAAAATGGATTCTTTTACTCAATGACACGCGACATAATAAAATAGCAAACTCAACAATATATCCAGCTGATCTTAGTTTTTCTTTTCTATAAGGCCTCATTCAGTTCACCATGGAATTGGATTTAAATGGAACAGGAATCCTTGTCGTGTTTGGCTAGAAACTTTATTATTAATTGATCCTGCAAAAGTAAAAAGTCTAGTAGTAGGTTCCTCATTCTTTGTGTAGTTCAATTTCAAAGTGAACCAAACGAGGTCTTTGGCGAAATAATTTCTAATGGAAAAGCCTCTTTCCTCATATAGCTTAGTTAGCCACTATCAAGATATGATCTGGGGATCCACAATTATTTGAAACTTGCACCAAGCAACTCAAAAGGAGGAGCCATCTTTGTATTCTTTTTTAATTTATTTTCACATCTCAATCGGATTATCAACTTAGGAACACTACTGATGACTAAGTCAGAGCACAGTCAAGCATATTCCTTATGTCAAATACATAATAAAAAGATGCCAGAGATGAAAAAATTGAAGCCAAAACACATACCTTCAAAATCACATAGGAATCCCCAGTGAAGAATTTTCCATAAGATGATTGAGGGACCGGAACGGGATGAAAGTTTTCAATTCGCCATATTTCAATTCCACTACGAATGGTTAAGGAGAGTCCTACATGAATGATGCTTAGATGGTAATTCGAATTGAAACAAAGAACTTAGTGAAGGGTAGAGCTGTTAAACCAGCACTCTTTGCAAAAATATACTATCTTTTTGAATTGTAAATAGATGCATCAGAGAAATTGCAAGATGCCTCTTGGCAAAGCGTTGTAATATGCAAAACCACTAACTATTTAGACAGAAAGAGGATACGCCTTTTGTCCAGCTCCCTGGAAAGCTGGATCCAAGTCTCTCATGGAAACAGACATGCTTCCTATGCAGCTTTAATAATATATGACCGCTGCCAGTTTGCTTAAATTAAGGAAGAGGTACCTGCGACATCATTACAATTTTGCAATTGTCAAATGACGTGAGATGAAATTGACAACAACATTATTGAAAGCAGTGTATTTTATGGGGAAAAAAAAGATAAAATAGAGTAAGGAAATGAATACTTGCTTCTTGATGGAAACTGTAAGCAGAAATCTGTGTGGAAACTCAACCATGGGAACAGAAATTGATTTAGTAGAATTTTAAGTCACTTCACTAGCAGTATTGATTGCAAATGTCAGAAGTCAGAACAGATATGTCGTCATTTTAATTTGCAACAGAAACTACCCAGCAGACAAAGCATGCCCGTGATTGCCAACCTATATATGTCTGGTTTTCAATGGTTTTTCCCTTGCTATCACATTATGGTTCAACTAACTAGGAGAAATGCTTATCCTCATTTGAACTGGAAAAAACCTGGGTCAACTAGACATATCAAAGAGGGCATCAAATATTTCACAGACCTAACTTCAACTTCTCAATTGCACCCTCAATCAGATTTCCAAGGTTAAAACTGCATCCTAATACAACTTCCCTAGGTAAATCGGAAACATAATTCAATTATTTTTTTTCTCTCTCGGGTACAGTCAAATGCCTAAGACAAAGTGGTCACCCTCTCTACTCATAGAGGGGCAACATATATGCAAGCAACCTAGTAATAGGAAAAAACAGTTGGAGAAGACGGCAAATATTTGCAGTAAAGGAGAAGTAGAAAGAAAATCACATCCTATGAGTGTGCATTTCTATAACTCCCAATTTCTGAGTTAACTTGTTGTCCTAATCCTCATCGAGTATAGATTTAGTATTAGTTATTTAATTTGGGGCACAATTTTCAGAGGCTCAATTGAGAGAGGATGTGGAGTCTTCAACATAATAAAGGACAAGTGGATTATTATGAAAAGTAGTTGTATTTCAAGTTACGCTTCTGTGAGGCATTATTCTGAGGCTAGATTAGTAGAGGATGTCGAGTCTTCAGCATCATCATATAAGAGTGGACCAGTCTCAATATCACGAGAGGCAAAGCACACATCCGCTACATTTAAGCTTATCCTTCTCATAACAACACAGTGAACATTATTTCAGCTGGCAACACATCTCACATCTTAAGGAGCTTATCCGTCAGATATTGCTATATTGGAGGTGTTGTCAAAATAAAAACAACCACGTATTTGAAAAGAAAGAAGTACAATGCCGAATCCCAGAGCATGGGAAAAGGAGTACAATGGAAAAAAAATCGCGAGCAGCTACAGATAAGGGGCGAGCTGGTTGCTGCAAAAGAAAATGCTATTAGATTGCTGAAGCATTCGTTGGACGAGCAGGGAGCTGGAAACTTTTAAATAGGAAGAAACCCATGAAAATCCAGAGACACTGTCGAATGTACAGCATCTCAAAAACTGCGCATTGATCTCCAAGACCTCAACTTTGGAAGTTTTCCACTACAAATCTCTCTCTTAAGTTCCCAAGATCATACCCAACGCCGAACCAATTAAGAACGAGCAAGCCGCAACTATTCTCGTAATTCGCATCAAACATTCTATCAGATTTTCCGTGCAAATCGGGAGGCAAACTATAAAAAAACACAGCAACCAACGCAGATCACAGAAAACAATCATTCTACCCAGGAATCAATGACCCAGAAACGCGAAGAACAAGAACGAGAAGAAAAATAAAATAATCAGTATTCAGCTCGTCGAGACAACAATTAACGACCGTCAAGTTCATGCATTTAACCATCAAAACACCACCCAATTACCCAAGAACGAAGCTGGAAACGAGCTTACCAGGACTTGGGTCCGATAATCCCGAGCCGGATTGAATCGATCCAATCTAATCGACCGAATTACGACCAAAAGAAAGGAAGGGAAAAGAAAAAAAAAAAGAAAACCGAAGGGCGGAAAAGATCGTCCCTTGAAAGGAGAAAAGTCGAGAACCGAGAGAGAGAGAGAGAGAGAGAGAGAGGGAGGGAGAGGGAAAAGGGGGATGGAGGAACAGAGCAGAGTGGGGCTAAAGAAGGAAGACAAGGGAGGAAAAGAAGAGGGAAAAGAATGACAAAAACAAGCAAATTGTTGAAGAAGGCGTTCTAGAGAGAGAAAAGGCGAAAAGCTAGAGAGGGAGAGAGAGGGAGGGAGGGAGGGAGAAGGGTTGGAGGGAATGATGATGATGAGTTGCCAGGCGTGCCAATCACTAACGGCAACAAAAGGCCAACAGTCCGCAGAGCTCAAATGAACTGTAAAAATCCCCCCCCCCCCCCCCCCCCCCACCCCCCCTCGCATCTTTTCTTTAATCATTTAATTAAAGTTGTTAATTTTGGGTTAATTATGCACCATTACCATGGGGGACAAATTAGTATAAAGGTATCTCATTTTGATTCTTTTGGGTTTTTTTCAAATGGGCACTTGATAAAAAAAATCCAATAAATGTGGGTTCTTTGTTCGGACATTTCCCTTTTGGTAATTCACTGAACTTTTCTCTTCTTGTTTGCCATGTCTAAGGGACCGAGATTACATGCTTAAGCGTGGGATTAGCGGCGTGATTTGGGAATTTGTGAGGGCAAAGAATGGCAAGAAGGAGGAGGAGGAGGAGGAGGAGGAGGGAGGAGATAAATGTGGGAGAATGAGTTGAGATGAGACTTTCTTTTTGGGGTATTAGTAAAATTATGAGATCATGTTGTTGTTGAGATCAAAAGGTCGGATTAGATTATTATTATTTCTCTTTCTCGCGTCTTTGAGAAAGAAAACGTTACGTGTTTATTATTATTTTTTTCAAGCATTGTGCATTTGTTGTGGGGAATAGTCATTGTTATTTTGAAAAGGGAAGGAAAAAAGAAAGAGACAAACTTTTCTTTTTCTGGGGGATGGATGGAAGAAGATGGGGAAGGTGTTTCCGCTTTGTGAGGGAGGGAGTGGGAAAGTAGTCGGTCACCGGCCAAAAATCATGCATGCCATAAACTCTCAACTCTCTCTCTCTCTCTCTCTCTCTCTCTCTCTCTCTCTCTCTCGTAACAAGGCTGTTTCTCTCTTCTTTTATGGCTAGTTCTAACAAAGGGAAATCACATGAGTAGTCCCTAAATTTTGCTCAATGGTCAACGTCATCCTCAAATTTTGCTCATCCTCAACGTCATTCCTAAATTTTACTAACCTTTTTCAAATTTCACTTTATTTAATTCTTCCATTAAGTGCAACACTTGATCATCAGGTTTTTCACTCATGTGGATTGCCCGCTCGGCATTTGGTAGGCTAAAGAAAATAATCTAACTCACATATGATTCTTTATGATCGAACTCTCTCTATATTAATCTTGACTCCCTTCCACCTTCTCGCAATTATAAATTTTTTGGCGCGATCTCGATTCAGAGGTTGCGACTGTCGATCTAAGGTTCCAACCTATGATCTAAGGTTACTACCATCTCAAATTTGAGGTCACAACTTAAACCTAAGAGCGAAACAAAATGATAGATCTGAAGGTCAAAAACTCCATAATGAGTTTATAATGTTAAGTGGTGGCGAGCTATTCAACTACAACGAGATGACACTCACCGGCCATGGTCGCGACTAGTGCTCATGGGTAGTGGCTATGGGTGGTGAAAAGAAATTACTCATCTATTTGATGGATTTTTCATAAAAGCCAAAGTGTCTAGATTAGTGACATAATTTGCCCATGAGTGTACATTAGACTTGCTGACAAAAGATTTTTGTTGAGTCGATTTTGAAAAGTTGAAAGACAAAATAGGAAAAAAGAAAAAGGTTCAAACACGCCATTAAGCATCGAAGAAAAATTCAGAGATTTCTCCTAGCATGGCTCCATCCTAGGGTTCTTATCATCATATAGAGAAAGCTTATCGACACCCTCAACGATAGCAAAAATAGAGTTCAGATCTCCATATATCGTTCCATAAAATCATCACCAGACTGACATGTATAATAACATAACTCTACAACTAAATGAAATACACAGGATTTTCGAGACTTGGTCATTACTTGACTGAGTTAATGATGCTTGGAGCTCGAGAAAAAAAAAATGTTACACTACCAGGATTTGGCCACGACAAGGGCCGGATCAAGGCATTCCTCCGCTTGATTGGGTTCGCAAGTTTCCTTTGATGTTCGTGAAGTGCAATCTGGCTTCTGTTAATGGAGTTTTCCCCTGTGGATGGCTTGACAAACGCCGCAATGAGATGAGCTGTTTGGCCTTTCCGCAATAAGGGGTTGGCCCCACCTTGTGAAGGAATATTCTATTCTTGCTTCTCTTTCTGAAGAGATGAAATCTTAGACCCTTGAGCATGACATTTGTGGCTTCTCAACTTCAATTATACTTTAATTTTGTGAGACTGAACTTTTGGGGAATTAAGATCAGCAAAAATAGCAATTGCCATCTGTGTGCCAAGCCGAAAGTGAACGGGGCCTCCATGCTTCTCCCTCCCCCCCCCCTCCCTAAAAAAAAATTCATTTTCCTTGAGTGAAAAACTTGGGAAAGTCACATCAATTGACTTGGCCGCATTTGAGTTACTTTAATTCCACCAATTGGTTCTTTTTTATTAAACTATAGGATTGGTGCCGCAAAAAACCTCTAAACAATACATAGCTGCCGCATTTTCCCCTCCTCAAACTAATTTATGTGTTTAGAAAAGTTACAGAATGGCATGCCCATGATAAACCTGTCCATAATTAGCCTCCATCAAATATCCCCATTAAAATGTCGACGTGAAAACACATATGGCAAGCAACTTTGACTATAGGAGTTTGATGTGGATCGGACGTGAAAATTCAGCATAAATGAGTCTCCTAAATCAAGCCATTTTGAGGAAGACAAATCTAAAAAAGGAAAAAGGAAAAAGAGGAACCGAGATAGGAAACTTAATAGAATATGATAATCTTGTCTCAATTTTATCCTAAGATGTGGTGATTATTTGTCACGGGTTTACCCATTGAGATTTATGTGACACGAACATTAATTCGGGATAAAGACGGTATAAATGTATCAATTTGGGATTTCTCGTCATATAGATATTAATATTGAGGAAATAGGGACAAGGACGTATTAATTCAGGATCCTCTATTACAAGAAAAATAGTTTGTTTATATTTGATATGGCATATCGATATGAAAAATCTTTATGCTATTAACCTTTTGACTATGGGAACATAATCTGCCCAGCCATATCTTTCTCCTTTCCTGGCAAGAAGTCTTGGATGAACATATAATGGTTACAAATTGGTAAAGTGCCATTAGTCAGCAATTGCGATAATTACACTTTGCCTAATTGGGGTGTGGCTCACCTCCATCCCCCAATGCTTCTTATGTAATTTTAGCTTCCCAGAAGAAGTTAAGGAAAAGACACCTCTCTAATAAATGCTTTGCATAGAAACAAGGGATGATGATATCCTTTTGATTTTCTCTTTTTTATGGCTGTAAATCATCCTTAAGAATTCTTTTGGGCCGTAGATTATATCCTCAGGTAGAGTCGAGCGAAAGGCCAGGATCGATTCCCAACAAGTGGGCCCGCTTAACATCTTGAATCTGGGAGGTGGAAAACAGTGTCAGACCCGTCAGTTTCCTCCTATTTAATGCTTTCCATCGACCTTTCAAAGAATGTCAATTGATACCCCTTTTCCCCCAACGTAATAAAATAAAGAGTCCGTAAGACAATTGCATATAGCATGTAGATCTTCAATCGCTCGATTCTCTTGCTTTCATTATAAATGCAAGAAAAATGATATCGTAAATAGGGTTTGTCCATAGAACAAGGACGTTAGATTTTTCACATTTATGCATATGTGATGAAAGCATAAACCAAAAGAAAAGAAAAGGAAATGAGTTAAATATCGTTCAGAGAACAAGTAGTAAAAAATAGGGACCAATGACAACGTCGGAATTAAATGACAGAAAGGCCGAATCTCGTGTACCGTCGCTTGGCATGTAGGAATGGTAATTGGAGTCAAATTTGTTGATTGAACTTATATAATAATCATCTAATAGCGATCATGCAAACTATGAATCTGGCACATTGTTGAAGGATTAAATAAAAGGCTCGGATAAATATGTGCTTCTAGTTATGTCCATTCAAATAATAAAGAATTGCTCAATCTTGGAGATTTAATTACGCCGAGTTTAAAACAAACAAGATTTGCTATCCCCCATTTTGTTTGTCCCTACGTAATGAAAATGGCCAGCTTTAGGTTAGGCACCATGGGGTCTCGAACAAAAGTAAACCATGTCAACTCAACCTAAAAAGGGTCTCTAATTATTTTGCTGTTCGTTCCCTCCGCTGTAAATATGAGTTTATTTTTCGGTCAATTCCTCTCTCTCTCTCTCTCTCTCTCTCTGAGACTTTTACTCTATCCTTGAGCATGGAGTCCAACTCCATACCTAAAACTCAACGTCTCAACCCCGCCCAATTTCCCTATTGCTGGGGCTGCCTGCCTAGTAGGTATCGTAATTCTGAGTTTGCATGGTCTCCTTATGGTGGGATGTTTTAGGCACGAGAAAGGCATTGGTAAATGGGAGACCTATGGCAAGATTAGCCTTCTTTAATGTACATTTAAATCTTGCAAGAAAAATAGCTTAGCATACTGATATAAGGAGATACCTTACACTCCCCAGAACTAAGTGCATTCCGATCTTGTCCTTGAATTGACCCTCCTTGTTTGCTCAAAATGCTTTTTTTTTAAAGTGAGATAAGCACAAGTTATGGTCCTCGTTATTGCAAGGTTTTTATTTTTACCCTTTTCAAGTTTATTTCACGTATTGAACTCGCAAGATATCATGAAAACATGAGGACAAATAATTTTTTTTTTTTGGATCGAGAGATCGGATAGATTGAACAAATTTATTATGAAGATTTTAGACCTTAGATTCAAATAAAAGGGGGAGAACCAATTTAAGGGTAAAAGCACTTTCACGTGTTTATAAAAACAAATGGAATAGCTCTTCATTACCTTTGCGCCATCAATTATATGATGGTTCATCAATTGTTCTCTTAGAGTAAGAAATTTCTAGATCAAGACTCGGATACCAAGAAATCCGAAAAACTATCTAAAATGACGACTAATTTAGTTTCAAAATATTGGTAATTCAATCCTAAACCTTTAAAAAATTTGCCCTTTTTGCGAATTGTCAATATAGTCATTATGACTAATTTCAGAATTTGCCAGTCTGGTGGTTTAGTCAATACTGATATAGCCAATTATATTGAATTTCTTTTAATTTGTTTAATTTCTTATCTTTTTTTTTCTCTTCAATGTGCGAGTGAGGTTGTTAACCCCAAGTCAAGGGCGATGAAGCCCTAGTGAGATTTGGTGAGAGCTCGAGTGCCCTATCTATGGTTGGCGAGGGTGTCACGAGCCCTCGACCAAGCCCTTACTAGCTACAACAAGGCGAGTGAAGATTGTGACTCCCAATTTAGATCTGGCAAGACGAGAGCATTGCGGCCCTTGTCCAAGCCCTCATTGTGGCCGGCAAGGGGCGCAACCATTACTCCCAATCGAGGTCTTCATGACCCTCACCTAGGGGCCAACGAGGGTCGCTAGCCCTCATCTAGGGGCCAACAATCCCATCGGCACATTGAAGAAAAAATAGTAGAATATAAATAAATAATAACTTTTGTAAATTAAAAAAAAAATCACATTAGTGTTGACCATGCCATTGATGATGATTGGCTTTGATTGGGCCGTCACATCAAGAATTTCCATTCAAAATAATTGTATTGACAATTCGTTAAAGATTCATAACTAAATTGGCAAAGTATCAAGATATCTAGGATTAAATTGGTTTAAAAGTTTGAAGATTGAATTAGCTAAGTTAAGATAGGTTTGCGACTCGATTATCACGATTTTTAGGAATAAGTTGATCAATGCACAATAGGTTTAGAGTTTTTTAGACAATTTTCCCTTAAGAAATATGTTGGGTGGTCATGAGCTTCTCTCACCTCAACAACTAATATTGGAATTGATAGTTGGTGACTAATGTGGCTTTTTCAGGTAGTGACCATTGTAATGTAGCAAAGTGAGCTCAACAACAGACTTCAAGATGAATTCAAGATGACATATCTTATTGTAGAAAGATACTTGGATTGAGAGGGAGCAAGCTTAATAGTGGCAATCACAAGTGTCGGAAAATAGTAGAATGCATGTGTGCTTTAAGTTATAAGTCCCATATTAGAGAACTGATCTAATGTAAAGAAGTTAATATATCATACTTAACCTATAACTTATCGATTTTAAGTTTTTGATTGAAGGTAGGTTCACCGAATATGTAGATAGATTCGAACTTGAGCTTTCCCTTGACAAATTCTCAAGTAAAAGTATTAGAGTTGTACTACACCCTCCTAACAAAATCTTAATAAACTCTAGAGACTTTGTTGGCCAGTGCACAATAAGCTTAAGACTTTTTGGTCCAATCTTCCTCTAAGAAATTTTACTAAACTTAGTTATAATGTGAGGCGACGAAATCACATACTATGAATTTGGAAGCTAATCATGAAAGGGCATGAATTTTATCTGTGTGATAACCATTTTGAGGTGTGTAAGATCATTAATAAATAACAAGTTATGAAAGGATTTCTCAATTTTTCAAGCATTCCTAAAAGATGCTTTATCTTGTTTTTGTTTTGTTCTTGTTCATGCCTTCCGTGAGTCTAGTTTCAGATATGAAACTTCATAAGTTTACTGTCCTCTCTGCTTTTTACTCATGAAAGTGCCACATTGATAAGGCAAGTATGAAACGGAAGGAAGACGTGACGTGTTTCCATAAGAGGGTAATTGAGAACGATATTTTCTTTTGCCCACATATTGATAGATCTTCATAAGTACATACCAGTTTCATGGGAAGAAAAAGGCTAAATGGTCCACTACTTGATGTGCACATTGCCGTATGTTTCACATTTTAATGCCCTCAATTTCTGAATAATGCTATGAATCCATAAATTGTTTTCCTCTTTAAAGAAAAAAATCTGCAAATTGCTAGAGAAGAAAATCTGGATATTGCTTTTCTAAAGGGGCAATTGCTCCAAAGTCATAAATGTTTGACCTGATTCGCAATCCAGAGCTGAATGTTTGACAATATCTAATCAAATCATAAACATTTTGAATTCGATGAAATTAAGTGCTTTTGATAGCCGGTTAGTCAAATTTGCCGAGGTGTCGAACCAAGATCTAATTCGATTTTTTTCAAAGATTTTTAGCATATATGGCGACAATTATTTCAAATAAATTCCATGCATTTGTGAAAAGAATAAAAAAAAAGCAAATAAAATTAAAAGAAAAGAAGGAAAATAAAATGTCAAAGAAAACCAAGTAGAGAGGAAGCCCCTTGCCTTCTTAAGCTTTCATAATATGTTATTCATAATAAATAAAAAGATAAAAAAAAATTTCCACCACCAGTTCCATTCTTGTCTCAAATTTAGTTCATTTTCCTTTCTTTTTTTCAATATTTGGCTATTTTACTTTAGCCTTCTGTTTTTGCTTTTTTGAATTAACTTCTTTCTCCCGTAATGCCCCATCAACAACATGTCACGGCCAAAAAGAGATATCAGCAAATTTCAGAGTGATTGCTAGGATGACTTGATTGCACTAGAGTTTAAAATGTTTATAACTTGTCTACGAATTTTCAAAATGATTAGGTTTTGATTACACATTAAGCCAAATGTTTAGGACTTTCCTAGCAATTTTCCCTTTTTAAAATGAGGGGACATTAACATGTTGTGAGTGTGACTATGGTACTTTGAATATTACGACTCAAACTCCCCACAAAGACATACATGAGCTTTTGGGAGTATAACTTTGTTGGATGAATAAGTGCATTTAGATGGATTTACGAAGTTCATATTACTAGCTAATATTCCTATGTTAAATATGACTCAATCCTTCAATTATCAACTTACATTTCGTGACATCATTTCACATGTCGAACTTGCGCGATTTCATGAAACGGAATCTTCACAACTAGCCTCGATCACGCCATATCCATCATGGGCCTTCTATACATATCCATTTTAGATCTAAGGCGCATGGGAAGTGAGGGGTTTCTGGACACCTTTAAGAGCTCATTCGTCGACAAGATAGCTGAATTATGACGTTGGACCATGACGGTGGTTATGAAAAAGAAAAGATATACAAAGTGCCTAACAAGGTAGTTTTCCAAAGTATACACTTCACGTCACCATTCCTTGTCTTTTTACACACTTCTCCACCATCGGGTCCGGGTACATGCTTGGTCACGAATGTCAAAGAATAACGAGCGAGTCAATTGTTATATCATAGACCAACCCACATCAATCGTATTTATATATTTTAATACAAGCTATGTGGTAAAATATTCAATGATTTCCGGTATTGCTAGCTAGTGTGATCCCCAGGCCTAGATAGAAATTTATTGATTATTGATTCGTTTCTTGCCTATATATAGTCCCTTCTCTTGCTTTCTTCTTCACCCAACAGCTTACCGGGCTTCATCGCCATTGTTTTCCTTCCCGTTTGGAGCTTCCTTCTATTAGTTTTTCTTGACTTGCCTGGAAATGGCATTTCTGGATAACGATAAAGCAAGGAGAGTTCTACCTGCTCTCTTGTTGGTCTCTTTGCAATTGTCGTGGAGCTCGGTTCTTGGGGCTCCCCAAGTCCCGTGTTACTTCATCTTCGGGGACTCACTCGCCGATAATGGCAACAACAACAATCTCGTTACCCTAGCCAAAGTGAATTATCCTCCTTATGGGATCGACTTCCCCAGCGGTGCCACTGGAAGGTTTACCAACAACCGCACCATAGTCGATGTCATCGGTCCATTTTCTCACCTTTTCCTTTTGGTTTCCGCATGAACTTTTTCTTTTGTTAGCAGGGAGTATCTGTATAACTATTTTGATGTTAATAAAAAAATAGTTTTCTTATGGAAATATTGTTAGTTGCACCTTAAAAGGCCAGAAAGCAAAAAACCTTCATGAGCGTATGGTCATGCATGCGTGCGAGCTCATCACATTTCATTCATGGATATGCTGGCATGCCTAAAACTTTATGGATATTTGAAATGGGTGGAGTTATTGCATAAAGGTTTAGCAATCCGATGCAGTATACTTTTCTCTTAAGATGTGTTATCCAGCTGAGGAGCTGTAAACGCGTCGTGCACGTACATATTAGCGAGTTCTTATCTGAAGCTGCAGTTAACCTTCTTCCTTTCTTTATCGGAACTATGTGTAAATGCTAATCTACACCTGAATGGAATGGAATCTTCTCTGTTGAGTATAGGCCTAGAGTTAGAGGAATTTCACCTACTTCTTTCACAACAAAAAAGAATTAATTTCAGTTTCACAATTAGGTTTAGGTACGTAGTTAGGTTAGTTGATTGTATCCAGCCAAGATGCCATTGACTTGGCTAGCCGGCACAAATTACAGCAATTCTATACGGTCAATTGAGAACGTACGTTCATGGGCTTGAGCAAAGCTAGTTAGCTCTAATTCAGGATCTTTCTCATCGAAATTACAGCTCAACTCCTTGGATTTGACCGGTATATTCTACCCTTTGCTACTGCAAGAGGCAATGACATACTTCGAGGTGTGAATTATGCATCTGGTGCGGCTGGTATTCGTGATGAATCGGGACAACAACAGGTAATGCATGAGTTTTCTTTATGCAGATAACTATTTTCTGTGTTCTGGTGCCTTTGCGCATTGGTACGTAAATGTGAGGCGACTACTAAGTCGCATTGACTTCTAATCGTGGAAAACTTAAGTTAAATGTCTTTCACCTTCTTCAAACAGGGCGACCGAATCAGCTTGAACCGTCAGTTGAGAAATCATTTCATCACGGTCTCGCGCATAAGAGGAATACTAGGGAGTAATGCTTCTGCGTACCTAAAGAAGTGCATATACACGGTTGGAATGGGGAGTAACGACTATATTAACAACTACTTCATGCCTGACATATACCCGACTAGCAGGATCTACACGCCCGAGCAATACGCTAATGTACTAATCAAGCAGTACAGACTCCAGTTGAAGGTCCATGTCTATTCTCTTTCCTCAGTATATATTGGAAGCTTGATTCTATTAAGCAACACGTCAGAGCTTGATACAATCAATCACCATGAAACTAAAAGACAATCATCACTTGCCGATTTCCAGTATTACTCTATTGCTTTTTCTCTCGTTTTGAAACCTATTCATTGTCTATTTAATTTGGTTCAACCGACTTCCAAAACACTCCATAATTTTACTGGGAATATCCATGGTTTTCATAGATCATCCATCATGTCCTCGAACCTAATTATCAAATTGTTTCTCACTTTCCAAAACCATAGACATTGTATCTCTATGGAGCGAGGAAGGTGGCAGTTATTGGTTTGGGCTTGCTAGGATGCACCCCCGCAGAAATATCAAGATTTGGCACGAATGGCTCGGTGTGCGTCGACAAGATCAACAATGCTGCTATCTTGTTCAATAATCAGCTCCAACCGCTCGTCAATGAATTCAACAGTAACCTCCCGGATGCCAAGTTCACCTACATAAACACCTTCGCGATCTCAACCACTGGCCCTGGCATAGGTTTGCTCCTCTCTCTCCCTCTCCCTTTCTGTCCTTGGGATGCATTATGGCATGACCATTCTACGTGACATGTTTTGTCTCAATTTGTTTCCTTCTCAGGTGGCCTAATTTCAAACACAACCTGCTGTGAAGTGGACGAGGAACTGTTCACCTGCATTCCCTTCAAAACTCCATGTCCGGACAGGTCGTTATATGTGTTCTACGATGGATTCCATCCCACCGATGTAGTGAATCTGGGGTTTGCTGCGAGAGCATACGATGCTTTGCTTCCATCCGATGCCTCCCCTTACGACATCCGCGATCTTGCGATGATCTAAGCGAGGAGATTAGGATGATATCAGTCACTGCCGAATAAGATGATCAGATGATCTTGCGATGTCTAAATGTATACGCTATCGATTGAAATCTCTAGAATCAGTCCAGCCAAATAAGGTGACTGCTATTTAAGAATAAAAGCTTCTGCACATGTCATTCCATATATCATCTTCTATGTCTCTAGCTATATCTCTATTCGTCTTTCCATCTTAAGAGCATCAGTTAACGAACACCACCGAGTGGCATGGGCCCTCAGGCCCTCACTTCACCCAAAACAACTTCACCATCGCCGGAGATTGAGCAGACGGGTCTACAGTTTAGACGTCCATTAAATCAGCTATGTGCCTTAAAGAATAACTATATTATGAATAAGGAGAAACATTGCGAATGAAGAAATAATTGAAGGGGGAAATCCTCCCAGAGAATAACTACCAACAAATTTAGAATTCAAGCCAGAAGTTCCCGAATAAATCCAGTTCAGCCTCGGAAATATCAGGTCTACACAACTTTTAGAAATGGGAAGAAAAGAACTTCTTCAGCCATTATTTCATTTTATAATGGATTTCAAAGAAATGCTTCAATAGGGAATAACTAACTTAAAGGAAGGTGGCGAGATGCACGACATTGACCAATGCGAAGCGATAGGGGTTATATAATGTTTCCTTTTTAATGATAGTATGTGTATTTGAGCAATCCTATTCAGTTCATCCATATTACATTATTTTTTAAAAGGCGGAGAAAAGTCGTACTGCATGCGCTATGCGCATGATAACTAATGCTAAAATAAGTGGGTCAAAATGTAAATATTGATTTTCTTAGCAAGACATTTATAAAGAAAAATGGAACGTCTTATCTTAATTTGCATCTCAACTGTGCCTTTATTATTCATTTGTTTACTAAGGGAAATGCTTGTTCATATATCAGCTACAAATGCATCTCTTCTGATTGTTTTGTGAACTACATCGACCTGCTTAATCACGGGTTTACACTGTTACATCATGCATATGGTCATACTAAACAGTATGCTTTATTGCCAAGATCATTCTTAGGCCTGGCTAGTTACAATCACCATCACCAAATTCATTTCTCTGGCCTGTACCGCAGTCATCTTCTTGCTTTCTGTTCTAGTCATCATCAGTCAACAATCACTTCCAGCTTAAACTCGCTGCATTTCTTGCTTTCTTTTTCCGTTCAAGTTTCACTAGGCGTTTGCACAGATGTTTCCCAATTCTTTATGGCATCATTCGAGTACAGTAAAGCATGGAGAGCTGTTGTATCTGTTCTCTTCTCGATCTCATAGGATCTGCCAAGATGTGTTCTTAAAGCTCCTCAAGTCCCATGTTACTTCATATGCGTAGATTCACTCGCCGATGATGGGAACAACAACAATCTCGAGACTGTCAATTAAAACCTTTTTCACAAAAGAGGGGGGAAAATGTCATTGGCGCACCAAAGAGTGGGAAAAACTAATGTGAAACAGATATGATCAAAGCAAGAAAAAACTGCAAGTGGGGTGTGTCCATATAAGAGGAAGAATAATAATCTAAAACTACATTGAGTTGAAAAACTATAAAATTTGCACTCTGCATTCCGCCTGTCAACAATTTAACAGAATGGCTAGCTTCAGATTAGGCAACGATAGGTCTTAATTGAAATTAAACCAAGTCAAATCAAAATAAATATGGTTTGAAATCACCCTGCTGTTCATTCCCATGGAATGGTTAGCAGCCATGTCAACAATTTCCAAGCAAAATTGGCTGGAATGACTAATAGAATTATGCCTAAATTGGTAAAACATGAAAATATTTAGGACTAAATTCCCATAACTAAAAGGTTTACGACCAAATTACCTAGCTATTAAAAGATCTAAGACTACATTGATGCAATTGAAAAATCTAGAATGAATTGATCACTGTAAAATAAGTTTAGAACTTTTTCAATAATTTTCCTAAGTTTACATAGATTAAAAAATTTAGATCGAATTGACCACTGGACAATGAGTTTGATACTTTTTGGACAATTTTCATAAGTTTACATGGTGTCCTTGTGGTGGGATGTTTTAGACGTGAGAAAGGCATTGGTTAACGTGAGACCTATGGCAAAATTAGCCTTCTTAAACACGCATCTAATTTTGCACGGGAAACAGCATAACATATTGGTAGAACGAGATACCGAGTGCCCTCGAGAATTAAGTGCTTAATAATCTTGTGCTTGAATCAACCCATCTTGTTTGCTTAAAACGATTTTTGTAAGTGAGATAAGCACACGAGTCTTGGTCCTTGTTGCCAAATTAGTTTGACTCGTTGAACTCATGATGCATCATGATAACACAAGGACAAGATCTTAGACTTTGGACTCGAGATGATTATAAAAGAAGTCCTCAGCATATTTTACGAATGTCATTTCGTTATTAAACTTTTTAATTTGATCAAATCTTTCGTAATCCTTTTGACAATTTGCAAATATAGTCATTTTAATCAATATTAGTCGGAAATCGTTGATATAGACGTTAATTATCTTACGTAGCATGTTTGACGTTGATGCAGTTTACAATTTTGTAAAATGAATTTATCTTATTCCCTTTATCGTTTCTTGAGTTTACAATTGACAAGTAGTAAATCAATACCCGTGTCGTGTACTGTGAATCAAACAACTAGAATTCATAGTCTATTCGTCAATTGAGGAATCCTCATTAACATATAAGGCATAATCAGTGCTATCTAAATTATAGTTAGCTAAAGCTACAATAATATTTGCAAACTCAATTCTAATTTCCTTGCCGTTCTCGCACTTCAACTTAATGTAATTCCTTTTAAGATGCCCATTGGCTAAGTCTAAAATTTGCACTACTCTTACTGACGCGAGTAGTAATTCTTCTTGTACCTTCACTTACTAAAGCAGATGTGTATGTTTACGATACTTTCATCTATGAATGACTTCACCCAGAATTAATTGCAAACCTCATTAAATTCATTGACCCAAATGAATTACTTATAGTAGTAACAGTAGTATTCCAACTATCAAGTTATGCGAATTTTAGAATAAAAGCATGTACTTCATCTTCAAAGTCAATATCAATCGAATTCAATTGATTGACAGCTCCATTAAATTCATTGATTCAACGACCGATAGTCCTTTGCCCATTTTTAAATGAAAACAACGTTGCATCAAATAAATCTTATATATCCCGGAAGGCTTCTCGTACACGTTAGATAGGGCCTTTACAAAATCCGCCATGATTTTTTTTTTCATAATGTCAAAGCGACATTATAAGAAAACGTCAGTCATATAACACTCAATTCGTTTATATCCAACAATTCTTAATCAGCTTTTCGTACATGGGGCAAGTGCAGATTTTCGAGTGCATGTCATCCTCAATTTGCATCTTCCGAAACCAAAATTATTCCATCAAACAATCCGAGGTCTTGATAAATAGAAACATGGGCCGACGGGAAAAGTTCAAGTTATGATCAACATCTCCTACTTCTTCTTCTTCTTTTGCCGCACATTAAATTTCTACTATTCACTTGGTACGCGTACCCAACTCATAGTGTTTGCCAAGGCTCACCATGCAAAGAGCACAGCCTAGTCAACTCCCGGAAAACTCTCTTCAAATCGTGCAATCACGTCGCTTTGGTGCAGACGACATTTCTAAATAGAAATGTAAGCACGAATCAATGTACAATTATCAAATACTATATCCATTCCCTCCCCTCCCCCCCCCCCCAAAAAAAAAAAAATCCCACGGTATTCTTAGTTAAACTTCTCGAGTTTCTTTTATTCCACGAGTAGCATGACCTAAAACAACTTCACCATCGCTGGCAACGAGAGAGACGGGGCAGCAGTTTTCGTATAGAATGAAATTGGATTTAAGACTAATTAATTGTTGTATTATGAGGGCTACTGCGTATGAAGATCTGGTTGGAGAAGAAAGTCCTCTGAGAGGATAACTGCCAATAAATCAAGAAATCAAGCCAGAACTCACCGCATAAATGGACTTCAATTCCCGGAATATCCGATCTGCACTTATTTTAGAAAAAAGGAGAAAAAGAACATCTTCATGCATAATATCACCATCATCATCATCATCATCATTATATATATATATATATATATATATGCATATTATCTTATTTCTCATTGGAACATACATGATGGGCTTGAATTTCCAAGATTCACTTCGTTGGTTAATGACTAGGCTAAAGAAAGGCGAAGAGCTGGATGGCGTTGACATATGCGAAATGATAGAGTTTCCAATAATATTTCCAATTTTTTAATGATTGAATGCATGCTTGATCAATCATATTCAAATTGTTGCCTATTTTATTGATTCTTAGGAAGGCGTATAGAAGTAGCATTGTTCACGCATAACGTGTTTGTGATAGCTAATGCTAAAATAAATAGGTCAAAAGAGGGCATGAGTGTATCTCGCCCTACTATGACTATCGATAAGTTTTGTTATCTCAATGTAAAAAGGGATGCAACGTTTTATCATAACTCGGCATCCTAATAATGCCTTCTTTCTTTTATTCATCTGTTTACTAAGGGAAACATACATATATTCTCAGATCTCGTGCGCATGGGACACAACTAGTTGGACCTAGATATGTTAGGGCTCATTCAAGGACGAAATTAGATGGAATTTGCCGATGGGATCACGGCGGAATACCATTTGAAAAAATGTGCTCAATGGAGAGAAGATTTCAAGGCAATGCCCTTCTCTTCACGTCACCAAGCTCCTCGTATTCCGCTATTCATTCTTCTCCCTCCCAGAGAATTGGGTGGAAAGAGTCAACCGCATGAATTATTTGCAGAAAAGGACGACCTACTTAATCACGGGCTTAAGCTATCCCACCTGCATATGAACAGGCTTAGTATTATCCCGATGATGCGAAGATCCCCGTTAGGCCTGGGAAGTTATAAATACACCGCCAGCTCAGTTCTCTGGCCCGCGATAGTCCTCTTCTCGCTTTCTGTGCTCCTCAGCGCCGGTCACCAATCACTTCAGCTTAAAAGCTCTCCTTACCCTTCATTCGCCGTCTACTTGATTGGTTCCTATATTGTTCAGACGAAAGAAGCTCCACTCTTTCTTCATAGGTATCTCCCATTTCGAAATGGCATCATTCGAGTACAATACTGCATGGGGAGTTATTCTATCTGCTGTCTTCTTGATCTCATTGAACTCCCAAAGCCGGGTTCTCGGAGCTCCTCAAGTCCCGTGTTTCTTCATATTCGGAGACTCGCTCGTCGACAATGGGAACAACAACAATCTCCAGACCCAGGCCAAAGCGAATTATCCCCCTTACGGGGTCGACTTCCCTGAGGGCGCAACCGGGAGGTTTACCAATGGTCGCACCAGCGTTGACATCATTGGTCCGCTTTCTTAACTTCTCCCCTTTTTCCATCGACCCTTCAAACTGTTCGCGTCAAGTCTTTGGAAAATCATAACGTAAGGTGGCTTGAACATGTCATCGTACTTTCCTAAATATTGCCTAGGAAGTCAAAAAGCAAAAACTCTCGTGAGTTTACGCGCGTGCGCATATTACATTCATGTGCTAGCTTAGCTAGCTATTCAGCTTTTCCTATTATTATTATTAGTCATTCTCTGTTGATTGTGAATTACAGCCAAGCTCCTGGGGTTCGACAAATACATTCAACCCTTTGCTACTGCAAAAGGCAGCGAGATACTCGTCGGCGTGAATTATGCATCCGGTGGGGCAGGCATTCGAGATGAAACGGGACAGCAACTGGTATACAAATACGTAGAATTTTACGCTAAGTATTTGCTGGCTAGGTTGGACGGCACCCGCTAGCCCCCTCCGGCCTGTCTCGACCAGTTATACGTATATTCTGAAAGGTGTCTTTTCCATGCTCTACCGACAGGGCGATCGGATCAGCTTGAATCATCAATTGCAAAACCACTTGATCACGATCTCGCGCGCCGCAGCAACGTTGGGAGCGAATGCTACGACATACTTAAACAAGTGCTTATACACGGTAGGAATGGGGAGCAACGACTACATCAACAACTACTTCATGCCGGACGTATACCAGACCAGCAAGCTTTACACGGCCGAGCAGTACGCGGATGTACTGATCGAGCAATACAAAAAACAGTTGAAGGTAAACATTTCTCCTGACGCGCATTGTGGATACCTCCGGTTCTAATGTGAATTAACAACTAATTTTTTTTTTTATATCACTTCCATTTGATTATTATTTGGAACATCCGCAGACGCTGTATTCCTATGGAGCAAGGAAGGTGGCGATCTTTGGATTGAGCGTGATAGGTTGCGCCCCGGCAGAAATATCAAGGTTTGGGACCAATGGATCTCTGTGCGTCGACAAGATCAACAGCGCAGTTATGTTATTCAACGACAGGCTCAAACCCCTCGTTGATGATTTGAATTGCAACCTCACCGATGCTAAGTTCACCTACGTAGACTTCTTTGGAATCTCCACTGCTGGACTTCCAGGTATCAATGTCCCCTTTTTCTCCATCTAACAATCTTGAGTTGAGAAATCCTTTTCCAGTAATGCTAGGAATGAATCAAAGATAAGTTTACCAAATGACAAAATTTTTTAGCCATCTTAAGTTTATATTGTGGCGCAATGTCTATGGTTCTTCACGTGTGAACTTTTGATGGTATTGATTGCGTTTGTCTAAATTTTCCAGCTCTCCGACTTGCAAGTTCAACCTGTTGTAAGGTTCGGGAGGATGGCACGTGCATCCCCTCCAAAAAACCATGCCTGATCAGGTTGTCGCACGCCTTCTACGATGCATTCCACCCCACAGAGACGGTGAATCTGGTGGTTGGGGCAAGAGCATACAAAGCTTTGCTCTCCTCTGATGCTTGTCCTTTCGATATTCATCATCTCGTGAAGCTCTGAAGAAAGAAGTGGAGAGATCGAGGGCTTTTTTGTGCATTTTTAAATCAGTATGGCTTCAATTAATATTGAACCCGTTGTTTAGTATAATTTCCAAGAGAATTTGACAGAAACTGATTCATGTCTGTAAGCCGCGAAAATGGCACCTCAATATCACCATAGCAAATATCTAGGAGAAAAAATATCTACGCACTTAATTTGGAATCCATCATTCTTGACGTGAAATGTCGATAATTCAAAGCTCAAGTACTTTTCCTCTATAGCCCATATTGACTTAATGAGTTTGCCTTTTGTGTAAATTCATTTGTGTATTAGGATTATAAAATAGACTCCTTTCAATCTATACCAAGCATTATTCGGCTCACACAAACTAATCCCATTTAAAATTAATTAAGAATATCTATATTAAACCTTATTAAATCAATCACGTAAAACGATAAATTATAATCTCAATTAATTTAACTAACATATGGAAACTTTTTATATTCTCTTATTTGTGCTATATTAATTGAAACCGTACTATATTTACCCACATTTTCGGACCTCCACTTAGTTTCACCCAAGCTTTATCCTGGTCATGGATAGATCACCCAGGTTCGGGTCCATAAGCAGTGACAATTGTCCTATGAAGACTCGCTTTCGCTACGGCTCCGGTGGGTTCCCTTAACCAAGCCACTGCCTATGAGTCGCCGGCTCATTATTCTTTGTAACTAATCATATCACACAAACGTCGAATCATGACAATAAGTGCATGACAACAATCAAAGCCTTACATGGTCAAAAATATTTCTATTATAATAATATATATTCAGTATGCTAATATGTCGAATAGATAGCAACTCATAAAGAGTATTACCTTATGCATTATCTCATTTGTTAATCTATATTCTCTCTCCGTAAGTGTCACAATACCTCATAAGTTTTAGTGAAACCACATAGGTCTTATCCTTATACTTAACTTTACCTTGTGTATAGCAAGATATATCTAAGGCTAATAACTGATTACCCCCTATTCTTTGATCAAATTTTATGTATTATGTTAAGATTTTCAATCATGCTTGTACTTCATTAAATATAAAAAAGTTGATATATATATATATATCAAAACGTTATTAAACAAATATAAACATTATTAGAGCGACAACAAAATAACTCTCATTACACAACAACATCGCATGATGTTCTCAAGCAAATTTAATGACATGTTTCAAACATAGGAAACCTCACTATTCTGGATCATTTTTGTTTATGGTCAAATACTTACCGGTTTCTACCTAAACATTTTTTTTAGTGTTCGTATATTTCGGCAGATATCGGAAGGTGTTGGATCCGGGTCGAGTCGATCCAGTCCAACTATTCGGGTTGCCCAAAATCCACACATAGTCATCGACATCGACCTTTTGCTGCAATGACTCGCCGCCCCAGGAGCCAAAACCTGCCTTGCCGTCGCCGCCGCCGTCAAACGCCTCCATAACCACCATAAAGAGGAATCGCGCTCTCTCTCTCTCTCTCTCTCTCTCTCTCTCTTCCCTCCCCGATTCAATCCATCGCTTCATAGGTTTCGCCTTTGTGCATCGTCGCTGACGTCCGCCGTGAAAAGCGGCTCATATCATGGAAGGAGCGAACGAAACGGAGCGCGAGTTCACTCTCGTCGCTAGGAAGCCGTGCTTCGGCCTCCCGACGGGTTGCCCTCGTTGCTTGCCTGTCTTCATATACCTCAGGCTCGCGAAGATCCCCTTCCGGTTGGACGTCAATCTGACCTTTCCCGACTCTGGTAATAGGTCCACTTCATTCGCTTGTTGCTCTGTGGTCATGGAATTTGAGAAGTTTGGGATGAGTTTTGGTAGTTGAGCAGTATTGATGGTAACGCTGCTGTAGTTAGGATTTTGGCGTTTTTAGTGAATATTGCTTAGGTGTGGCCCTGCTGACGGTGATTTGCATTTGATTAGTCCATTGCGGTTCAGGAAGTAAATGTGAAGTTTTTGAAGGCATCGTTGGGGATGAGTGAAGTTCTTGTTTATGTTGAGGGTTTAGAGGGACTTTCTTTTGGTTGGGTCGTTAGGTTTAAATTCAATTTGTATAGTCTCTGGTTATTAAGGAAAACAGTTGTGCGAAACATCTGTGTAATCAGTTTTTGTTTACAAAGTATAAGTTGTCTGCATGGTTGTTCGATTACAATTTTATTTTTGATGGTTCACTAGGCTAGTTTAAAGTATACAAGCTTGTAAATATCTTCATATTTCGACTTCTGTAAAGTTCCTCCATTTCCTGCTGCTGATAAAAAAATTTTCTGAGGGTTATTAATTTTCCATTTTCGGTGTATGAGCCTTGTGAAATCAAACATACTTATAATGGCTATGTCCTCATGCTTTGCCTTCTAGATTTTAAGGACATTGAAGAATACTATTCTGATTGCTCACTGATTAGATTTCTCTTAAGATAATCTGTTGTGTCTCTTGAGCTTTTGATTTTAAGTAATGTTTATAAGAGTTTAGGTTGTGATACCAGTATGACACTGAATGATCTATCAATTAGAAAGATAACATGGTTCTGTGGCTCTGCTTTCTAGATCAACTTCCCTATGTCGAATCTGGTGCTTATGTGGCTTATAATAACGAGAAAGGTGGTGTAATTGAGAGTTTGAAAGAGGATGGTATTGTTGATTTGGACTTGGAACTCCAATCAGTTCCAGAATTTATCTCATCGAAGGCCATGATCCGCTCATGGCTTGAAGAAGCAATCATCTATGAGCTATGGCTGGGGTTGGATGGAACTTCTGCTCACAACATATATTATGCTGATCTTCCGTGGCCAGTAGGGAAATTATTGTACTTAAAGCAGATCCGCTCTGTCAAGCAGCGTTTGGGGATCACCAAAGACAATGCAGAATTAAGGGAAGCAGAGGTTGCTCTCTCTCTCTCTCTCTCTCTCTCTCTCTCTCTCTCACACACACACGCGCGCGCGCACACCTACACGCGCGCGCACAAACATATTACTTGCAAACACACATGGAGGCATTCATCTAGACAGCACACATGCCTTGGCTTGTATGCTTGCACATGCTTATGTTTGTTAGCATATGTACAGTCCAATGCATTACGAGTTGATTGTGGATTAAGTAGAAGAGGTGGTGGTGGTCAAAATTTTCAATCTTGATGTGGTTCTGCCATTTTGACAGATATACAGGAGAGCAAAAATTGTATATGAAGCTTTGTCTACTATGTTAGGAGAAGATTATTTTTTCTTTGGAAGGTGACTCTCTAGTCTTTCAAACCTGAGTTATTGGCTTCTAACTTAATTACTAATTCTGAAGGAAGTTTCTGAGATTGTTGTAATTATGACTTCTATATTGAGCCTATTGTGCATTTTTGACAGACCATCAAGTTTGGATGCGATTTTTCTAGGGCATGCACTTTTTACTCTTCAGGCCTTACCTGTAAGTCATTTCTAGCTCAATAATCTTAAAATCATCGTGATTGCTTGATGAATGGGGAACTGATGTTGATTATCCATCAATATGCTCTCGAAGGCATAAAGAAGTTTAGATAGTTTCTAATGGTTTTTGTGGTAGTGGCAATACAATGTTGGAAATTGTGTTTGTCTGGCATCTGGTGAAATTACTTTCAGCACCTGATGGTCGACATGTTTTTCTTTTTAAGTGGAAAAATAAGGGATAGCATGAATTTCCATCTACATCTACTCTGACGTTCTTGGATCGGTCCCATAGTCATATAACTACATTTGTTATGGATAAATGCTATTTCTTACTTGTATTGAGCAATCCATGAAATGACTATGAGCTAACATATGCCAATATATACTTGAACTTGCTAAGGAAACATGTACGGTAAGGCTTATTCTGCAATTGTCTGCTGCAGGAAGCATCTTTGCTGCGAAACAGGCTTTTGGAGCATGGCAATCTAGTCCGGTATGCTGAGAAACATAAGTCAGAGTGTCTAGAAGCTGGTTCGTCATCATCCTCTGACATGCATTTTCCTCCAAGCTCTTCAGCATCGGCTCCGAGACATGGTCCTTCACACGGGAGTAAGACCTCTTCAGCTTCACAGTCATAGATATTCTTTTGATTTTGTAACACTTCACTAGTTCGGATGAAGTAGCATACAGGTATGGTATTGTTTTTGGGAATAATTGGCTAAAAGTGTGTGAAACTATGATTTCATGTTTTGACAATTTGAACTCTAACTACTTATATGGACAGTTTAAGTGTCAAATCCTGGCCTTTGTGCATTTAACCCTGATTGCCCAAACTCATTGGTCCCAAAAGCTTCCATATGCGCTCAGAGTCCTTTGACTACTGCTATAGGCAATCCTTAACAGTACTTTTTGATGTATAAGGCACATGAGCTAGTGGATATATAATGTTATAGGCTTTGAGCCATTGTTGTCAAACCCAGTCTTGAGTCCTGACAGTTGAATTCAGATCTTTCAGACTGGTCCTGCCACTTTGCTCTTTCGCTCATAATGCCCCCTCTTTATGTTAATTTGCTCCTAACGCTTAAAAAAAAAAAAAACAAAAACTGTAACTGCAGAAAACAGGACTTGATCTTCTGTCAATATGACATCTGCAGCACGTGATCCGACAGTTGAACCAGTTGAATTATTAGCTGGGGCCCATATAAGAACTCTGATCTTGGCTTGAAAGCATTGCTATCTGCCCTCTTGTATAATGGCCTTTTACTTTGATTTCTCTAAATCAAGTGCTTCAGAGGTTATGGAAGAGCCAGTAGGTGGTTTAGTAGGCAGATTGTCATCTCTTTCTGGGGTTGGCATGCCTGCAATTCCATCATGTCCTAACAGCACGTAATTGGATTAGCCAGGTGGCACTTGAGAGCATACAAGTGAAAATGTCTAAGTCTCCTCGGATGGGAATTAGAAATTGCGAGCACATGTGTTTACCTCTTGCTTTCGAATTGAGTGATGATATGAAGTTGTATTGGGAGCACATTGTGCATTGCACATTTTGGGACTTTCCTTCATAGTGAAGTGTAAAGAACCTCAGAGGAAAACATCAGATATGACATCAAAATTCGGGGCTCCCTCAAAAAGTTGGCTTCCTTGACCAACTGTGCATGGTGCCGCTCCAAATTATAAGGAAGAGGTCTCTTTTCCAGACTCACAAGAAAAAGAAGGAAAGAATAGGGTGATTGCAGGCAATAACACCACTCTCTGGGAGCCTGTCTCTCTTTGTTACTTAGACAAAATTGTTTGGCAAACGCTACGCCTAATTAGGGATTTGTCTGATTTTTCAGCCCAGGGTACCTGATTATAGGTCTGCACAAAACTTTTTCCCCTAAAATAAGAAATGAAGTCTCATTAAAGTTGGAGTTTGCACCTTTTATCTTAGAGTGGAAGTTGGTAGCCTAACCAACTTAAAGCAGGCTTTTAGATCAAGTTATTTTCTTTTCTCCTAATATCAAATGTATTTTACTTACAACTGGTTTCTTTCTTTAGGTTCAAAGCACAAGAGCAAGCCGAAGAGAGAGAAAACAGAGGAAGAGAAAAAATTCAGGAAAAGAGCCAAGTATTTTCTAGCAGCTCAATTCACTGCAGTTTTGCTTTTTCTTACCATCATGCGGAGGTCAGATGATAATGATTTGGACCTTGATGACGATGATGGTGATCTGGATTATGACTGAACAGTACATTTACTGACTTGTGTACAAGGATCATCAATATCACGTATTCTGTTGCTCGCCAAGGTTAGATGCAATGACGTGGATGATCAAATTTTTATGTCTATTTCTGAAGAAAATTTTGCAGATAATTCTATAGAAGTGGGCAGGTTTTTATTAGTTAGAGATGCATTTTTGTTCATCGAGGATAAGTCTGGTGAGGCTTTTGGGCCAAAAGATTTTCGTGAGGTTACGCCATTTAATCCTTTTTCTCCCAGAGAGTTGTACTGGGACTGATTGGTTTTAACGCTCTGACCATTTAGCAGAGTGTTGTTTCTTTAAAGTTTACCCCCCCTTAAAACCATGTCTACTAAGTGGGAGCTTCATACTTTACTCTCGAATGAGCTGTTAATGTTCCTGCAGAATCTTCATGCGGATCAAGTGTATACAGTCAAGGGAGATTGTGGTATATAGAAATGGTGAAAAATGTTTTTGTCCAAGGATCTACAGCTTTATACCATGTTATCAGGGTGTAGCTGAATTGCAGTCAATAAAAAAAATGGCATGTGAAAACTTGACTGCTGTTGAGTAACTTTTGAGGCATCAGGCATGTGAAAAATGAGTTATTGGGGGGTTA